>CM065477.1:29904471-29936087 GCA_032872505.1 Leptopilina syphax | reverse complement strand
CCGTGAAGAATCTAGTGGCAAGCGTAATAATAATGGTGGGTCGGAACAAGAGTAATAGAAGTTAGAACTAGTACAAAAAGAAATGAACAAAGAAAGAGAAAAATATCTAACCAGAACCAAGAAATGCCTGAGCCACCTCCGTGTGTTCCAAACTCACTATGTTATCGATCGATTCGAAACTAAGATTAACTGCTCCGGACGTTATTTTTTGTATGACGGGATGATGCTGCAAAAAAAAATGAGGTAGAAAATAAAAAATACTTTTAAAATAATGTTCTTTCTCTTTTTCTTTTCCTAAAGTTAATTTAATAATAGAAAACTAATTTATTAATTAAAAATAAACAAATTCAATCTGAAAGTACTGACATATTTTTGTAATATTACGAAACTACATAGAGTAATCACAAGTATGTAAATAACTATTTAGTAAGAATTAAAACTCTTGGTGACTTGTGGACATCTACGCGGCTCTTATGTCTAAAAAACGTTTTTAGGACTCCTTTTTTCCAATAAACTTTTTGACATTTTTTAAACTGAAGAATATGGTTTAAACTGGATTATGAAGATGGATTATTTTTTCACAACACAGGAAATTAATTAGTCAAAAAGTGAAAAAGTTATGAGAACTTAAAAATGTAGGAAAATATGGTTTGGGTCATCCTATGTATGAAAATCGAAAACGTTACAAAATATAATTAAGCAATTTTAACGTATGCATTGACTTTGTAGCTTTTATATTTTTTATTATTACAAAATACGAATGCAGAATAAAAAAATGAATGAATACAGAGAAATTACAGATTATAATATTTGGCTGACATAATATCATAGGTAAGTAACTAATAATTTTCCACTAATGAATCAAGTTTTAATTTATTATTTTTGGAGTTTTAAGCTGTTACGCCACTCAACATCCACGTGGAGCGACAAACAAAACTAATATTTCACCTCTAAGATGGAATACTCATGGCACTTGATGTACAAAATAGAATTTAAATACTCTACTGTAATTTTACTAACGTATATAAGGCATTTTATATAAAATTATAATAATTATAATAAAAAATTTATTCTTATTATACCTTAATTTTAATTTAACATCAAAACATTCTATTTTTTAAAAAAATATTGTAACTTTGACTTAAACTTTAATTTTTAAATGTTTAATAATTTCCTATACAAATTTATTTATTTTATTTCGTTATTTTTTATTTGTTACAAAATAACTTTCTTACGAAGTTATTATCACCTCATTAATGACGCATTGGACTCATATTTGACATTACATTATTAATTATTTCTTTTAATATCATAATTCTCGCTCACCATAAATTACACAGGCACACAAAAAAATAAAAGTGTTTCTGTTTATTAAACCAGACCTACATGTCTTATAGTATTTTTGACCGCTGAAAACAAATAGGATGTCAGAATTGCTCCATCACCTTCTGTTTCTTTTAAATCGAAAAAACTACCCTTAAATGTAAAAATTCAAAGTTTAAGGTAAAAAAATTAAATAACAGATTGTGTTGCAAAACAGAACAATAAATTTATGTACTTCTCTTACAACAAGTCAGAATTAAAACATCACCCTCTTTTTTTAAATCGAAAAACTGGCCTTAAATGCGCAAATTCAAAGTTTAAAGTTAAACAATAAAATAGCAAATTGTGTTGCAAAACAGAATAATAAACTTATGCACTTCTCTTACAATAACTCAGAAACAATGTTAGAATTGCTCCACCACCCTTTCTTTTTTTTAAATGGAAAAAAAACCACCTTTAAATATGCAAATCCAAAACTTTAAAGTAAAAAACATAAAGTAAAAAACACTTAGGTACCATTTTCTCGAAAACAACTTATTGGATATGGTTCTCCTTTTTTTTAAAATAATTGAACATTAATAAACTGTAATCTGGTCGTTCGTTTATACAAATAAATTAGTTTATTTAAAATCATTTGATTATTTACAAGGAAAAAACCAAGAAAACGAGTAATTATTTTTTCAAAATGGCACAGAAAATTTAGAAATAAAAATTTGGCTTCATCGAACAATCAGATTTTAGTCCTTTGTATAAAAAATCATCAGAAAAAAAGTTTGATGAAAAGTAATCATTTGGAGCTGAGAAAATGGTACCTAAAAATAGTCATATTTCAATGGGATTTTACAAACTGCTCTTTCCCCCCTTAAAACAGAACAATAAATTTATGTATTTCTCTTCAAACAACTCAAATCAATGTCAGAATTAAAACATCACCCTTGTTTTTGTTTAAAATTAAAAAAATCTACCCTTAACATGAAGAAAATGAGAAAAAAGATTAATTTTTTAAAGGAAGCATACATTTCTGTATTTTTCTTTTAAAAAACTCAAAATCAGCGTCAAAATTAAAACGTCACTATTAGTTTCAGTTAAAATTGGAAAAAAACTACCCTTAAAATGGTAAAATTAAGATTTTTTCAGGCGGAAATTTAAAAAAAAAAAATTTCTAACTTCACTTTGTTTTAAAAAAGGGAAACAAATATAAATAAAAGAAAACGAAATCTATTACGCACCGCTCATTTGAAAATCAGATACAGAAAATATATGGTTTTTAATGGTTTTAATATGGTTCTTTTAAAAAAACTCATTTAAAATTTTTTTTCCTTTAAAGTCTGTGTTTATTTATATAAGGGGTAGTTTTTACGATTTAAGAAAAATTAGAGGGTGGTGATTTAATTCTGTCTCTGTTTTCTAGTTGTGATAACAAAAGTACAGAAACGTATTGTTCTGTTTAAAAAAATTCATTTCTTTCATTATTTCTAGTAAACCCTGGGTTCTTCCTTTTAAGAGTAGTTTTTTTAATATAAAAAACGTAATTACTTCTGTTTAAAAATTTAATCTTTTTTTTTATTTTTTCCCTGTCAAATACGAGTTTATCCTTTTAAGGGTAGTTTTCTTTAATTTAAACAAAAGATTGGGATGTTTTTGAGTTGTTGTAAGAGAAGTACATAAATTTATTGCTCAGTTTTCAAAAACAATCTGTTATTTCATTATATTACTAAAACTTTGAATTAAAATATTTAAGGATAGTTTTTTTCGATTTAAAAAAACAGAGAGTGATAGAGCAATTCTGACATTCTATTTGTTTTCAGTGGGCAAAAATACTTTAAGACATGTAGGTCTGGTTCAATAAACAGAACACTTTTATTTTTTTTGTGTGCCTGTGTAATTATCTATTCCTTAGATTTGTAGTTTTCATTATTTATATTTTTCTACCGCCGTAATATTATTATTCCCTTAAATTATTATTTCTATCCATAAATCGATTATAAAACAATAAATGTGCTTTTCTCGAAACTATGTTTGCAAAATCGTTAACCACTCTAACTCGAAAACAAATAGATGGATGAAAATAAAATTTATAAAACTTATTAAAGATATAACAAACTGATCAGCGGATTTCTTTTCTTAATCAAAATTTTAATTTTTTCATACCACTGACTGTCCCTTGCCCTTAAAAATTCGCAGTGTATCAATCTGGACTATCTTCTTCTAATTATTATTATTAAAAATATAATTCAAAATACTATTAACTCTTATCCTCTTTCCAAATAAGATTTCCACGAAAGTTTTAGTTATAAAAATAAGAATAATTTATGATGATGGTAAATTACATTTTGACATAACGCTGATCATAAAATAATTTTTGTTGTTTAACCTTAAACCTTTTTTACCTAAATGAGTATAATCTGATCATTGCGATTCATTTTTAAAAACTATTCTTATTTCATTATTTCTGGTGACATCTGAAACTAAATTCCTGTAACTCTTAGAGAACGAATTCTCATAAAATCAATAAGAGGATGGTAACAGAACAATGCTACAACTGTAGGTAACATTTTACCCACCATATTCAGTTTGATGACATTTTTCTGATACTAAGGATAAAATTCAACGAGAACATTGTATATCATTCTATGATAAAATGGTTTAATGCATTGTTAGTTGTTGGTAATTTTTGTTTATTTGCCAATTTCACTTTCTTTTAAAAAAAATTTTGTTTCCTTATAATTTCAAATGTACCATTATTTATTTTCATTATAATATTTTTAATACTATTTAACTGTCACATTTATTTAATTAAACAAACTGGTATACAGTTTTTTAGAAGTATGGAACCATCAATAGATAAGAAAAATAAATTGAAAAATTACCATGTTTTGATAATAAAAAAGTGGAAAATATATTAAAAATTTGCAAATGAAAAATAAATGATAAATATTTATCGATTTCGTTAAATATTTGATCACAAGAATTAAAAATTTTTTTAAATCTTTTCTCTAATTACGAATTGACTGATCAACACTTCTAACGTCTTTTTTTAATTTATTTTTTTATGTTAACCACATTAATTATTTAATAATAAAGTACAATATACTATGAGTAATTTAAATTATTTTTAATGAACATTATTATAATTTATATTTTGAAAAGGAAAGTAAATAAAAAAAACAAATAACCCAAACAGCATACATTTTCTAAATATTTTATTAAGGATGTGAAATATTTGACTGCAATGTCTTTAAAAAATTGATGCATATTTTTTTTAAATTTTTGAAATATTTCAATGCAATATTTTCTCACAAATGAATATTTCTCTATTTTCACCAACATTTCATAGACTTCACATTGAAATACTTCAAATCTTTCAATAAAATATTCAAGAAATATCATGTGCTATGTAGAAAAAAATCATGAAAAGAAGATATTGAAATATCAGAAAAGAAGTGTACAAGAAAAATTGAGACGAAAAAAAGAAAATTACAAAAAGGGAATTTAAAAAAACGAAAATAAGTGAAGTAAAGTAAAGAAATAAGAATAAAGAATATAAATATGACATAAAATAATAAAGCTAGAGAAGAAGAAGGAAGTTATATAAAAATAGAACGAAAGAGGAGAAAGAAATAAAAGGAAAACTATGAACATAGAATTCTATAGAGTAAGGGGAATAAAATTTTATATCTAAAAAGTAAATATAAAATATTTTAGAGATGTATTAGGAATAGGGATTTGAATTATAAACAACAAAAATCGAAATTAACTAACATTTATGATCTATTTGACATCGTTCAACGTATTTACATTTAAAAAATCAAAGAATCGTTCTTAATATATAACACACGTATTTACAACCTCCCTGAGACTTATACTATTGAAATATACAATTTTTACTGCTCTATGTACAATTACAATAATATTTCAATTTCAACACATCAGGCATTTAAATATTTACATTATTAATAAACTTAATAACATTTTCACATTAAAAATTATAAAGTCAAATCTTAGCTTACTTACAAAGTAAACAATTTGTCAACATTTCAACTAAATGTAAATGAAAACCATCTTCTTAATTTAAATTACATTTGTTCATTCACATACCCCCCAAAATATATTTCATAAATATTTTTTTGCCCATCAATCGAAAAATATTTCCTCTCATTCTTCTTTACGTTACATTTATTTTGTTATAAGTAAAATAGAAATCATTCCTAAAACGTTTCCCTCAATCATTTTACAACACGATATTTTAGAACGAATTTTCCTGCCTTTTTCATTTCTGTCTTGTTCTTTCAAGATATTTCTAAAGAGACAGTGGAGAGACGAATTGCCGTTGAAAAATTGAAAGCATAAGAGAACGCAATGTTCGAACATTTTGCTGAAATGCAACACGTGACGTGGAAGACAAATGTGTCAGTAGAAAACGATTCTCTAAATATATCAGAAGATTGGCGAATTTCAAATGAAAGCGATTTGATATTTTCTTAAGTATGAACCAAAATTGATGGACCGCGCGTTTTTTTTATTTATTTTCTTTTTTACAATAAAACATTTGTGAATTTATTCTTTTTAACAAAGTTTCTATGTAGTAGAAAAGAATGCTTTTAAGTTTTCTAACAATTGTTACCATCAATTCCGTGACGAAAATATCAATTTTCAAATCATCAAATATCGTTAAAACTTATTTTACAAGTTTCCACTTAAAATTAAATTGAACAAAAGTTTCTAAAGTGGAGATTCACTAACTATAAGCTCTTTTTAATGTATCTTTCGGATAGTGTGCGAAAGTTTTCAAGAGAATTCAAATAATTGAAGTTATCTTCAAGGATAAAGTATCGATGAAATTAACTTAAAATCCTAGATTCGTTAGAATCATTTCATCCATGAATTCAATGCGGAATGATACAAATAACTAAATTAATTTCATGGCAATCGTGAAAGTTTCTTTTTTTAGTTTTTTTTAAACAAAATTTCAAGATATCGTGTCTACGACGACAATCTTAAAAGCATAATTGCGGCGATTGTTGATTTTGCAAGATTGAAGTAATTGGATGAGGCAGTCGCTGATGGGAAGTCATTCGTCTCCTCACTGGTATCTTCTTCGGTTAATGCTGCTAAATCTTTTATTCCCGCCGAATGCTTTTCATGACCGTAATCCACTTTCCACGATTTCTTCGAATCTCTTCTTGAATTTGGTCGTCTAGTTGCAGGTTTCGCTATTTCTGAAAACAATAAAATATTTTTTATTGACAAACTTTATTTTTATGTCACAATTGGAATATTTTTACAATTATAATTTATTGTAGCGTTGATTTTAAATAATCTCGTTATAAATGCTCAATTAAAGTTTCATTGGAATTCATTAATTTAATTTGTGTATTAATTATTGAAATATAAATTTATAACTAACGAATATTACTGATACGGTAGACAGTCCCGAACTCAACATTTATTATTGTTGAATTGCATGGAATCAAAATGGTAATTGAGTTGTAATTATTTACTTTGTCAATTAAGGGAGAATTCCGTGTGTCTTGATCAATAGAAAGTTATATTATTTAAGGTATTTGTTTATATATTGTAAAAATTTTAATTTTCAACCAGTAGAAAAGGTTTCTTAAATAGTTATCACAGTTTCGAGATAAAAATGTGGTTAATCTGTTAAATAGAAGCAACACATTGATATAAAAATAGAGGACGCGAGTCCCTTAAATGAAAGCGTCACACAGTAGGTGCCAAATGTACTTTTTGTGTCAAAATCAGTCTAGAGGTCATAATTATCATTCAAATTAAACAAAAATTTTTTGTAATTCTTCTACATTAATTAATTAACTTTTGTAAAAAAGAACATAATTGCAAAAAGTCAATTTGGAGTGTATTCCTTTAGGTTTTCTACCCGAAATTTAAAGGGTAATTAACGTAAATAAACATTCAGTATTAATTTCATAAATTAGTAAATTGTTCAAACAATTTATTATTGTTAATTATAAATTTTTTTAACATTAACCATGAAAATTCCAATTTTTTTTACACTTCTCAACATTTTACAAAGAAAATAATTAAATATAAAAATAAGGGGTGTTGTGTAGATATTTAATAATTGTTTAAATAAATTAATTTGTTAGATAATCAACTATTATTATCTAAAATATAAACAAAATTTAACTAAATGGATAAAAGTTATTCGCTTTTCAAAAAAAATTTTCTTTAATGTTTAATGCCCGGTAAAATCCACAATTTAAAACATTTTTTTAAATCTTTTTTTCCTAAAATCTTCTGCGTCATAAAACACTACCTTTATACAAAGTTCTACAAAAATTGAAAGACCCATGACCAACTTTGATTTTTTTTCGAGAAAATTGACCCATATTTGAAAATTTGAATAACTTAACAAAAAATTTGTACTAATTCACCTTTTTCTAATGAAATAAAGACCATCAACTCAGGAATCATTTACACCAAAATTATTATCTTTTAATTTCTAACCATTTTGTCTTAACTTTTATTAATAATTAAACATTGAACACTTAATTTTAAATAACGAAAAATGAAATAAAATGTTTTCATAGAAACAATCTTAAAATTTACATTTTTGAAAAAGTGCATTTGGCCATCTCTCCGGAATGTCCGGGTGAGATGGCCACATGTGTGCGGGAGAGATGGTCAATACTTATAATTTTTGGCTTTTAGTTTAAACTTAATTTTTAATCATTCACATTACTTTCCTCTTTTTCTAGTCACATTTTGAACATTTTTAATGCAATTAAGTGCAGTTTTCATGTTAGCCAAAAGTGTCGAATACTATCTTCAATCAATATCGTTTGGTTTTAACTTTCGGGACAACCTACGAATAGATTTTCATCTCTGGTGTCAATTGAATCAATTATTTTATTATCAGAGGTATTTTAAGTTATTTTTCTGTAATATTTCTTGAATATCTAAAATTAAAATAAAAATTTAAATAAAAGTCACTTATGGCCATCTTACCCAATAATACATGACAGAAGTAAACATCAAAATATTAAATAAATAAAATAATTTTTTCATTCATTTTTTGTTTATATCGAAGCGTGGGTTATGCACAACTCAATAAAATTTCAAATTGAAAACTCCGTTAAAAAATAACAATATAAGAATAAGAAATCTGAAATTCTCAAATTATTTTAGACTTATTTTTTACATTTATTATTAGTCACAAAAGATTGAAGAATAACCAATAATAAGTGATATTTTTTTACAAATTCTGTAAAATATTTGAATTGTCCATCTCCCCCTGACTTACCCAATATGAAATCAATTATTTTTGTGATTTTCACGCATTCGGACAAACATTTTAAGCTTCTGCTTTTTCATAAATATCTCTGTTTCTCGAGAAATAACTTGTTAAGTTTGAAATCAAAAATGACAGTACTCACTCGCGATGGGAGAGATATTAAAAAAGGATTTTCAACTGTCAAGTTAATGAACAGGTATCCTTAATAATAGCTCATGTTACAAGCACCTGGGGAAAACAATCAGTCGAACGAATGGACTTTCTGCCATATACAGAGTTTGAAAATGACAAATTGGAATGTCATTCTGACAGTTTGGCCAAGCTTAAACGTTAGTGTCATTCACACGCTGCGGTATAATGTGACGAGGCAGGATTATTAAGTGTGCGAATAAATTAAAATACACCAAAACGATAATTTCATGACTCGATAATATAAATGTTTTATAATCTTTAATGTACTTATTTTAATTCCTGTCAATTAAATTTTGTACATTTAAACATTTATTTAAATATCATATTCATTTTAAAGCACATTTTGTCCTCTTTTAATTTGTACAGTATAGAAAGATATTCTCTAAATATAACTTGTTACTAAAATTATAAAAATTGTCGATTAAACTAAAATAGAAAACTTTTAATTAAAAAAATATTGAACATTATTTATTCTTTTGTTTTAATATGCAATTTTTTGTTGTATTGTATTTATGTCCTTTGAAATTTTTGAAATTTTTTAAAACATGTTTTTTAGGGGCCGTACACATAATACGTCACGCGGCTAGGGGGAGGGAGGGGGTCTGAGAATTGTGACTAAGTGTGACATAGGGGGGGGTGAACTCATGTATTACTTCACAATCTTTTAAATTTAAAGATTATAAGAAATTATATGTGACAATGTCACTTTTTCTAAATAAAACAAGTTAAAAATGCTTTAAACTATTTAATATCTACACGGAGAGAGAATATATATTAAATTTTGTAAAAGTATTTTCAAATTGGAGAAAAAATGCGACAAAGCGAAATTTTGATATAAGAAATACTAAATTATATAATTTATAAATTGTATAATTATATCAAATATCAAGAATATTAATTAAATTTTAAATATAACTTTAATAAATTTCACAAAACTTTTTTTAAAGTTTAGTATTTTCTATATCAAAATTTTGCTTTGTTGCACTTTTTCCCCAATTTGAAAATATTTTACAAAATTTAATATAATTATTCTCTCTCCGTTTATCACGTACCTGTTTAACATCTATTGGTATGTATTATTTATAATATGATAAATAATATATTCTCTTAATTTAAATCAGTTAAAAATCATGGTTTTAACTGACAATCATCAGTGACTGACTTTTTGCTTCTGAATCAGTTAAAAATAACTGAAAATTATCCACAAAACACTGAAACTTTTCTAAATATGTATATTAAAGATTTGCTTGCATACTTTGAAAAATTTACTTGCAAACTTTATTTTAAAATTGTGTAAAGATTTAAATTTCTCACTCCAATAAATGTTTATCGTCAAATTTTCTTAAAAATATAGCTTGAAACTTTCCTGAACATTTGAATTACATTTTCGACTATTATACTTTCGTGAAAATTTTCCTGAAAATTTAAGTTAAATTTTCAGGAAAGTTTCGCGCTAAACATTAATTGAAGTGGGATATTTAAATCTTTACATAATTTTCACTAAACTTTGCATTTAAATATTTCGAAGCTTGCGAGTAAATCTTTAATAAATTGTTAGAAAAGTTTCGGTGCTATGTAGGTAGTTAAACGTGACTAATTGAATTAATAAAAAAAATTGTATTGAAACGTCAGTTATTTTTATCTAATTGTCAGAAAAAAATATTACTATTTAAATTATAGTGTCTGACTTTTTGCTTCTAAATCAGTTATTTTTAACTGATTCAATAATTTAGAGTGTAGAATATAATATATAATGTCCAATGTATAAAATTTACAGTGGAATTTACGTGTGTGACGTGACGTAGGGGTAGGGGGGGTTCAAGATTTGTGACGAAGTGTGACATACACTGTAAAAAAAGGGAGTTAAATTTTAACTCCCCAGGGGATTCTATAAAAGTCGCACCCATTAGAGAGTTAATGCCAGGGGATTTAAATAAAGAGAGTTAAAAATTTAACACCCAAATGCTAACTCCCCATGGAAAAAATAACTCGCGCGGGTGTTGAATGAAGGAGTTAGAAATTAACTCTCTTTTGGAGTTGATTTTTAACTGGAGAAATTTCACCCCCAACTCCCGAGTCCGTTAACTCCCTAAATTTTTTCACAGTGTAGGGAGAGGGAGGGGTTAAAAATGGTCAAAAATCGCGTGACGTATTATGTGTACGTCCCCTTAGTACAGTGAGCAAAAAATCATTTATTTAAATAATTTTTAAATTTTGAAGGAATTTCAAAAGAGTCGCGCCATCCTTTCTTTCATAAGCCGGTACAAGCTTCTAATTAGAAACTCTCGGGCAATTAACGTTGTAACGAACGAGCATAGCTTACTTCACAGGACAAAGAATCGTGACTTAAAAATTACAAAGGATTGCTTCTTGACATAACACGTTTTATTTTTTAAGTCATTTTTTGTGCATACTTTTTAATTTTTGAAAATAAAAAACATTTGTTTACATTATACAATATTTTTCTCTAAAAAAATGATAATCAAACGAAAGAAGAATATTTTCAGAATGCATTTAAGATACTTACTGTATAGTTTAATTTTACCATCGGTTTCGCCAAGAGAATTCGTGGAAATACATTTAAAAGATCCAAAATCTTGAGCACGCATGGATAAAATGGTTAACTTCATCACAACCTCGTAACCAGACGGGAAGGTTTCAATTTTGTAATTACCATCTGTGAAATAATATAAAATTATTAAAAAAAAATTTTTCCTAAAAAGTGAATAGTTATTAGTAACAAATTATATCAGTAATTGATTAATTACTGTAGGTTTTTTTTTACATCTGTAGGTTTTTAAATTAAGTTTCAGTATTAGAAGTCATCACTAACCGGTTACGAGAGTATCATTAGTTGGTTTTGTCCAATAAGTGATGGGTTTAGGAAAAGCTTCACTGTGACATTCGAGAATAAGTGTTTGTCCTTCGTAAGCTCCCCACTAACTGATTTTCAATAAAAACCATTGGAGGAACTGTAAAAAGAAAATTCTTTAAAAATTATTTTCAACTACATTTCTTTTCATGATAGATACTAAAAAACATTTATTGGATTCAAATAATTCTTTACATTACAATTGTTATATTCCGAAAGAAAATTATTTAATTAGCTTCGATATTTATATTTTAATAAGTAAAATTATTTTAAGAGACATAATAAGAAATAATTTCAAATTTTAATCGAACTTAATATAATTTATAATTTAAATGCTTTAAAATAACGTTTGCATTTTTAAAAAGTAACATTTATTTTAAGACAGTTCAACACAGGTGATTTAATAAACTTTGCCTGAAACAAATATTGGAAATTTTCTTCCTTTTATTATTTTTATTATTTAAATCATTTATTTAAATATCAGCAACGTTTGACATAATAAAATTTAATAATTTATAAAAAAGTATTTTTAATTAAAGCCCCAATCTTTAAATGAAAATATATTCAAAATTAAAGAGTAAATTGTCTTTTTCTCAAAATAAAGTCAAAATTATAATAATTATTATAAATAATAGGTAAAATATTTAGAAGAAAATATCGAAATCTAATTTTTCAAAATTTTCTTAAATTCGCGTAAAACTTCTTATTTAGGGGTTTTCGGGGTCACCGTTTTGAATTTTTTAAATCTGACTTCAGATTCGTAATCAGCGATCCCAAAAACTCCTGAGTAACAAGTTTTATGAAAATTTGAGCAACTTTGAAAAAATGTTCGCCATATTGGATCCGCCATTTTGAATTTTCAAAATTTTGAAAATCTTACTTCAGATTCGTAATAAGTGACCTCAAAAACCCCTGAGTAACAAGATTCAATAAAATCAAATCTTTGGCTTTCTCGGGGGCACGAAAGGGTTAAAAAGAAGTGAAATGAATTAAAATATATAGAATAAAAATGTATTTAAATCTTTCAAGTCTATTAGGATTTAAGAAAACTTATACAGACAATGCCTTAAGATGGAGAATGTTTTGGATTATCTTAAACAAAACATAAATTTATAAAGCAAAATAATTGTTTTCTCGTGCCGCTTGAGAATTTTGAGATTATCAAGGGGGTTTTCGACGCTAATGTCATATTCTCTACTCGTGCTGAAAATGTGAATGGCTCGCATAGTGAAACTTTACAACTAGTCTGAAAAGTTTAAATCCCATTATTTTCGAAAACAATGCTACTTTAGGTATAATTCATTCACGCGAGAAAGCAATGTGCGTTTGCATTCCAACTAGTCGAGATGAGTCTCTAGCAGAGAAATTACATTTTCGAGCATGCGTGCTTTTATAATATATATACATACATATTATATTTCACAGTATTTCATAACATATATATGACTATATATGTTACATAATGAAACAGTGTGATACTTGTGACTGTGGGGAAGATGAAATAAAAGGGGGAGGATGGTACTTTGTGGATTATACCTACAGTGAACAATGAGAACAATTCGCTTGCTGACTGTTGGTGGCACTCCATTCGAAGCAATACAAAGATACGGTCCCATATGTAGACGAGTGACACGTGTTATTTCCAGTTCTGGTCCTTCGATGCTTGCCACTGCAACGGTAAATCATATTTCCATGAACGCACTTACATAAGCTACAATTCCATTAATCTCACTAATGAGACAACATCACAAATAATCAATTATGATGGACTTTAAATTATTACCCAACAGTTGTACATATTATACAATTACAGTTATCATGTTGGCCTCTGATTATTTCAATCAAATAATAAACTTTGTGATATCCAAAGACATCATCTATTAATTAAAAAACTAACTCATACAAGTTGTTATTCATCTTAAAAATAATAATTAATTTGCTGTAATAGTATCAGTCAGACTCTACTTTGTTGGAGAAGTTAACCTTGCAAAATGAATGAAGAGTACTTAAAAAATGTTTCGAGTAAATATTTTATTTATTCCGATTATTCAAGCGCTTAGTGTTAAGACAATGGCTTATAGGTATTTGCAAAGGAATTTTACGGACATCTTACTGAAACTTGAAAAGGGTTATCAATTAATTTAATTATGATTAATGGAAATGAATTTATCATTCGGTAATTTATATTAAAGGTGAAAGAAGTTAACAATTTTTTCGAATCAAATCTCACAAATAAATCTCTTAAATAAGCTCTTGAGTTTCATATGTATCGACAGCACAGCTTAAAATTCAAAATTTGATAATTTTGAAATTATTAATTACTTTTGAAAAATATTTTTCAGGTTAAGCAGGTTTCTTTATTAGGACAGCTGTGCTGTCGATACATATGAAACTTCTAATTTGGAAATAAATTCAAGTTATAGTAAATATTTTGAGAATATAATTCTTAACAAGTATATTTTATTTTGAAAGTATCGAAATTTGTTCGAGGCCCATCACAGGAAGAAAATCCCCAAGAATTACAATATTATAAACAATTATGAAAAACTTAATAGAGAACAAACACAATTGACAACGTTTACAAAATAACGTCTAGCAGTTCCGAACACCAGTATAATCGTTATTCTTTCAAAAGTAAGATTTTTAATTTTCAACATAACTCATATTGTATTAAGACTGAACTTAGACATAAGGCTCATACTCAAAGCTCACTTAAGACTCAAGACTTGTTTGAAGCTAAAAACTCGTCTAATACTTAAGACTGAACTTAGATATAAGGCTCGCTCAAAAGCTCAGTTAAGGCTCAAGTCTTATTTGCTGCTATAAAATTGTCTAAAAAACTTAGGACTCAACTTAGACATAAGGCTTGCTTAAGGCTCAAGACTTACTTGAAGCTACACACTCGTCTAAAACAAAGGACTGAACTTAGACATAAGGACACCTTAAGGCCTCAAGGTTCATTTAAAGTTTAAGACTTGTTTGAAGCTAAAAACTCATCTAAGATTTAAGACTTGAACTAAAAGATGATGATCGCTTAAGGCTCACTTAAGGCTGAATATTTTTTGAAGCTAGAAATTAGTCTAATACTTAAGACATAAGGCTCGATTAAGGCTCAAAACTTGTTTGGAGCTGAAAACTCGTCTAAAAATTTAGGACTGAATTTAGACATAATGCTTGCTTAAGGTAAGGCTGAACCTTTTTTGAAGCTATAAACTCGTATGAAATTAAACATTCGTTTAAGGCTTAAGACTCGCTTAAGGCTAAAGAGCTGTTTCAACCTGAAGCTCCTCCAAGATTTTAGATTGGTCTACAGATGTTAAAACTCGCTCAAGGCTTGTCTGAAGATTTAACTTTGCTTATGACCATTGTTCTAAACCATTTCTTGAGATTTAGGTAAGCTTTTAAAGCATTAACGACTTTTTAGCTTGAATCAAGTCTTGACCCATCAGTGTGCCTTGAGCCTAAAATAAGCATTAAATGTCTCAGGCCAATCTTATGTCATAGACACATTTTTAGCTTCAAACAAGTATTGAGCCTTAATCGAGCCTTATGTCTGAGTTCAGTCTTAATTTTTAGACTACCTTTTAGCTTCAAACAAATCTTGAGCTTAAGGTAAGCATGATCCTTAATCGAGTTTTAAACGTCATATGACAATCTTATGTCATAGACACATTTTTAGCTTCAAACAAGTCTTGAGCCTAAAGTGAGCCTTAATCGAGGCTTATGTCTTCAATTTTGACGAGTTTTTAGCTACAAACAAGTCTTAACCCTCCTGCGCATAAAGCCGAGTATACTCGTCCAAACTAAACCGTTACCGTATGCATGAGGACGAGTATACTCGTCCAAACATTTTTGTTAATAACTTTTGTTTAAATAAATATTAAGACATCGGACAAGTTGCAAATTTCTTTCAATGAACCAACGAAGCTATTTGAATTATTTAGCACAACTATATATTATTTATTTAACAATAAATATTGCATATAAAATGTTTAAACAAATTGAAAAATTTCTGTTTTATAAATTAATGTTTGTTTATCGGATTTTCCAAAAATTGTCCATCAAAGGGTTTTTGGGTGCGCTGATTACGAATTTAACCTCAAAATTCAAAAATTCAAAATGGCGAATCCAATATGTCGGACAAATTATATTTTTTTAAAAGTGGACTTTTAAAAAAATTTATAGAATTTTACCAAAACTTATTACACAAAGGGTTTTAGAGGTCGCTGTTTACAAACATGGAGTCAAAATGACAAAATTCAAAATGGCGTATCCAATATGGCGGATGAAAATTTTGAAAAGTTTTCTAATCGTCCCGTCTATCTCTATCTAGGGGTTTTTGAGGTCGCTGATTACGAATCCGAGGTCAGAATTCCAAAATTGAAAATGGCGAATCCAAAATGGCGGACGACAATTTTGAAAAAGTTTTTTAATCGTCCCGTCTATCTCTATCTAGGGGTTTTTGAGGTCGCTGATTACGAATCCGAGGTCAGAATTCCAAAAATGAAAATGGCGAATACAAAATGGCGGATGACAATTTTGAAAAAGTTTTCTAATCGTCCCGTCTATCTCTATCTAGGGGTTTTTGAGGTCGCTGATTACGAATCCGAGGTCAGAATTCCAAAAATGAAAATGGCGAATCCAAAATGGGCGGGACTACAATTTTGAAAAAGTTTTCTAATCGTCCCGTCTATCTCTATCTAGGGGTTTTTGAGGTCGCTGATTACGAATCCGAGGTCAGAATTCCAAAATTAAAAATGGCGAATCCAATATGGCGGATGATAATTAAAAAAAATTAATCCGACCCTCTATCGCTATCCAGAGGTTTTCGGGGTCGCTGATTACGAAATCCGAGGTCAGAATTACAAAATGCAAAATTGGCGGACCCAATATGGCGGACAACGATTTTAATAAAATGTTTTAATCATCCCGTCTGTCTCTATCTAGGGGTTTTTAAGGTCGCTAATTACAAATATGGAGTCTAAATTAAAAAAATATAAATGGACAATCCTATAAGTTAAAAACAATTTTAATAAAATATTGTAATTGCAAAACTTATTTTTGGTTGACTGTATAACCAAGATAATTATGTTTGATTCAAATATATTGTTTTCTCAGTGTAGAAACATTATTTTTTATGAAAATTTTACCAAAAAATTTATTTCTTAAAAACGACTAGGATTTGCTATACCTTACAAAAAAGTCTGGTACACCCAGGATGTGCCACGTGGAGGCTCCAAAGTTCGATTTACATCCCTTTATTTTTTTTTTTACTTTTTTTATTTTAATATTTTTTTTGTTTTTTTTTAATTTTTATATTTTTTTTTTTGTTTTTTTATATTTTAATTTTTTTGGTATTTATAATTGGAATATTTTAAATTTTACGATGCGAGTTGTCATACTTTTTAGTCTTTAAAAATACTAAAAATCTTCTTTCGTGTGGTAGATTTCAAAGCAAGGATCAACACATAATCCAACATCGCATTGTTTACAAAAATAGCGCGTTTCTTTTCGCATTTTCTTTCCATTTTTTTTCTTGTGACAGCAAATGACGCATTTTCTAGTAGGATTTTCTTTCCCTGCAGTAGGCGGAATGGTTTTTATAAAATGTCATGCTGTTAATCGAGCAGGAGTACTGTCTCCAAGTAAGCTTCTCTCAATTCTGCAGCGTCCCACTTTTAGTTTACTTAGTAAATCAGCTGAATGCGTTTGTACAATTTTGAAGTACAATCTGAATCATGAAACTCACGTGTTCCTGTGATTCATTTTTGTACTTCTTGTGTAGTACATTACGCATTTCAATAAGCATTGATCTACTAAGTGCCGAAACAGTTTTTTGTAATATTTTTTCTGCTGGGATCGCATAATTGAGTAGGTAGCCATTTGTTGATCAGCCTTGTCTACACCTCCCCATTGTTTGATTATAGTCACAAACAATGGTTGGTTTCATTTTCTTGGAGCCAAATTTCGATTGCGTTTCTTGAAATGTCGCATCATGACATTGTGCTAATGAGGGAAAATTTCTTTTTTGTCACACCACTTCATGACTATCATTCCCTCTTTTTCCCAGCAAACTGCTTCGTTTTTTTTAAGTTCGTTTTACGAAGACCATCGGGCAAACCTTTCCTATTACTCCTTAGGAGTTCCATAGGCATCTGTTTTGTTTTCTAATAACAACTCATACAACTCGGGTGAGTTGTAGAAGTTGTCCATTGTCAAACAATATCCTTTGTGAAGCAATTTTTCACAAAGCTTCATGACAATGGATGTTGTTACAGAGCATTTGTCGTTAGATTTTTTTTCAGTGGATTTTCCAGTATAAAGTATCGTTTTTAAGATGTAACTTGATTGACTCTCGCACATCATAAAAAACTTTAAGCCAAATCTAGCCCGCTTTGTGGGAATAAATTGTTTCCAACTTATGTTGCCCTTAAACGCCATTAGGCTTTCATCACTACTGATGTCACGTTCCGGGATGTAAACCTTTTCAAAATTATCGTTTTATCATTTCATAGACTTCCAAAATTTTTTTACAAACTTGGGGGTGTGTAGGATTGGAGGCCTTGTGGGATCGGTAGGTTTCATTGTTCAGAAAAAAAAAAAATAATGTAAAAATTTTTTTTAATAATTTTTCCTCACAAAAATCCGATTTCACAGGTCATACAATTTTATTTACAAACAAGGTTTTTGTTTTCAATTTAACTTTATTTTTGGAACCAGAAGGTTACCCACATACCGTTGCCTGGGTTTTATAGTAAATAACACCTTGGTAAATTCCAGGGAATTCCCAAGAAAAAGAATATCCATAAATTTCATTCTGTGGTTTAATTGGTTTATCCAAAAACCTTTTTTTTTTTGGGGAACTTATTTTTGAAAAAAAAAGTGATCCGCGTTTTCTTGTTTTGTCCCTGGATAAACACACGATCTTATGGAATTTTACTTGAACATTGGGCGTCAAGAAAAAGCTTTCAAGAAAATCACTTTTAAAATCCTTTCCAAATTTACAGTTCTTTCTACAGGAATCGTGGGATTTTCACTGGAGATGTTTCACCCGTTGAAAAAAAGAGAAATCGTGAATTCAGGCATATTTTCTTTTACATTTCCAAATGGAATTTTTTGCTTTCCAAGTCCTTTCAAATAAAACATATCCTCTTTTTTTTTTTTCCGTCCATTTTTCTTGGGTAAACCTCTCAGGTAATTTCTAAATCCATTTTTTATTTCTTTGCCTGTTCAAACAGGATTCCTCAGGAATTTTCATTGGAAGATAAATTTTCCCGGAAAATCTATCGGAAAAAAAAACTCTATACACTGGTCAGTACTTATTGACCTGGGGACCATTGCAATAATTTATTATTTGCTTCTTGCCAAATTAAAAAAATGAGGTTAAAAAACCTATGTAATATTTAATACCGAGAAAAAAAAAATAAATAAAAAAGAAAAAAAATCCCCTTTTAAGAAGGAGGAGGTGTGAAAAAAAAAAAAAATTTCTTATAAACCTAGGGAATTACTTTTTAAAAAAACAAAACTTCAATAAAAAAAAAAAAACCTGAAAAAAGTATCTAGGAAAAAAATAGAATGCAATAGAGTACCCAACCTGAGATAAAATATTCCTTGGATTAATAAAGGCAAAATACTAGAAGATAAAAAACCTTACAAAATATATGAATTTTCTTAACGAATAAAGTAAGATATTTTATTTGTAGAAAATGTCATTGGCAAACTAAAAGCTCGTTCCCTTATATTTTATTGCCCAAGTTACGATGTCTCTATGTTGAGGAAAAAGGGACATTCCATAAACCCTAAGCGGGGCAACATTGAGAAACTAAATAAATGGCGGCGGATAATTTCTAAAAAAATTCGTAGTCAAACATTTATTCATTAAACGAATTCTTGAAAAAATTTTACCTTTTTTCTAAAAAATTAAATTATTCTTATTTAAGAGAAAACATTTTGGATTTAATTTAAAAATTTACACCAATTTATAATATTATTATTTATTTATTATCATAGATTGTATTTAAAAAAATTATTTGATTGCCAAAATACCAAACGATTTTATCGGCATATTATTTATATATAATATTGTTTTTACGTGGAAATGGGGAATAAGATTTTTTAATTTTAGCTCAATTAAGTTGTTATTTTTACATTTATTAATTTTCACAGTAAATTAATAGGCCAAATTTTAACCACCTAAAATTTAAAAATTTAATTAAAACTATTATATTTTGGAACTCCAAGTTAGTAAATATTTTTTTTTGGATTTAAAATAAATAAGATAAGTTTATTGGGTTATTTATTGAATATGAATTATAAAATTTTTATTTTCAAATATTGTGTAACTTTATTATATTTATATAAAATTTTGAAACCCTTTTTCATGATGATCAAAACGTATTATATTTTTGCGATTTAATTTTTTCTTATTATATACTTTTATATTTTTGATTTAACAAAATGGTCATTTTTTTTAAATTAGGAAAAAATTATTTTTTAATCTATAAATAATTAATGGTTCGGCAATTTTATTTTCATTGGCTAGTAACCTATTTTCAGAAACATTGTTCAAAAAAAGGGATAAAAGTTAACTTGGATCGTCCCTCTTTAAAAAAACGTTTCAAATTAACATTAAGGGAAAAAATATATATTATTATTTTTTTATTGCGGGGACTTATTTCTTAATTTAAATCCAACTTTTTTTTAGGTATTATTTATTTTAATAAAAACATTAAATTTACTTATCATTTTTCCACGGGAGTCAGTAAGTGTTCACAAATTAGTAAAAAATTTTACTTTTATTAGGGTCAGAATTTACGTGAAATTTTTCACCTAGAAAATAACAAAAGTATCTTTTTTTAAAATTCGATAATCGTTTTGATAAAAAAAAAAAAACATTTTTCCTATTTTGGGGCCCATTAAGAATGGTGGTCCACTATAAACTTCAAAAAAAAAAACAGAAAAAAAAATTTTTTTATTTTTGTTTATAAATAACTGTTTTTATTGCTAATAATTAATTTCTTTTGGCAAACTTTTTATATAACATAAAAAAATTTTATTTCTCCTAAATGGAATGAACCGAATTTAAATGATTACAAAGCAAAAGGTCATTATCAAAGGGGATAAAAGAATTATTTACTTTCGGTTTAGGGAATTAGAAAAATTTTTTAAAAAAGGGGTTTAATTTTTTTAATAATTATTTGAAAAAATAACAAATTTTTTTTAAAAAACAATTAAAATTTTTATATTTTTTATAAGTGTTTCTTAAGCCTTTTTAAAAAATTTGATAAAAAAAAAAAACACAATATTAAACCCGTTTACACTCTCTCTAAATCTCTCTCTAAACTTATACTCAGGGAAAAATCACAACCACAATAAAAAAAACAAAAAACCGGTTTGAGAGACTAGAAAATTTTGGAGCGTCAATCATTTTTTTAAATTGTTATATAAACTAATTATATTAAAACGGGAGATGACCCCCCGATTTTTGTTTTGATTGATTTTTTTCCAGGGAATTAAAAAAATCCAATTATTTTTTTTTTTCTAAAAAACTTACGGAGAAATTTACAAAATAAAAAAACCAAACTGTCAAATTAACCATTTTATTATTCCAATATATTTAACCATTAAAAATTGATTTTATTCTTAAAAAATGGATTCTAAAAAATCTAAGGAGTTCCTTTCTCTCACCATGCGTTGATTGCCAACCAAAAAAACCACACGGCCGCCCATATATTAATTTGTTTATAACTTTTAAAATAAATTTGGGGTTTCAGGCCCACGTGCTTCCAAAACTTTCTCAATTGAATTTTTGGATTTCTTTGATAGGTTTTATGCGTGTACGGGTCTTATATTTTTTTACAATTTTTATAACAAAGGCGTTAGTAGGAAAAACATGTAAAAAATAAGTAATTGTTTATAAAAAACACAATTTTTATAATTTAATTTATTTTTAAAAAAATTAAATCTTTTTAAATCAATTTTTCTAATTCTAAACAAAAAGTACTATTTTATTCCCCTTGTTTAATTCCCAGCCTTGGTTTCATTTAAATCGGTTTTCATTCATTAGTGGTGGAAATTAAAAATTTTTGTTTGAAAATAATTGTTGCAAAAAAAAATTTAATTTTTTGGCAATAACTTTGTATAAAAAAATTTAATTTTTTTTTCTGGTTTTTTTGGTTGGGACCACATTTCACCTTAAAGGGCCCACAAAATCGGGGTAATGTTTTTTCAAACATTTCGAATTTTAAAAATAATATCTTTTTAATTTCTGTGAAAACAAACATTTCACGAATTTTCTGGCGGGGGGGACCCATTTATTTATTTTACTTTTTTTTATAACAATGGGGGTACTTTTAAATATAAATGGCGCCTTAAATATTTGGATTATGAACAATTTTTTTAATTAAATAAGGAAAAAAATTTTGAACTTTATATTCGTAATCACTTCGACCTCGGGGAAAACAACCTAGAATTAGAGATTAGGGCCGGGATGATTAGAAAAAAAATTTTTTTTAAAATAATTGGTCGGTCCCGGCCCATATTGGAATTCGCCATTTTCAAAATTTTGGAGAAATTATTCGGGGACCTCGGGCTTTCGGGTTAACAATACAAAGCGGACCTCATAATAAATAAACCCTGGGATTAAGCGAATTAGGGGACGGAACGGATTGTAATATTTTTTTTTTTCACTAAATTGTCAAAAATTTTTTCCCGCCGTATTGGGTCCCCGGCCATCTTTTGATTGTTTGGGTGGAATTTCATGGAGGGACCTCGGTTTCCGTAATCCAAGCGACCTCCATAAAACCCCTTAGCGATAACGCGGATAGTGGGACAGGGAAAAACGATTGGGGAATATATTTTTTTTTTTTTCAAAAAATTGTTCAATAAAAAATTTTTTCCGGCCCATTAGATTGGGGGTCCGACCATTTTGAATTAATTTTGTGGGAAATTTCTGGGGAAACCCCCGGGAATTTTCGGTACATTCCCCAAGGGCGGACCCGAAAAATACCCCTAGATAACCGATCGGCCGTGCAAAAATCCTTACCTTCTGAATAAAATAATGTATTTGCTTTTGCAAAGGGCGGGACTTTTGGTTGGGTAGGTAGAAAAAGATACGTATGCGCAGGAAGGGGTTAAGCCTGAATAGTGGGAAGCCCCTTGAGCCTTATTGCGAGGGGATGAGGTAGGTCTTGGGAAGGTACAACCCAAACATTTTTTTTACCGGTGGGAGGCCTCAATTCACTTTATCTTCCATCCCCCAAAAAAGATTCATTTTTGGATACTTAAATTTAAAAAACGAGGGGAGGGGGAAAAATAGGGATTTTTATGGTGGGAATTTCACCGTCAAAAAAGTCCTACCCAAAATATAAATGTTTTGTTCCCAATTATTCCCCAAAAATTTTTTTTTATGGGGTAATGCCCTATAGGGGTTTACTAATTTGTCGGGAATAAATTATTTTTTGAATAATATGATAGACAAATTAATTTTTTCAAAAAAAATTTTTTTATTTTTGGACACAAATTTTATGAACAAGAAAATAAAAATTAAATTTTTCTACACTTTTTCGGGCATCTTTGGGGTTCCCAATTTTTTTTCTTTTTTTTATTCTTTTATTTTTTTAAAAAGTAAATAAGACATGGAGGCTTTTTTTTATGGATGGAAATAACTTTACTTGTTTTCCCTAAAAAAACCGTTTTTTTTTTTTTTTTTGTTTTTCAAGGAAATTAAATTTTTGTATATAGGAGCAATCCACGTCGTTCGCCGCCAGCAATTTAAATTTTAAAAACGTTACATTGAAAAATTATAACTATTTTCTGCTTTTTATAGGGTTGAGACTGACATTAAATATTATAATGGCCATGTATTATAGTTTTTTTTGTTTATTTTTTTTTATATTTAAAATAAAATAGAAATTTTTTTCATTTTTATTAAATTTTTTAAACCAAAATTTTAAAAAAAAAATTTTTCTTTTTTATGACTTTTTATTGGTTATTAAAATTTTAAATGGGCCTACATTTTTATTTTAATTTTTCATTCTTCTTCCCTCCAATTTTTTTTCCCAAAATTTTCTTTGGATTGTTTAAAAAAAATTTTCCCCTCCAGATTTTTAAAATATATCAAAAATTACTGCGGATTTCTGTTACATTTTTCAGAAATTCTGGTATTTTCAATTTTTTTCTTTTTTGTTGTACTTTTTTTCACTTTTATGCAGTGTTCTCGGGGGACACTTGTTTTCTCGTGATAGCCTTTTTTTGTTTTTTTTTATTTGCCTTATTTTTTTATAAATGTCTTTTTGGGGGACTCGTGGGGACTGGATATTCCTACAAATGGAACGAAAAAATTGCTTGCCTTAACAAATAAACTTTTTCGTTTGGGTTTTTTAAAATTATGTTTGGAGTTTTCCAGCAATCCAAAAAGGATTTCAAAATAAAGAGTAAGGGGCACTAATAAAAATCAAAAATAATTGCAGGGGGAAGATGAAGTGGGCAGTGGGGGGGGGGGCGGGACAAAGTTTGGAGGATAACAAGCTAACAAAGTAAATAAAAAAAAGCCCAAGCTAAACTAATAAATAAAATAAAAAAATATTAACAAGGCAATTAAATTCAAAAATCAATAAATTTTGCAAAAAAAAAAAGTTTTTGTTTTATTATTAAAAAAAATTTTAAAAAAATTAAATATTTTTTTTTTAATTTTAAAAAAAAATAATTAATAAATATAAAAAAAAAATTAAAAAAAAATCTAAAACTGATAGTACATGGGGCGGCAGGCCCATTTTTAATATTGTTCTAAAATGTTCAGGTCTCAACACCCTGTTTAAAAAATTCCAGAAAATATGTCATTGGTAAAAAAACCGGTTTTATAATATTTAAATTATGGCGCTGGGGCGCGGCGGAAACGTATCGGTTTGATCTTTTTGCGCTTAATATCACAATAAAAAATTTAAAAATTTCTCGGGGAATAATAAACAAAAAAAAAATAAAAATAAAAACCGGTTTTTTTTGGGACAAACCAAGGTTTTTTTCATCAGAAAAAAATGCTCAGGCTTTTCATTTTAAAAATAAAAGGAATAAAAATAATAGGGGAAACCAAAAAGATGGCGAAAAGAAGGAAAAGTGAAAATTTAATTTTTATTTTTTCCAATAAAATTTGTGTCAAATTTAGTCTTTCCCCTCAGGGACCCAATTTTTTTAAATAAAAATTTCATAAAAATTAATTTATACGACAAGATACCTAACCCTATAGGGGGCATAATTTCATAAAAAAACAATTTTGCGGCGAAATATAATTGGTACAATATTTTTTTTTTTTTTGGGTGCGGGGGGGGTGGGAACTTTTGGAACGTTGATATCCACCATATGATTAAAATAGGGAATTAACATAATAATTATTGCAAAATCCTATAAATTTCTACACAAAAAAAAAAAATTTTTTTCTTTTTTTCGGTATGGGGGATCCCAGAAGGGGGGGGGACAGACACATTATAAAACCCTTATATTTTCCTAACGTTATTAAGGGGTCACTGGAAACCGAATTTTTCACGACCATGAAATGTGAAAATATTTTTTTTTGTACTTGCCCAGTTTTTTCGCTAACACCACCCACCCTTTACCAAAACAATCTCGGTGTGTGAGTGGGTTGGGCTTTTTATGTGTTTCTTTTACTACTTTGGGCGGAGGGGAGTAGGGTTGTTCTATTCCTTATGTATTTTGGGTGGTCCCCGCCTGAAAAAAACCGAAATCTGACCACTAAAAACAAAATTTTGCGTTATATCCCTTTACCCCCTGAGAAAGCACTAAACACTTAATTACACACCTTTAAAAACAGGGGGGGAGTTAAAAAATTTCATTTTTCCACGAAAGAAAAAAAAAAGGTCGGGGAATTGCGGTGTATTTTTTTTACCTTAATGTCTTTTTGAAGTCCCTAGAAAACCGTTTAAAAAAGGGACCAACCAAACCATAAATATTAGGGTCCACTTTCCTCATACTCATATCCCTCTCTATGTTATTCTCTAGAGGGAAGATGTTGAAAAAAACTTTTTTGGATTATCATTGAAAATGTGTCATTAAGACGAACTTTTTCATGGGAAACCCATAAAAGGGTTCAACATTCTTTCTTCTAGAGATACTTATTAGGGGGAGTGGGAGGCAAGGGGGGAGGGACCATTATTTATTGTTGTTGGCTGGTCTTTTTTCGGTTCTAAGGGGGGGGGGGGACACCCCAAAAAAAAAAAATACATAGCGAAAAGGGACACCGGCAATCTCGACTTTTTCTTTTTTTGTTGAATAAAAATGAAATTTTTCAAAAACTCCTTTTAAGGGTGTATTTTAGTGTGGGCTCGTTCTGGGGGGTTAATAAAAAAAAAAAGAATGGGTGGGGGGGGGACGGAATTTGTTTTTTAGGTGGCTTTTTTTCGGTTTTCTCAGCGAGACCCTAAATTACATAAATGGGGGAAATTAAGGGGGGACAACCCATAACGGAATTTTTTTGAAAATACTGAAATGCCAAACCCCCTCAATCTCGGTGTGGTGGTGTGTGAAGGGGGGGGGTCTGGTAGCGGGGAAAAAAAAATTAAAAACTTGGGCTTGTACAAAATATTTTTTGTCATGCGGTTCGTAGTCGGTTTTTACAGTTGGAGTGTACACTCTATAAAAACGCTTAGGTAAATAATAAGGGGTTTTTCTGTCCTCTGGGTTCACGAAAAAAAAATAATTTGTGTGTGTGCCTGTGTAATTGATTTAAAAGTTTAGGTTGGCAATTAATATCTATTTGTCTGTTTTTTTTAGTATTTCCCATAATAAATGCAACTTTTTACATTATTAGCGAAAATAATAAAAATTTAAATTTTTATGAAATATCTCCATTTGATAAATTTTTAATTTGATCACAGGTTGTCAACACATAAAATTGTGCACTAAGTTTTGACTCCAGTTTCTGAAAGTAACTTATCGAAAACTAGCAAAAACCTATTTCAGTTTTGCTAGATTAGCTCGGATTTTGAAATTTTATCGACATGTTGAATTTTTTTATATTTGAAATTTTTTACATTTTTCAGTTTTCAAGATACCGGGCGCGATGGGAACACTGGCTATTAAAAGTTTATTAACAAAAATTCGCAATGGTCTACAATTTGTAAAAGCAATAATCCCTCTTTAATTACAGAGAAAGAAAATAAAATTTGGTACAAAAAATTGTTTCCAGTTACGACGAATTTTTTTGGACTATTTTTACATTTTTCGGTTTTCTGATTAACGGGCGGGTGAGAAAGCTGGCTATTAAAAGGATTAATATAAAAAAATTCGCAGTGGTCACCATTTTGATGGGCAATAATTCTTCTTTAATTTACTATACATTGAAAAAATTTAATTTGGTCTAAAAAAAAAAAAAAACAAAAATTGTTCAATGTTTAATAGAATTTTTTTTTGTAATTTTTCCAAATTTTTCGGTTTTGTCTAATATACGGAGGGGGTGGGAACGCTTGTCTATTAAAAGTTTATTACAAAAAATTCGCAATTTTCATAATTTAAAAAGCAATAATCCCATCTTTAAATTCTGTTAAAGTGACAAAAAAAAATTGTCAAAAAATTGTTTTGAGTTATGAATTTTTTTTTTACTTTTCCACATTTTTCGGTTTTTTGATAAAGCGGCGTGAAAACGCTGGCATAATTAAAGTTTATAAAAAAATTCGCAATGGTCACAATTTGCTAGAGCAGTATTTTCCTCTCTAATTTCCGACATTAAAAAAAATTTGGTCACAAAATTGTTCCAGTTATGTATTTTTTTTACTTTTTTTGAATATTATTCGGTTTTCTGGAATAACGGAAGATGGGAGAATACAGACTTTTAAAAATGGTATAAAAAGAATTCGTAATAGGCACAATTTAAAGAGACAATAATTCCTATTTAATTTCTGCGCAAGAATAAATATTTGATTTAAAATATTTGGTTTCGAAAAAAAGTCAAAAAAAATCAAAAACCCGCGGTTTAGAACAGGACCGCGGGTATACAAATATACAGAAATAAATAAATAACACGAATAATTATTTTACCATTTTTTTTCCTTTATCAGAAAATTAAAGAAGGATTATTGCATTTTAAAATTTGACCGTTGTGAATTTTTTTAATAAATTTTTAATAGCCAGTTTTTCCACGTCCCGTTTCCGTTATCAGGAAAACTCGAAAAATGTAAAAAAGTAAAAAAAAACATAATTGGAAACAATTTTTAATCCTATTTTTTTTTCTTTCGACAGAAATCAAAGAAGAAATTAATGCTCTGCAAAATGTGGGACCATTGCAATTTATAAAAAGATAAAAAATTTTAAAAACCAGCGTATTCACCCGCCCGGATAACAAATTAAGAAAAATTTGAAAATGTACGAAAAAATTTCATAACTCGAACAATTTTTGACCAATTTTTTTTTTTCAATGTCAGAAATTAAGGGGGGCGCCTACTTTAGAAGGTCAAAAAACTGCGTACATTTCATGGAAATTTTTTTTCTTAAACACACATTTAAATAAATCGATGCGAGATTTAGTGTATGTTTTCTTATATATTTTAATACCTTTTGAAATATAATTTTTTTGTCATTAAATGTAAAATAGAATTTAATAATAAATAAACGCCATATATATAACGCCTCGCTGCTAAAATTTTCCCATTGCGTACAACCTAGAGCCCACAATTCTTATCTAAAACAAAAAACAAAAATTTTTTCTATAAATATACATTATTGCCTTCTGTATGAATTAAAAGATTTCAATAGAAAGTAAAAACTAAATTTTTTTACATGACTTTTAAAAAAAAATTTATTTTTTGCCAAAAAAAATCTCATTTTTCTTTAAAAGAAAGCATTAAATTTAACTCTATCAAAAACAAATTTAATTCATACAGAAGAGACACTCTTTATCTTCAAAACAAGCCCAAATAGACCCTTATCGGTTGATTAGATTTTTGTCTATCGTGTACGCAAACTACAAAAACAGTGTTTTGGAGAAAACGCGTTTAAAGATTGAAAAACATATATAAATGCTATTTCGCGGCCTCGATGAACGACTATTTTTTTATGTGTAACTCTTGGATAAGAAGAGATTTTACTGATAAATAATAATTTTTAATGGTAGGTGTAAATAGTAGATAAGCGCGACAAATTATGAAAAGTATTAGAGACCGCGAGTGGAATCGCGCGCCAGGCCAAGCGCCAGTCCACGCGCTTTATTTGCGTTTCTACAAACTGTAACTCGAAAAATACTTTGTATTTTGACGTAATATTTTTAAGAGCATATTCTCTTATAGTTGTACTTTCAGTTAAGACAACTTTAAAAAATCTATTTTTTTGACCCGATAAAGTAGGCGCCCCCTTAAGGAGGAATTATTGCCCTTCAAATGGTGACCAATGACAATTTTTTATTATGAACTTTTAATAGGCCAGCTTTTCTCACCCGCCCGTTTCAGAAAACCGAAAAAAAAATGTAAAAAAGTCAAAAAAAAACTCGTAACATGGAACAATTTTTGACCAATTTTTATTTTCTTTCTCTGTAATTAAAGAGGCATTATTGCTTTTTAAATTGTGACCATTGCAAATTTTTTTAATAAACTTTTAATAGCCTGTGTTCCCATCCGCCCGTATCAAAAAACTGAAAAATTGTGAAAATTCAAAAAAAAATTCAAATGTCGATAAAATTTAAATCCGAGCTAATCTAGCAAAACTGAAATAGGTTTTTGCTAGTTTTGATAAGTACTTTCAGAAACTGAAGTCAAAACTTAGTGCACATTCGATGACCTCAAAAATGTTTTGCACTGTGATATTAAAACAGGTCACATTTTTATCGTAAAAGAATTTCGACATTAGATAATCTTATTAGACATGTTAAATAAAATTTTGTAAAATATTCAAAATCTTCATTAACTTATTATTTATGATGTGAAAAATTTGTGTATTAATAAAAATCTATAAGAAACTTGTTCTATTTACACTCTCACAAAATATATTTAAACTTAACAGCATGTGATTGTTAGGTTCTCAATGGTAATTTTTTCGATCACTTTTTCTCTTTAAATATTTAATAAATTGAGCTGAAATTTTGTACGAAAGTCTAAAATACAATAAATAAGGACAGTGATGTGCATAAGTTTTTAAATATTTTTCCAAAATTAACTATTACAAATCACTTTAAAATGATTAGTTGTCACAGCCACTTCTAATCAATTTTTCGTCTTTAACCGATTTCAAAGTGTTTTTATTTTCATTTATTTTTTGATTTGTTAAAACTTTTGCACATCACTGCCCTTCTTTATTATATTTTAGACTTTCTTACAAAATTTCAGCTCAATTTATTAAATATTTGAAGAAAAAAGTGGTCGAAAAAATTACCATTGAGAACCTAAACAGACACATAATGTGAACAGGAAATTATCATTAAATGTCTCTAATTATATGTCAATATATATTTATTAAACATACAACAGTTAAATTTGATGCAATTTACCTTTTAATTAAGCATTTTTATTAAATTATAATTCAACATAAATAATTTATGAAGGGAAATATAGTTTCGTTATTATGGAGATAAAATTTCCATGAGTTTCATTAAATTATTATAATTTATTTTGAAATGCTTTTTTGTCCTGTTTATGAATAAGATTATATTAAATAAAGCAAATTTTGATCGCAACTTCTTTTTGCGTGTAATTCAAATTTCTGCACCTATCATTAAGACTTTCTCATCAAAAGATTTTCTTTAACACGACAACCTTTCTTTTTTTAGTGAACAAGGTTCTTCTAATCGTTTTGTTAAAACTCTGATACTAAAACTCATTACCACTTTTAAACAGAAAGCGAGAACAATTAAGTAACTCTGATGAAGTGGAAATTTCCTTATATTCAGACATTATTCGTCTTTTAAATGATGTTTTTTTTAGATGATTTTATGAAATTTATATATAATATCAAGTATTCTTTTTGAATTCATTATTTATTATACTTTTGACGATCAAAACAATAATAAATTCATGCCTTTTTAAATTATTATATAAAGCATTTTCCTTCTGAAATATTCAAAATCTATTTCATTTTCTTTGATAACGATTTCAAATATTATTCAAGTTACAACTTTCCAGTATTATCTTTTTGATAGAATTTAATTTATTATCCCAACGTCGATTTAATAAATACTATTTTGTATGTAATATTTAATTAATAATAGATCAAGTAAAAATTCTATTTACATATTTATTAATTAAAATCAATATTCTGTATCAGCTTTAGAAGTTATTATTTCTTAGTTATTAGCTTTGAACTGGAGCTTTTTAAGTATGCCAAATTTACTTTGTAAATGAATGTTAAATATTTGAGTTTCATTATTTTCTTTACGAGAGAATTAAGATTTTATTTAACAAAAATTAAACTTTTAGAAAAGTTACATTTAAGAATTTAATTTAAAAAAAAGGTATCGGTGAAATAAGTTGAAAAATAAAAATCTTAAAAATAAATTGTTCCATATAATTTTACAATTTCTTTTATTTTTTAAATTATTTAATTACAATTTAATTTAACTTAATGTAGATATTATATACAAAATTGCAGACTTACGAAGGCTGGGCTATTATATGTTCAGCTACTTAAGAAATTTCGACTGAAACTCGAGAGAATGGCTGTTCCTAGAGAGTAGAGAAAAATCGCAACGAAGGGAAAGGTTTAATAAGCTTTTAATTAGTTTAGGATAATTATTGAGTTTATTGACGAAAACTAAAATCATAATAGTGTATTGTGATCGATAACGTTCAATTAATTAGAACCAGTTGTGCATTCTATGAAGTACATTTTTATAATGGAAAAATTACTACGTTTGTCCCTTGATTAAATTAATATATTATAGTTAACAATAATTTCAATAAATAACATATAATGGGGGATTTCACACGGAACTGATCCGGCCTCAAACGTTTACACGTCATACTTTGA
>CM065477.1:29540692-29903971 GCA_032872505.1 Leptopilina syphax | reverse complement strand
AAAATCTTTTCATTTTCTTTGATAACGATTTCAAATATTATTCATTACAACTTTCCAGTATTTCTTTTTGATAGAATTTAATTTATTATTCCCAACGTCGATTTAAATAAATATATTTTATGTAATATTTAATTAATAATAGATCAAGTAAAAATTATATTTACTATTTATTAATTAATAAATATTCTGTATCAGCTTTGAAGTTATATTTCTAGTTATTAGCTTTGAACTGGAGCTTTTAAGTATGCAATTTACTTTGTAAATGAATGTTAAATATTGAGTTTCAATATTTTCTTTACGAGAGAATAAGATTTTATTTAACAAAAATAAACCTTTTAGAAAAGTACATTTAAGAATTAATTTAAAAAAAAAGTTATCGGTGAAAAAGTTGAAAAATAAAATCATAAAAATAAATGTTCCATATAATTTTACAATTTTCTTTTATTTTTAATTATTTAATACAATTTAATTTCCTTAATGTAGATATTATATACAAATTGCAGACTTACGAAGGCTGGGCATTATATGTCAGCACTTAGAAATTTCGACTGAAACTCGAGAGAATGGCTGTTCCTAGAGAGTAGAGAAAATCGCAACGTAGAGGAAGGTTTAATAGCTTTTAATAGTTTAGGATAATTATTGAGTTTATTGACGAAACTAAAATCAGGAATAGTGTATTGTGATCGATAACGTTCAATTAATTAGAACCAGTTGTGCATTCTATGAAGTACATTTTTATAATGGAAAAATTACTACGTTCCCTTGATTAATTAATAATTATAGTTAACAATAATTTCAATAAATAACATATATGGGGGATTTCACGGGAACTGATCCGGCCTCATACGTTTACACGTCATACTTTGATGACTTGTAGTTTGCTTTAAAAAAAAATGTAAATTAGATAAAATATGTTTTGGAAAGGGGTTTTCGTGTACTTTTAAATAAAGATGTTAGTTTTTTTTTTTAAAAAAATTTTTTGACCTTGAAAATTAAAAATTAAAATTTAATTTTAATTTTTTTGTACAATCGGTATTTTTAAAAATTTTTTTTTTATTTAGAATGAAAGCTGAGCTCTTTTCCTATCAAAAACATATCTGCCCAAAATGGGACTAGAATTATGAATTCTAGTTAATTAATTTTACAAAAAAATGAAAATTAAATTTTAATTTTTAATTTTCAAGGTCAAAAAAAAATTTTTTTTTAAACTAAAATCTTTATTTTAAACGTACACGAAAACCCCTTTCCAAAACATATTTTATCTAATTTACATCTTTTTTTTAAAGCAAACTACAAGTCATCAAAGTATGACGTGTAAACGCATGAGGCCGGATCAGTTCCCGTGAAATCCCCCATATTTAAAAGAAGAAGAAGATTCGATCCTTGAAAAAATAAAATAACATAAGAGTTTTATGACATAATTTTATTGTTGTCAGAAAATAAAAAAGAGAAGCAACGTTTCGGTGAAATCAATCTCACTGTTTGATTCATAAAATGTGTTTTTTAAAATATCAATTTTAATTCTCATTAGACAATAACTTTCATTCTAATGAATTGTTTGAACTATAATTAATAAAATATTGATTATTATGTTAAATATTTCAATGATCGTATGCTCATCCGAATAACGTCAATTTAATTTTACCATATAATTAAATATAGGAATGTTAGGGAAAATATATTCTAAGCTTTGTATAGATTATATTAATAAATTAATTATTCAGATTTAAAATAAATTTTAAATTAATTAAACTATACATAATTATTTTTACATTATGTAACATAATTTTAAATACATTTTATAAATCATTATTTTATTTTCTTTCAGAATTGTTAATAATATAAGTATATATATATATATATATATATATATATATATATATATATATATATATATATATATATACTAGGGGGGCTTCGCCCCCCTGCGCGCTTCGCAAGCTAACCCCCTATCTCTATTTTTATATTTATTTTAATTTTTATAAATTTAAAGTAATTTTTTCTTAATATCAATGCATCTTAATAAATTGCATACAATACATGACAAAATACACATAGACTTTGACGTAATGTAACAATCATTATGGACCTTTTTTATCTATATGTCAAAAATTAGATTAAACTTTGACATATATTTTGACCCATTTTAACCTATAGGTTAAAAAGGCGTCAAATTTTACATAGATTTTGACGTATCATAGATACGTTTATTGTCCTTTATTGTCCCTTTTTAAGTTGTAGTTAAATAAAAGTCAAATTCCACATAGATTATGACGTAACTAAATGAGGGAGTAAAAATAAAACGTCAAAATTAGGTCCAAAATGATAGGTGTAAGAGCAAACACAATTTTAAAATTACCTTACATTGTTAGGTCAGATGGCAAACTTCACCTCATCATTAAGTCTGCGCGCGGAAATTGTTTGACAAATTTTGACGTCTATGTCAAAGCTGGCCTCAAACTTGAGCTAAATTTTGAGGGTAGCGGGCATTCTTTGTCAAATTTTGACGTCTAGGTCCAAACTGCCCTTAAAATTGACTTAAATTTTGAGAGAATTTTTAACGCCTATATCAAAACTGCCCTCAAAATTGACCTTTTTTTTTAGGGTAGCGTGGAAATCATTGTCAAATTTTGATGCGTAGGTCAAAACTGCCCTCAAAATTGACCTAAATTTTGAGGGTAGCAGAAATTGTTTGTCAAATTTTGACGTCTAGTTCAAAACTGCCCTCAAAATTGACCTAAATTTTAAGGGGAGAAACTACAGGTCAACTCTTGACCTGTAGGTCAAAAAATCTTTGAAACAGCGGCGGCGTCGGCGGCGATATCTTTTTGTAATATATATATATATATATATAATATAATATATATATAATATATATATATATATATATATATATATATATATATTTGCTGACTAATTTTTCTCATAGTGTACTATTATTTCACGAATTTTCATTAAAATCTACGAACCACTTGCAGATTATGATATTTCTGACGTGGACTCACCCAGATGTAATTTATCAAATATAATTAGGACTTTTATTTTAATCGTATAATTTATACAAAAGCTCCCAAATCATATAACGTATATATATATATATATATATGACTGTCCACGAGAAAACAAGGCTTAGCTCCCAAACGTGAATTTTACAGGGCGAGCGATTGAAGTACTACGATTGAAGTTAACTACTCTTGACATACCCATCTTTAAAACGATATATTGTCGAAAGTAATTGATATTTTTAACTTCTGACTTTTGCATTTGAAAAGCAACATAAAATCTATCGATTACCATAAAAAACTCAAATTGATTTTTTCGACCTAAGCCGTGATTTATCGTGGACAGTCAACGATTGAGGTTAACTACGCTTAACATACCCATCTTTTAAAACGATATATTGTCGAAAGTAATTGATATTTTTAACTTTTGACTTTTGCATTCGAAAAAGCAACATAAAATCTGTCGATTACCATAAAAAAAATCAAAATTGATTTTTTGGACCTAAGCCTTGTTTTCTCGTGGACAGTCATATGTATATATATATATATATATATATATATATATATATATATATATATATATATATATATTATATATATATATATATATATATATATATATATATATATATATATATATATATATATATATAACGTTATATGATTTGGGAGCTTTTGTATAAATTATACGATTAAAATAAAAGTCCTAATTATATTTGATAAATTACATCTGGGTGAGTCCACGTCAGAAATATCATAATCTGCAAGTGGTTCGTAGATTTTAATGAAAATTCGTGAAATAATAGTACACTATGAGAAAAATTAGTCAGCAAAAGGAATTTTTAAAATATAATAAATTGTAGGAGTTATAATACTTTAAATTTTGACTCCAAATTTTCTTGATTCTTTTATATCTTTGGCAAATTTTAACCGATTTTGATGAATCAAAAACCAATTTTTTTCAGAAAATTATGTATTTTCAGAAAATTATGCAGCGAAAATCTAAATTTATTATTTAGATGGAAAAAAAAAATAAAATAAAATTTCAATTACATTTTTTTGCGATTTCCACCCATTTTTTTTCTTTTTTTCTTTTTTAATAATGTTTCCCTTTATTTCATCTTTAATTTAAAAAAAAGATCACCCTGGAGACTTTATTAGATCTTGAGATATTATTATTTTAATTATGAACGAGCATCAGCAATTTAATGACCACAGGATAGCATTTGTATTTATGTTCATTTGTTTATATAAAATTTTCAGGGTTATAAATCTCTATTATTTGTTTATTTAATCTGCTTCGGTGTGTAATGTAAAATATTTATCAATTTCCTTTATATATTGAGATTGAGAGGTAAGTTATCTTTTCATCAATAGTTTTTTTGCGTTCAAATTTCATTAGTATTATTATTATGTTAAAAATTTGACAAAAATTAAATGAGTAATAAAACAACTAATTTAATTAATTATTTAAATTTCATTTTAATTAAATATTCTTATTTTTACTTGAAATGAACAATTATTTCTAAAATCTGCTAATAAAATAACAATTCCATTGAATATTTACTTTATTTAATGGAGAAATTTTAAAAAATATTTTTTTCGGGAAATAATTTCTAATTACAAATAAATGTTAAATAACAGTTGAAGGTAGAAACATAAATCTTGTTACGAATTGTGTTTGAGATGATGATATTAAAATAATAATATCTCAAGATCTAATAAAGTCTCCAGGGTGATCTTTTTTTTAAATTAAAGATGAAATAAAGGGAAACATTATTAAAAAAGAAAAAAAGAAAAAAAAATGGGTCGAAATCGCAAAAAAATGTAATTGAAATTTTATTTTATTTTTTTTCTATCTAAATAATAAATTTAGATTTTTGCTGCATAATTTTCTGAAAATACATAATTTTCTGAAAAAATTGGTTTTTGATTCATCAAAATCGGTTAAAATTTGCCAAAGATATAAAAGAATCAAGAAAATTTGGAGTCAAAATTTAAAGTATTATAACTCCTACAATTTATTATATTTTAAAAATTCCTTTTGCTGACGAATTTTTCTCATAGTGTACTATTATTTCACGAATTTTCATTAAAATCTACAAACCACTTGCAGATTATGATATTTCTGACGTGGACTTACCCATATCTACTAAATATCATTATAAGAAATTGATGAATCCATCTTATGATAGAAGAAATGTAGAAGAATTATCGACATTAAAATAAATTTGTTATTTATTAGAAAAATACAATAATTCTTTAATCAACAATAGTCGATTACTATTTTAGTAACAAAGCGTAAGAAAATATTAGTTTATTAAGAATACAGAAATTAATGACTCCTAATAAAAAAGAATGAAATATTTGAACTCTCTAGTTGTATTGGGGGAAAACTATTTCTATTTCAATTCCTCTACTAGAAACGAACAAGAAAATATGAGTTACTAAAAAATCCCCCCTTTTTATTCATTGAGAAATTAATTTTTTTGTCTGAACATTGTTAAAAAAAGATCCAAGTAAACTAGTAATATCAAATATGTGACCGCCTTTAAGAAAAGGGGACTTACAGACAAAAATTTTTCTGTCCTAAAAATATAATTGCATTACATTTTTAAGACCTTGAAATGTAAGAAATTGTCAAAACCCAAAAATAGATTTTTTGGTCATAAGCTCCCTTTCTCACATATTGCAAATAAATATTGATAACTTTTATTGATAATGAATTTGGAAATTGAACATAATATGAATGATCAATTAAGATTTGATACAAAGAAAATGTCATGTCAGCAGTAATTAATCTTTGCAACACCACAGTATCGAAACAACGTTGTAAAGTTCAAGTAAGTTAGGATCTGAAGTGTTCTAGGTTATATTGCGTGAAACCATTAATCACTATTAACGAAAACTTGGTAGGAGGAATAAATTATTGGGCATCTTCTAAATAACTATTGCTATCTAGAAAAAACAAAGTTTATTGAAATTAGTAACAGCATTTTTCAAATCTCATGAGATCCATTGGCTAAAATCAAACAAAAGCAAAAGGCAATTATTTAATTAGTGAGAATTATAACATAAAATTTATTTGTTTATTTACACTGTAAAAATCAATAATATTGTGAAACTCGTTAGACTCTCTGGTCAATCTAGCGATCACCGAATTTAACATGTGATTAGTTCTATGTACTGACTGTTTGAGTAAAGTCGGATTTCTGGAAGGTTTAAATGGAACAGTAAAATTTGACAAAGATAATAGAGGTGAGCAATTTATAATACCATTAACTGTTTTTTACAAAAAAAGTAAGTCTGAGAATAAGAATCTATTGCTTAAAAGTGGAATACCCAAAATGCGTCTCTAGTCAGTAAGTCATGACTATATTTATCAAACGATATCCCTGCCTGTCTTGCAACAAAACGCATAAATTTATTCTGTATTCTCTCCAATTTAGTTATGAGATAGTCCTGGTAAGGTGACCAAATTAGTGAGGCAAATTCAATAATTGGTTTGACCAATGAAAAATGTAAAACCTTCCCTGCCCGACTTCGCCTTATTTGAAGAAAGGCACTGATGAGGAATTAGTGAGGCCAACCACACTAGTAATGTCTAGATAGGTGATAATGGGGCACTGACTAGAATACCTTGTTTTTCCAAATAGGGAAATCTTACTGGGTCTATTCATGCCACTATTAAATATTTCAATCAGGCTCTGACTGGAATGCCCTTTTTGTTTAAATATGAAAATCTATCTAGTATTTACTTATGCCCCTATCAAGTATTTGAATTAATTTTCAATTTCATTAACAAATCCCAATTACTAATTAATAAACAATTAAATAAATCAGTAAAATAGTTGTAAACGCATAATAAAATACTATTTAAAATATAAAAACTAGTTAAACAAAAATATTTCCAAAAAAATTGATTTCTAACTTTTACCAAACCGACTTGGTAAATGTGTACAATTACCGGCAAAAGTGGACAAAACTAAGAGTCAAATATGTAAACAGTAAAATTGTTTTTATATTTTATACAAGAATTGTGATATTTATCTTTCCCGCCGTTTTGGAAGACATTGTATGCATCGCACTATCAATAATATATCGTAACCCTCTGTCTGTACTGACTTATTCCCACTCTAGCGTCTTTAAATTTAATTCCCACTGTCCCCACTCTGCTATTGAATTGTCGTTTCTTGTCGATAACGTCAACTGGACAGGTAAAGGGTTAACACGAATGCATATTATTATCAAATAGTTTTTGCGAACATTTCAATTAAATACAAAAAATACCGAAACGCTTATTCTAACTTATTTTTTCCTTTTTAAGGCTATGTTCAAGTTGTGAAATGTAAACAAACCAAAAGGTTACTATAGCAGCACTAAAATCGCAATTTTTCGACAGCCAATTCTCCCACAAAAAATAACAATTTTACACTTTCTCTACAAAAACGGAAAATTAGAGTTTCAAAATGTCCAAAAATATAATGTTTGGCTATGAGCAATAAAAAGCAATTAGTAAAATAACTAATTAAAATGACCTGTAAAATGGCATTTTTGACGCGTCGCGAAAAATAAACTGTTTGAGTATATCAACCGCACGGATGATGAAGAAGTTCCATGTCAGCGATTGGACCTTCAACATGTGGAAGGGTAAATTTTTCCCTTTCCTCCTTGAAATTACAAGAGAAAGGGTTTGCTCGCTGCGCGTGCGCAGACCGTACCAAGGTCGCAATGACATTGCCATGCAAAAAGGCACATTTTGTTTTTGACTGAAACTCAGTGGTTTTCTCATTTTTTCAGTTATTCAAAGTTTAGTAACCAAATTCGATACTTTAGTTCACCATTTCCATAAAGAAAATGTGAATTTATATTTATTTACGCAAATGGGAACAGCGAAAAAATGATTCATTATAGACCGAATAGTGAAGCATTTCTTCGCGGTTCGCATTTGCGTAAATCAATATAAATTCACATTTTCTTTTTGGAAATGGTGAACTAAAGTATCGAATTTGGTTACTACACCTTGGATAGCTGAAAAAAATGAGAAAATAACTAAGTTTCAGTCGAAAACAAAATGTGCATTTTCGCATGGTGCTGTCAATGCATTCTCTGTTTTGGTTTTGAATGATACTCAGTGGTTTTCTCATTTTTTCAGTTATTCAAGGTTTAGTAACCAAATTCGATACTTTAGTTCACCATTTCCAAAAAGAAAATGTGAATTTATATTGATTTACGCAAATGGGAACCGCGAAAAAATGCTTCACTATTCGGTCTATAATGAATCATTGTTTCGCGGTTCCCATTTGTGTAAATAAATATAAATTCACATTTTTTTTATGGAAATGGTGAACTAAAGTATCGAATTTGGTTACTAAACTTTGAATAACTGAAAAAATGAGAAAAACCACTGAGTTTCAGTCAAAAACAAAATGTGCCTTTTTGCATGGTGATGTCATTGCGACCTTGGTACGGTCTACGCACGCGCAGCGAGCAGCAGAGTTCCCGTCGCGAAAAATTAAAGAGTTTGACTATATCAACCGCACGGACGATGAAGAAGTTTTTACCCTTTCTCTTGTAATTTCAAGGAGGAAAGGGAAAAATTTACCCTTCCACATGTTGAAGGTCCAATCGCTGACATGGAACTTTTTCATCATCCGTGCGGTTGATATACTCAAACAGTTTATTTTTCGCGACGCGTCAAAAATGCTCTTTTACAGGTCATTTTAATTTGTTATTTTACTAATTGCTTTTTATTGCTCATAGCCAAACATGATATTTTTGGACATTTTGAAACTCTAATTTTCCATTTTTGTAGAGAAAGTGTAAAATTGTTATTTTTTGTGGGAGAATTGGCTGTCGGAAAATTGCGATTTTTGTGCTGGTATAGTAACCTTTTGGTTTGTTTACATTTCACAACTTGGACATAGCCTTAAACTTTATCAAATCTCAAATAGTTTTGATACACAATAATATTTTAATAATTATATTTCACTATTTAGTAATTAAAAAACTATCCTGCAGATGGATGTCCACTTCTAGAAAGCATGACAATTCTTGACAGACCTTGTCCTGATGGCGGATATTTTCACTAATGTTCATCTAAAAAAAGTAATAAATTAATTCTAAAAATTCAAAGAAAATACTCTAACTGTAAGGATTATGAGGGAACTTAATATCTGATAATATCACTGGTAATTGTTTAAAGATTAGATACCACAAGAGAGGTTTTCCCATTATAGACAATCTGGATGGTACAGTGCAGTTTAACATTAACTTCTACCCAGGAAGAACCAGTGATAAAAGATCCTGTGAACTCTCTTTTAAAATTAGGTGGATAGCTAGGATGACATATAGAATCTTGTATCTAGAAGCAACTTTTCGATAACTACAAGATTAACAAAATTAATAGTGTGACTGTGATATACGACTGCTCACACTCATTACAAGATTTTGTCAGTCCAGAGGAGATATAATGACTTAAACATAATTAGAAGAAAAAGAAGGAAGAATCCATAAATAAAGAAAACACAACTAATATTAACTTCTTATTTAAGTTAGACATTGTCTAATAATAATACTAATTTTTATTTCACTAAAATGTATTGAAAAATTTAATAGTTACTTGAAATGTCATTGTTAAATAACAAATCTTAAAAACGAATACTTTCGGAATATGTAAATATACGTGTGTGATCTTAATTAAGAACAAAAATAGGTTCATTAATAATTCTTACGTGTATAAATATCGAACGAAAATAGCAAATACGATGGAATTTAAAATCAAATAATGAGCACATAAGGGCAATAAACTTATAACTTGCGGATCTTTTTATTCGTTAAATATAAATCCGTTTATTAAGGAAGGACTTATTGGATGAAATACTTCCATTGTGTTTGGGTATTGATTCCAAAGGGAAAATAAAAGTTCAAGAACAAACCATTGTATTTGGCTCAAGTAAATGATTTAGAATTAAAAGAAAATATAAATATGAATAATTATGAATGTCTGTTAGATGAAAAATTAATAAAAACTATTATCTAGAATTTTTTATCGACATATTTGAATATTACGTTAAATATAATATAAGATTAAATTTTAATTTTAAATCCTCTTATATCAACGGCGTAGCAATTACATTTTTTTCTTCGAAGGAACAAGTACATCATTCATATTTTTAATTAATTAAATCAATACAACTGTGTTTTTATCAATTTTAGCATCGTGCTCAATTCTGCCGTCCTGATTTAAAAACACCATATCTACACTTTTTATCAAAAATGAGTTTTTTATACCGTAGGATTCGTAAAAAAAGACGAATTTTCCTATGCTAATTAGAATTATTAATCTTAATTAATTTTTGAGTTAATTAGGAGTTAATTTTACTAAAAAGCACTATCTACATCGATTTCCGACGAATCCTGATGTTAAGTGGTCTAACTATAGGCCTAACTACAGTTTATGAGGATTTCAGGTCGTTTGACCAGTGATTTCCTGATGAACAGGGCCTATCTACGTAGTTATGGTTTTTTTTAGATCAGTCGAGCTTTGTAGAGGTTACTTTTCTGATGGACTTGAGCTGTTTCTCCATGTTAAAAAGCATATCTGCGTAGATATGCTTTTTAGTAAGGATTCGCCGCAATTTTTCACTTAATTAATTAGCACATCTACAGTTTTGCATATTTGCAATGAAAAATTGAAATTTTTTTTTTGCATAATAAAATTCAGCGTATGCAAATTACTCAAGAAGCATCACTACCTTTTGAAAAAACATTATGTTAAAGAAAGTATAAATAAAAACGTATTTTGTCAAATAGCTCGAAACAACCCAAAATGTAGATATGGTGTTTTTAAATCAGGACGGCAGAATTCCAGAGTTACATCTTTTACTCATTCCGATGTAGAAATTGCAGTAGGATTCTCATAGGGGTCTTGTAAAATTCCTCTTTTACCTATCTGAGTCTAGTAAGGAAAAATGTAAATGTAGGGAATTGGTTGGGCCCCAGGATTTTCTGTGACGCTCGGATCTTGTCAGAAATGTCTTACATTTTTTTCTGTTTAATAATTTAAGGTTAATTGCTTTTAAATAATATTATTTATTTAGTATTGTAAATTGAGGGTCCGGATCTAAAAAACTGCCCCTACGCGCTGTCGAAAAGGATTATACCAGTCAGTAAGCAGTGAGCGCCTTTGGGCCTCTCACTACTACCTGATTTGTATTATCCCTTGCGACAACGCGTAGCGGCAGTTGCTACATCCGGCCCCTCAAATAATTGATTATTTATAAATAATCTGCGTAGTTTTTGAAATATAATACTCTAAAAATAAAACTACAAAAATAACCTGCTTTTTAGATTATGAAACATAGTTGAAATTTTTATAAAAACTGTTTATTCAAGTTTTGTTTGCTCATAAAGTTTTGTAAAAGAAAAAATTTGTTGTTAATTTCATGATCATTTACCTTCCTCAATATTATATATATACAATTTGCTTAGTTTTTGTTATATAGAATAATTATTTTAAAGTATTAAGATAAAATTTCAAAAAATACAAAATTAAAATTTTTTGTTAAAAATAAAAATATTTTATTTATTTATTTTATTTATTAAAAATATACGTTCCTATGGCTAATAAGCCCACAAAGGAACAGTTTACATTTTACAAATTTCTGTATATACAAATGAGTTTAAAAAAAGAAGTAGAATAAAACAATATAAACTTAGCTGAGTAGTAGAACCTAATAGCAATTATATATAATTATAGTGCTTAATGAAATATACCACGACATTAATATCAATATAAACAATCGTGATAAACTGAAATATTGCAGCAGATAGTCTATTAAAAATTACAATGAAATAATAAATCGTAACGCATTTTGACTCATTTGAAAATTTTATCAATATGTTATATCCCATACTTTATTCCTAACTTCAAAGAAAAACTTAAAAAATAATTTCTTAAATGTCCACTGACTTGATGCATCTCTAATTTGACTAGGTAATTTATTCCACAGCCGAGCAGCTCTTACAATAAACGATCCTTGCATTTTGGAAGTTCTATGAGCAGGTATTTTTAATATATATTTTTTATTTCTAAGTCTATTATAAACAGCATCATTAATATCTCTAAATTCAAAAAAATCATACAAATACGCTGGTGCCTTATTGTGTAATATGGAATATAACAAATTACCCATAAAGAATTGTCGCCTAGCAGCAACATTCAAAAACCCAGCTTTAATTATATATTCAGAAATGTGTTCATATTTTGGTAAATTATAAATGAATCGAATGCATGCGTTTAGAGATCTTTCCATCTTATCATTTCAATCATCAGTAATGTCATCATAAGCCGTGCAACAATAGTCAAACATAGGAAAAGAGCTTTAATCAATAATATACGAGTAAAGGTAGGCAGTGAGTTCTTACTTCTATACAACGTCACAGAAAGTCCCGGGGCCCAATCAGTTCCCTACATTTTTCCTTACAAGATTCTTACTAGAATTCAATTTTTAATAAAGAAACTTAGGGAAATTTCTACATGGGATTCCCTTCTACTTTACAAAATTGTTGTCAATGTAGACTTTTAAATCGGCATATTTCTCTTATTTTTTTTCAAGAAAAAAGTATATGTTTCTCCCTGACACTACTTGTACCCGAATATCTATTTCATATTCTAACTGTTTGCCCAGCCTGCGAACATTTACACTGTACAAAAATTAGGAAGTTGACGGTCACGGGAGTTAGGAGTAAAATTTTGCGAGTTAAAAATCAACTCCAAAAGACAGTTAATTTAATAAATAAATTGTTATTTTTACTGTGTAAATATCAACTCCCTTCGTTTTAAGGTACTACTACAGTTTAGAATTTTAAAAAATTTTATTTTTTTTTACATATTGTATTTTTTAACTCCTTATGACTTCAGAAAACACCTCCTAAAGTATTTATAACCAATTGTAAAAAAATATAAGTAAATTTTTCAAAAAATATTCAATTAATGTAAAAAGGCATTGACAAATTAAGTAAGTCTTTAAGGGGATGGTGGGGTCCAGCTTTTTGTTACGACTACTAGAAACATTGGTGCTAATGTATGTAACAGTGTCTGACATAAAAAAAATAGTGGGGTTTCAATTTGCAAAAGAATTTTAGGTAATTTATGAATGGCCTCTAACGATACATATCAGTTTAAAACGCGTTTTTCTCAAAATAACGTTTTCTCAAATTGCGGACAGTTTATCTCTGAATCTACTGATCCGATTTTAATAAATAATAACTCGTTTTGTTTGTTAGCTTGTCCTGTGTGAGAATTTACCAGAAAATGGTCAAAAAATTTAAAAAAAAACATTTTTGCAGACTAGAAAAATACTGAAAAACATAGTGTATTTTGACAAAAATTATTGAAACATCTGCTATTTTTTTATTTTAGTCCATTTTTCATTAATGCCCGTGTAGAAATTGCCATATCTAGGCCATATCATGGCATGAAACACCTTCCCAGATCGGGCCCAAGTCTGGCCACACTTGGGCCAGATCTGGGAAGGTGTTTCATGCCATGATATGGCCTACACAATGATCAACAAATCTGGCCCCGATTTGGGCCATGGTTAAATTTCTACACGGGTGGTGGTAGATTTCTATGCAAGACACCTTCCTTTTTAAAAAGCAATTTGGATTTTTTGTTTCCGATTTGTCAATTTTGAGATTAACTGTCCGCAATTGGACAACTAACTTTTTGGAGTTTCGATCTGAATGCTGTCTGCAGATTATGATATTAAATAAAAATTAAAAACAAACTATTATTTTTATTCTCCAAATATGTACTAATATAGGCAAAAAAGTTTTTTAAATATTTATAATAAAAGACCTAAGAAAAAAATTTTTTAAATTTGGTCTTTTAAGAGCTTCTAAAGTGTAGTAGTACCTTAACTCTCAAACGGGTGCGACTTTTATAGAATCCCCTGGGCAGTTAAAATTTAATTCCCTTTTTTTACAGTGTATTTATTAATGTTGTTTCTGATTTTTCTCACAATTTTTTCATAATTGAAAACTGGCTAAACGTTTTATCTTCTGAGAAGTCTCTGCACTCGACGACGATTTGTATTTATCTGTATGACAGAATAGTTATTTTCGTAACAAGGGCGCAAAATAGGTGATTTCGCCAAAGTCGTAATCACCTTTGCGCCCATGATGCGAACATAATTTTTTGTCCTAACTGCATGAGAAGTATGGCATTGAGGGCACGCACGATTAAACGCTCATATTAGTTAAAAATTAAGCTCTACACGGAGAAAATTTCTTTCGTAATGATTACAATAGTCTATATTACAGCTCGGATATGTGACCACTTTTTGTAATGATTACAAAAACTATGTAATTTATTAAGAATTTAGTAGGAGCGATTACTATAGTTTCTTTAATGAATCCAAACACTGTATTAATCGTGTTGAAATTTATTTTTTGGAATCATTAATAATTTAGATGTACAGGTTCAGAAAGGAAACTGTACTCATTCACGCAGAGACTTGTTATAATTACAATAGTCTACGTTAAAAGGAAATCTTGAATTCTGTTCACATTTGCAGCAGTCTAAGGGAATCAGTGATACAGACTGTCCTGGCCTTTACAACATGACTATTGTAAAATAAGGTGACCGCGGCTGCCTTGCCTTCTTATTTTACTATAGTTCTTCGTAAAGACTACCATTGCTATATTTCTGATTACAAATAACTGTTGTAAAGTAAAAAAGAAAATTTTGAACTAAAATAATTTTTTTTTGTAATTCATGACTTGCGTAAAGTACGTAAGTTACCTAATTAGTGCAATTTACAATAATTCGTTCATTACGTAACTTAAGCTATTTATGTAAGTAAAACTTACTTTATATACGTAACTTACATTATTTACGTAACTTGCGTTAGTTACGTAAGTTAACTCACTTGTTTATGTAACTCACTTTTGTTATTTACGTAACTTACGTGACTTACGTAAGTTGTGTAAATTACATAACAATTTATACAGGCAAGACATCTTGCACCTTCGGTGCGTGTGTTAGAAAAAAATTTTCACTATAGAAATGTAATAAAAAATAGACCTTACAATATTCAAGACTAACAATGAACAATAATTGTATTAATTATTGAGAACGAAGTGATTTTTTTACATTGAAAGTGTATTAGTCTTTCTCGCAAGCGGTGAATTTTCATAGCAGTTAGTATATAAGGAAGTTTAAGTCATGTATAAATATGTGTAAATAGCGATCGTTATTATGTTATGCGTTTAGTATTTAAGTTAGATTTATGTACTTAGGGTTTAGTAAAATTGTCTAGGTTAATAGTATAATTAGTCTTGAAGTTGGGAGTCTTGGAAGAGTGAAATTAATGTGCAATATATGATTAGAAGTCATAAATTACAAAAAAAATTATTTTAGTTGAAAATTTTCTTTTTTTACTTTACAACAGCCATTTGTAATCAGAAATATAGCAATAGTAGTCTTTACGAAGAACTATAGTAAAATAAGAAGGCAAGGCAGCCGGTCACCTTATTTTACAATATAATAGTCCTGTTGTAAAGGCTACTACAGTCTGTATCACTGATCCCCTTAGATTGCTGCAAATGTGGATAGAGTTCACATATCCGAGCATTGTAATCGACTATTGTAATCATTAACAGAAAATTTTTCTGTATATAAACATTATATCGAATGAAGTCTATAATGATACAAGTTTTAAAATAGAAATAAAAAACAATGTATTCTGGAAACATAGTATTTATTTAGAACGTAGTAATTAATAATTGAACAAAACTGAAACAAGAACTTTTCAAATTGACAATTTTGATAAACGAAATGGGAACAAAACCAAATGTCTCATTATTTTTTTTTAGAGAAAATAAAAAAAAATTGCAAATTTTTATAGACAAAATAAAACAAGTTGAAAATGTTTGCAGTTCTATAGTCAACATAAAAAGAAAGTCGAAAATGTCGCATTTTAATAAAGAAAATTGAATAATTAACAAGCGGGCGCAAAATACTATTTCCACCCGCTTCCCCCACTCCCAGGCGTAATGTGTTACTTTGCGCCCGCCTTAAGTGCCCGAAATGACATACTTTCCGTGCAGGTAGGACAAAAATGTATTTTCTTTTTCTTTAATATTTTTGCGTGGCTCCCTTATAGTCTCTGTTCGTTTCACAGACAAGTATAATAAATAAATAAAACAAAATGATCAAGTGCTTGACTGTTCTATCGAGCTACTGTAATAAAAATATAATATTTTTTTAATTAAATATTTATTTATTTATTTAAGAATAGCAAAGTTCCTAGGGCTGATAAGCCCTTCAAGGAACAGATACATCAAAATTAAATTTGGTTACTTATTCAGGTTAAATGTTTACAATAATTATAAGAACAATACTGATAAATATGTATAATACATAAATTAATTTTACCTTCTTGTGAGTTGGACAAAGTGATGGTACCACCTGTTTCACGGCGCCACGTGACAGTTGGTTCAGGGATTCCTTTGGCAGCACATCGAAGCGTCACGTTGCTATTTTCTCGTACAACCATATCCGTGCTTGTGGGATAATCCAGGATATCCGGAGGCACTGAAACAATACCAACATTGCAACATCGTCCGTCCACCCAATTCAAATGTTATACTAGATAGATATCACGACGATCGCAAATATTCTACATGACAGTACTCCACGAATAAAGCAGAATAGGCGCCTAGATATACGTAGCCATTGCCATCATAAAACCTCGAATCTGTATGAACCAGTCGTTTCCGCTTTCCCAAATGGCTTTTTAAAATCGGAATTGGAAAAAAATTGATCATCAGGGAAACGTAAAATAGAAAAAGAATGCAAATGTTCCAACATTTACATATTTCCGCATGTTAACTCTCGAAAAAAAACAAAATCTCTTTAAGAATTTTTCATTTTTTAAAGTGTTATTATAACATTTGAAAAATTTATTCAAATTTTTCCTGCTAATATACCCTTATATTTCTTTCTCTGAACATTGATTCAAATTAAAAATTAAAATTTTGCTATTGTTTTTTATAATCGAAATGGAAAATATTAATTAAAATAAAAAATCAAGCATTGTAAAGGTAAATAAAATAATTTCGCGTTTAATTAAAATTATCCCATCAACAAATGTTACGTAACAAAAGAAAGATGAGGGAGAATTTAAAAACTACAAAACAGCTCTACGTAATAAATGAACATGAATAGAAAATGTAAATTATTTTCCATAAAATTCAAGCCAATATTGAAATTTGTAGTTCGTAAAATAATTCGCCTCTGATAAAATCTAGCTCATTATATTTATCAATCTTTCCAAAGCTGCTTTCGTATTATTGAAAATGATGTCAAATTAAATGCTAATTAAAATCAAAGTTAATTATTATATATATATATGTAAAGATGAAAACCTACTAGCCAACAGTCTTCTTCCATTCAGAAAAATTTATTAATGAAAATTAATTATCTGTATAAAAGCATTGAATAGAAAAGGAAATAAACGTTCTTCATTCCAGTATAATCTGAGGAATATAATTATAAATATAATACCAATATTTATCAAACGAAACAATTTTAAAGAATTGTACAATGCCTAGAATACATAACTTTACTTTATTTGGTGGTAATAGCAAATAGAATCAATTATCATAACACGTAACTCCAATTTATTCCTTATAACACGTATGTTGAAACATTTCAGATTATTATTTATTGCTATCACGAATCTGCAATAATAAATCACATTTTGACACATCATTTTTTACACTTTTAATTTATCATTCGCTGAGTGTCGCTTCAAATTGATAAATTTCAACTAAAAGCACTTGATAAAGGTGTTTTAATTAGTTTAAAACGAAATGCGTTCTTCGTTGAAATTAATTTGACTAAGAAATGCTGTTCCTTCTCTTTAATATTAATATCTTGATTCTATTAGTTAATGTGCCTTATTTGTGCAGAATATTTCTTGTTAAAACTTTAGTTTTCAAATTATCAAACATTCTTTGAATAAACACAAAAATTCCAATTAGTTTTCCCATTAAACTAAATTTAATGCAATTATAAAAACTTGTACATTTGATGTACTTTATAATTTTATTTCATCACATATTTCACTGCAGTTAATTAAGTCACAATACAATACAATAAGAATTACTATAAAATCAAGAAAAATTATATCGGATATTATTGTACATAGACGCCTGAATTAAAAAAGAACATGCGAGAATTTGTTTAGTTTACAGTAGTTCGACCAGTATAAATTTTCGATCAACAAGTATAATCTAAAATTATTATTCAATAAAGTCTCGAAGCAGGGTGTTAAACATTATTAAACAAACTTATATCATTAAGTGAGTTAACCACTATTTATAAATTTTCATCCAGAAGGGTAAAAACATAAAATCTATCAGTAAGGAAAATTAGTTGACTGGGGCCCATTACATCCTTTGTTTCTGCATTGACCCCGTTGGGAACTTTTGGTCTAGTGCAAAATAATAATCATAATCATAAAAGATAATAATCACAACTGATATTCCTGAATAGTAGTTAAATTTTATAGAATAATCTGTGATTGGAAATATTGTCTGCTGGATTGATTTTTTTATTTCGTTCATTGCCACATGTGGAGCATTCCATCGAAAAAAAGGTGGAGAATGAACTTTGTTTTTAATTTGTATATTGAAAGTGTCTTAGTCCTCGAAAGTATTAAGTTAACGGATATTCTATTTAGTCATATTTTCTGTGATGTGCCATGTAAAATCGTATATTCTATTATATTCGTCTACATATTTTTTTCTTTTCAAAAATGCATATCATTGCCAATAAGGAAAGACAATATTTGAATAAAATGTAAAAAAGCGAATGTGATAAGGATTATACATCAATTAGACGAATAATAAAAGAGGACATACATGCAAGAGAAAAACAGTTTTTTTTTGCAAGAAATACGGATCCTTCGGATAACAAAGGTCAACTGAGTTACTGTTAAACACTAAAAACTATCATGGAACATGTCAGATAGTGCATCAAAGTCAACCCCTACGCAATGTTAGAAAAGTAATATAAATAGGGAAGGAAATAAATATCGTTCAACCAGAGAGTACAAATTTGGAAACCGACCTCAAAACATCATTAAGTAAAATAAAGTCAAACAATATTAATTTGGAAACAGACCTATAAAGTAGGTACATCATATTAAAAACTGAAGCTAGTAAATCGTATTGAAAAATAAAAACCGCTGCCAAGTTGTATATTTTTTTTATAATTTTGGTGCTCATTTCATGAACACTTTACTTCCTCATGGAGATAAAAATAATAGAAATATATGAATAACTTTTTATAAATATGGTAAAAGTGATTGAATTTTGAGACAATTAATGTATTTTTAAATACCCTACAAGATAGTTACAATAATTTAATAGTTAAATAAAAATTTTCAAACAAAAAAGTTGAGAAAATGTCATTTTTCACAATTTTTGGTTTTTAAAATATCCGTGTGGAAATTGCCCGACTTCGCCTTATTCAAAGAAGGGCACTGATAAGGATTTAGTGAGGCCAACCACACTAATAATGTCTAGATAGGTGATAATAGGGCACTGACTAGAATGCCTTCTTTTTCAAAATAGGAAAATCTAGCTGGATCTATTTATGCCCTTATTAAATATTTCAATCAGGCTCTGACCAGAATGCCCTTTTTGTCTGAACAGGGAAATCTATCTGGTATCTATTTATGCCCCTATTAGGTATTTTAATTAATTTTCAATTTCATTGACAAATCCCAATTTCTAAATAAGAAGCAACGAAATTATCAGAAAAATAGTTCTAAACGCATATTAAAATACTATTTAAAGTTCAAAAACTATTTGAGCAAAAATATTTACGATTTTAAAAATTCGAAATATTGCACTTTTTCTCACAAGCGCTAAAGAAATGTTCTGTTTAGTATATAAGGACGATGAGAAAGTAGATTCATAGCGTGCGAGTTAGTGTTAGTTATGCGTTAGTGTTAGTGTTAAGTTAGTGATAGGTTGATTGGTCGAAACAGTGTTGTTTACATGTGTGTTTGTTCAGTGACTTGTTCAGTATTACTGGCGCAATATTACGTCTGTCTAAAATTTTTGCTTATGTATTTAGAAAAACTAATGAGGCGCTAAAGAGGCCCTCTAGTTAAATCCCCACATTGTGCTTTTCTATTCAGGCAGTGACAAGGCAATCTAGTTAGAACCTCTCTATCTTTCCACATCATCACCTGATATTTCAAGCGTGACGAAATTAGACGGGTCCTGACTAATTTTCCTAGTTTGCGCCTCACTAAACGAAAGGGCGTCTATTCAGAGCCTTACGAAGTCCTATTTTCAATTTCTACACGGGTAGAGGCATTCTAGCCAGGGCCTGATTGAAACATTTAAAAGGGACATAAATAGATCCAGTTAGATTTTCCTATCTGAAAAAGAGGGAATTCTAGTCAGTGCCCGATTATCACCTATCTAGAAATTTCTAGTGTGGTTGGCCTTACTAATTCCTCATCAGCGCCCCTTTTCAAATAAGGCGAAGTAGGGAAATTTCTACACGGGGTCAATCGAAGCGTTTATTAATGCTCTGCAAGTTGATAACGATAATTTTAAAGTTACTTCTACGTTTTTCAACAAAATTTTTAAAAAAGTCTTATTTTCCAAAATTTTTTATTTTTAAAAGTTTAATAACTCCGGTTAATATGGACGAAAAATGTTGAATTAGGGGAATTAGGGCTCAAAAGATGCGTCTAAAAAAACTCTACAAAATTATGGAAAAACATTTATAGGTGTCCTAACATTTTTTTAAAGTTATAGGCAAAAAACTTTTTTTTGCAAAATTAAAAATAAAAAAAAATTCAGTTAAACTTTATTAATATATCAAAAAGTACTCTCACTTTATGTCCGCAGGTGAGATCTAGAATTTAAAAAAAAAATTCAACCCAAAAGCTCTTCATGATTTGAGATATTTATGAAAATGTGATGTTTACACACACATACACACACATACACACACATACGAAATGACATTTTTTAAAAATGTCATTTTTGAACTCCTGAGGTCAAATAACATGAAGATATGTCAAAAAATCGAACTCGAATAATTTTGGTATTACAATACTTCCTCTATGAGGAAGTAATATATGAATAACTTTTTATAAATATGGTAAAAGTGATTGAATCTTGGGTCAATCAATGTATTTTTAAATACCCTACAAGATAGTTATAATAGTTTAATAGTTAAACAAAAATTTTCAAACAAAAATATTGAGAAAAATGTCATTTTCCACAATTTTTGGTTTTTAAAATACCAATAATTTCGAAATTTATTATCCAATTAGTTTCAAAAATAGTTCAATCGAAGCGCTTTTTAATGCTCTACAAGTTGGTAATGATAATTTTAAAGTTACTTCTACATTTTTCAAGAAAATTTTCAAAAAAGTCTTATTTTCCAAAATTTTTGATTTTTAAAAGTTTAATATCTCCGGTTAATATGGACAAAAAATGTTCAATCAGGGCTCAAAAGATGCGTCTAAAAAACTTTACAAAATTGTGGAAAAACATTTATAGGTGTCCTAACATTTTTTTAAAGTTATGGGCAAAAAACGTTTTTTTGCAAAATTAAAAATAAAAAAAAGTTTAGTTAAACTTTATTAATCTATCTTAAAGTATTTTCATTTTGTGTCCGCAGGTGAGATCTACAATTTAAAAAAAATTTTAACCCAAAAGCTCTTCATAATTTCGAGATATTTATGAAAATGTGATGTTTACACACACACACACACACACACACACACACACATACGGAATGACATTTTTTAAAAATGTCATTTTTGAACTCCTGAGGTCAAATAACATGAAGATATGTTAACCGACAGATTAGCTCGGTCGGATAGGTGCCTCGCTTGGCGGACGTTTTAGAACCAAGGGTACTTGGTTCGCGCCCATTTGGCTTGGTATTTTTCCTGCACGTAAGATAATCTGAGCGGGAGGTTTGACGTCGAGGTATAATGATGTGCACTGTTGATTATTGTCCGGTACACACCATTAGAACTCGGCTGTCGATAAACTGGTTGTACTCGGAGAGGTTTTCTACAGTTTCCCTCTTCACTGCACTGGCGAGAAAACCCATTAGACGGGTGGTCCAGGCAAATGCGAGTACTCCTAATTTTCAAGTCGCTCTGTAGGCGCAAAAATTTAGTATTAAGTAATTTAAGAATATTTGTAAGGAAAATTTTTTACGGTTGTAAAACACTTGTATAGCGAAGATTGTAGGCTTAAGACGGGTGTATAAACAAATAAATATCATAAAGATATGTCAAAAAATTGAACTCGAAAAATTTTGATATTACAATACTTCCTCTATGAGGAAGTAATAACAGAGTATTATTTTGAAAATCAACAACTCTGCATCTTTCAGTAAAAATACAAAATTTCGAATGTATCGAAATTTGTATTGAAGACGACAACAGTCTGCATAGCACAGAAATTCTAAAAGAATCAATACCAAAAATATCATTAGAGTAAACACTATCCATGAGGATGGATTAAGAAGTTAAACGGATATACAAAACTGACAGTGATCATTCAAAAGTTGAGCTGCTGACATGAGGGAAAATTTCTGATGTTTGTGATCGTGGAGTGCTGACAGAAGGATAATAATAATTTGGTATGTTAATTTCTGCTGCTTGTAATTATGATTGCTCTTAAGAGCTGGACTTCGGCCCCCTGCTGCTAGTAAAACCTCTCCTTTTTTTTCTTAAGGTAAGCAACATTGAATCTATTCAAATAAGGCAACGAGGTAATACGGCTCTGCTGAATTATCAATTTTACGTTTCAATTAAGAAATGTTTGTTGTGCCGTTTTTACTTCAGCTATATTTCATTTAAGAAGTCTTTGATTTTCTGATCTGTTTATTATCAGTTTGTAGAATTTTGTTAACTTTCATTAAATTTATCTGGTATTTCCGTTTGTAATATTCTATGAAGACGTTGCAATTATAAACCTGGACACGTCTCTTTTATAAGAGATACATTTATGTAGATGAAAAACTTCTTTCATTCCAATTCGAGTGAAAGAAATACAGTTTATTTTTTTAACGCTTCGACGAGAACTATCGTCATCATCAAAAACATTACAAGTACATTACTTAAACAGTGGAGAAATAGAGTAAAAATAAAATTATAACGAAGTGAATCGATACTTATTTTGGCCCGAATCTGTTGTGTTAGAAAAAGTATATTTTGGTATAGAAAGCTGTTCGTCCGTTTCTCTTTTATTATAGTTTTGTCTTGTTTCTTGTCAAGCTCTTTGTATGTGTCCTTGGATCAATCACTTGAGACCTGTGACTTTCGTGAAATCTGAATTCGAATGATTTCGCGCGTGATTAATTACCAGCGAATTTCACATGACCAATGACCCTTTCCAAGGCCATTTTAGGTGCTGCTCAGTGGGGATGAGGAAGAAGGGTTCTTCCCAATTTTCCATAGGAAAAATAAGGAAACAAAAAGACAAGGAAGCCTACGGTGATTAGAAGATGGATCGTCACTCACTTACTAGCAGAGGTTCAAGGAGTCGCGACGTAATTTTTGTTGAGCGTCAATTATCGAGATTTTGTTTTAAAGTTTATTTTATATTTTTGTTAATTGTTTGAAGTTTAGTCTCGTTTTATTAATAAATAAGTGTTATTTGTTAATTTCGAGTTTGTGGTGTTTTATTTTTATTATGTTGTGTCGTGAACCAGTTCAGAGTGCCAAAAAGTGTTAAATTTTAATAGCGTCTCAAAGGTTATTTATTTAAAAAAAAGGTTCGTTTGTCCAGCTTGTTCTAGGAGCTGTGTTGCATCGCGGCATTTGTCTTTGAAGAATTCCCCGATGAGATTTGTGAAGTTTGTTCGTGTTGAGAAATCGATTGTTTTGTAATGGGAAGTGATGCAGATTTGTCAATGAAATATTTTTCGAGAAAATTAATCGTTGTAAATTCTACCCTTAAAAAATACAAAATAAAAAAAGATTCATAAATTTATTGCTCCGTATTTTAATTTGTGTTTGAGGGCATAATATCCTGAAAATATTCTACAAAAGTTCTAGAAATGTCTCAAACATGTCCTAAGGATGTTGCAGAGAAAGGGAGTGAACAAAGAAAAAATTTTTTTTTATAATATTATGTACTCACATATATTTTTCTATAATTTTTCATAATTTTGATGTCAGTTTTTGACGCAAACTTTGGTAATACACACTTGGAAAAGCGATTTTGAAGATGAATCGAGTGCTCCTTTAGTCGCTCGTCTTAGATCTTCAATGAAATCCGGAACCTGACATAAATCGAGGTCGAAAGTTCTTTACAAATGCTCTTACCCGCCGGTGTGCAATAAAACGCTGGCTAACCATTCGATCGATAAACGAGGATCGAAAGAAGAAAAGAGGTAAGGGAAGTGAGTAGGACGATCTCTTATTTTCGCACCTCGATAACCTGACCGGCTTCAGCTCCATCGTGATAAGGGTGAAATTTAACGAGGGGTTGCGGTGAGGTTAAACTACGTTTATGTACACTGACTATAATATACGCGATTCCCACACACATTCCACGGAGAACTTGTGCGTGTGTGTATATACATATATATTTGAGCAAAACGTACATATAACACACTAAAAGAGGGAGGATAGTCTCGAGGAGTCAGGGTGGGTTATTAGGGCCAAAGGCACGTCGCCAGGAAGGTGTTTAATAGCCCTCCAAGAGTGCAATCGTCTACCGGCCAGTGTATAGCGTACTTTACATATATTTGCATGGAACCTTCGCTGGTCTCTTTCTCTCTCCTTGCGAGGGAAGAAAATGGGCGGTTATGCTTGGGTGCGTGTCTTTATATAAAGCAATGCATTAAAAAAAATAACTTTAAATTTTTCTCATGTTCTTTGCTTTAAAAAAAAATTAACATCGTTTCTCTACACCTAGTAAGCCTCGCAAAATTAAGTTTGACAAAGTTTCGAAATTTTCCAACCGTTCTGACAGGGGAAAATTTAATAGCGAGCTACCCTAATAAGGGTAATAATATCCTCCTTTAATATGTTACTCTGGGATTTCCTCTGGCGTTTCATATGGTCAATCCTTTCTACAATCAAATGAATTTTACACATAGTCAATCATTTTATGGGAATATTTCTCATACATTATCTCTTAAGCTATTATTTAAATTAAACATTACTTTTATTATGATACGAAAAAATTGTTTTGTATTTTTGTAATGTTGGAAAAATTTATGGATATTAAGTAGATAAAAATCTAAAACATTATAAAAAAACGTCTTTGTTCTAGAAACGTCCCTAAAACGTTTCATGTCCTCCACATAGCGCCTTAAAAACGTTTTATGTTCTAAAAACGTTTTTAGAACATTGGACGATCTTAAGCCGTTATGTAGCGGACATGAAACGTTCTAAAAACGTTTCTAGAACAAAGATGTTTCCGTGCCCAGAGGGTAGGATGTTCTATAGCGAAATTAATAGGTATCTTAAAAATTTTCTAAGGATATCCTAATTTCCGGATGGAATATCCTTCTCTTATGAAAAATAATTACTGGAAATCCATCAGTCTTTTTGATTTAAGCACGAATAAATAAAAATTATAAATGATTAATGTCAGAAGTATTAAATCCAGTATAACTTCCTTTTAATTGACAAGTGGTTCTGGATGGAAAGTATAGATAGATGATTTGAATTTGAACGACGATTTGGTATGTCTATTTTTCTTTTGACAAGAGTCGTGTCTCGAATAACCAAGTTTACCTTTTTGGGTAATTTTCCCGACAGAACTCCCTTTGAGATATTCTTGTGAGATTTGTTGGTATTTACTGATTAAAGATTTGACTATTTTTTTTGTAAATTTTTCAATATAAAATTAATTGGCGCCTGACTAACGCGTTAGTACTATAGAATTTTCATTTGTGGCGAATAAGGAAAATGTTTACTTGATCTTTGCATAATTTTTGATTTATCATGAATTCGTACAATGTAAAATGTGTAAAATGGTACCCATATCACAGACAGATATTCAAACAAGGATCTCACAAGTGAGACCCAATGGTGTAACAATACAATGAAAGTTTGATTTTTGGAAAATAATATCATTGAACTCGTCTTCATATTTATGGGTATCAAATTATTGTCACAACATTTACTCAAACTTTTGATATCGGATTGAAGTTTGGTATTATCTACACAAAGGTTTTCAGGGCTAATCTATTTATAACATTTTAGATCATCGGCATAAAGTAGAAAAAGTGAGTTCTTGGAAACCAGCTTAATATCATTCATGTGAATAATAAACAGAAGTTGACAAAGATTTAATACTTGGGAAACACCAGATGTTGCTAAAAATGCAATAGAATAACCCTCTCTTACTTTTACTACTTGAAATCTATCCGATAAGTAACTTTTAAAATATAAAATCAGATTTAAAGATATACCTATGGTTTATAATTTATTAACAACAATTCTATGATCCACTTTATCAAATGCTTTAGAGGAATCAGCTATGGCTCATCTTTAGCAATAGTAATGCACACTTGGACAAGTCAATATTTAAAACTTTGAACTCTAGGTTCAATATAAACTTTTATAGAATCCGATAAATTTCGAATGTTCGAATTGAAATCGAATGATGATCGCCGTTTGTGGGTACTAGGTTAAATAAATTTAAATTCTCAGATAATAGTAGTAATGTATACATTATTTCAAAAAATATAAACCATGATTTTAAAGTTATGGTTTGAGACTTTATGTAGAAATGTTTCATTTAATAATGTTCTTTAACACTTTACAATAAAATAATAATTGCGCATATATTCAGTTATATATTTGTGCATTTGTATAAGTATACGTATAAATGATTGTAAAAATTATATGATAGTAACAAAACATAACAATAAAGAACAAAAAACTGTGTAAAAATATTAATTTATTTATTAAATGAAAAAAGTTTCCTATCTTCATCGTTATTGACATCTCTTACAAATAAATGCAATAGAATTTAATTATTTATTTATAGTCAACTTCGGTGTTTGAATCCTGCTTTATATACAGAATAGAAGACGATGAGTTTATATTTATTTTACCCAGTACATTGAACTCGTAATTTACTGCTGTTCATGAGTTTAAAAGAGCCTCAGTAAATTCAAAGATAATAGTACTTATAAATGTCAGAGCTTTAAAATCTGGTTTGTGTGTAAAAATCTTTTCTCCTTTGTACGTTGGTGCATCAGGGCTTTGAGAAACAAATAATTGATTAGCATTTTCGGTGTTTGAAGCTTCCTTATCTTAAATCTAGCGACTTAGCATTTAAGATGTTGATGAATATTTGATAGAGTTTCAATATCCAGATTTCCAAAACAAGCAAAATTAAAGTAGGTCAAATTTTTCAAACCTTTCTAATCATTAAAATTTGATACAAGTAAAATATTACTTAAAAGATCGAAGATTACTCACTTACTAAATTAGTAAGATGTATCTATTTGTATATAGTGAGGAAACATGGTACTCATCAGATTTTTAGTCGTTAATTTTTTTTGTACATAGGGACTTTTGAGAAATCTGCTTACAATTTTAGTTCTGTGAGTCTTTTTTGCCTTTCCAAGGGTTGTTTGAAAGACTCCGCAAACTCCGACAATATGGTTAATAATCATCTTATCGTCGTACTTCTCTTTACATAGAAAAGCTGCTTGGGTTTTTCTTACAGACGACTCTAACTTGTGACCTGCATCACCACAATTAAAGCACGCAGTTTTCCTTATCTTTTATCTCAATTATTCATTTTACTTCAACACAATTCTAAACACCGTTAAAAGAAGGTACATTCCTCGGTATACAAAATTATGCTTATTTCTGTTTTTTAAACAACGAATTATTTCCTTAATCTGTCAGAATTATTCAACATTAAAGAGAACGAATCGTAACACTATGAGTTAAAAATAAAAGACAAAAGCAGATAAACATTATTAAATTATCAAAAAAAGTTTTGACATTCTTCAAAAAACCGTTAAAAACTTGTCATGTTTAAATACATTATATTGGACTGAGTAATTTTCCAAAATAGAGTCATAAATTATTAACGCTGACTTGATTGGTTTAAAATGATAAAATTTAATGTCTTTAGTAATGTTAAATTTCTCTACTAGTTTTTTCAAGGACTGGTTTAAATTAAAATCTAAAGTAATAGTTTTGAAGTCAATGGTTCTGAAAGCCAGACTATTAATAAAAACTATTAATACGCATGTATTCAGCAATTTTCCTAGACATATGTACGATGTGAATGATATGAATAGAAAAAATGTGATTAATTAAATTTAAAAAGACATTGTTTTCAAATTTATAGATCCTCTAACAATGAGGCACGCGTCAAACTATATCAGCTAATAAGATCTTCTTTTTATTGAAAAACTTGTCGCTTTGTAATCAAATCAATTAAATTTTGCTCCAATAATTATTCGGTAATTCAGCTTTTTGTTTTTTTTTACTATCTTCTACTGGATTAAATAATTTTTTCCATCATTGGTAAGATAATTATTAAAAAATATAATGGTAAAAAAATTTAAAGTTAACAACAATTAATTTTTAAACTAAATTTTAATTAAAAAGCTTTTCTTATAATATAGTTTATCATGAAAAAAACTTGAACAAAAAATGATAAGTTATGCCTTTTTAAACTTGTTTATTAAAAATATTTTTTTTTACTTTTTTCTAAGTGTACATTAAAATAATTTCTATGCTTCTTTCATATTTTCCTTCGACATTATTTTAAAATATTCATGCAAAAAGAACAAACAGAGGGAAATAAAATAACGCATAACTTACCGACAACTTCCAGGAAACCTGTTATGCTCGACATTGGATCAGTGTTCACCTGACACATGTACCAACCCCTGTCAGTCTCTTTTGTCTCTTTTATGTGCAAAGACCATGTGCGGTGTCCTGAGTGCGTCACAGCGATTCGATGATTTTTCGTGATAACATGACTAGCTATGGTCAAAATCGTTTGCGTGTCAACTCGTAGCCATGCCACCTGTAAATAACAGAAAATCAATTACTCACAGTTGAAATACAAATTTTACGTTGAAAATATCTCTGATCCAATATCAAAAACTTTATACCAATTCTAATCACTGATGACATTTCTTTTTTAAAAAGTGAAACAGATCTAAATTGAATTCCCTTTTCCTGTCATTTTATCATTTTAAAAATAAATCCTTATTCTTGTATCTTTTTGGATGCAAGAGAATTTCATAAATCTATTACAATTTATTTTTAAAGGGAAGCCTTTATAATCTTGTCTATTAATATAGTTTGACGCGTGCCTCATTTTAAGAATATCGTTAAACTTAGAAACAATGACCCTTGAAATTCAAACACTAAAATTTTGTTTATTTATAGAATTTTTACGGCATGTAATTTTCCATGACATCAAGGCTCGAACTAGGTCCGTAAATTCCATAAAAGTCCGTAGCTTTGCTTCTAGTCCGTAAAAGTCCGTTCTTTTGAAAAAAGGTCCATAAAGTCCGTAAACTGTACGATATAATTTGGATAATTTTAGGGAAATCTCAAATGATTGGAGGAATTCAATTATTTTCAAAAGTAATAAAAATCTTCGCAAAAATTCAATTATGTTTAAAAATTTTTAATAGGTACCTATCTACTAAATTTTTTGAATTTAATGGAAAAAAATGAATTAATTATTTAAATTATAATTTAAGAATTATGCTTCCTCTGAAAAGAAAAATTAGATATCTCACCTAATTTAGAACAATAAGATGAAATAATTCCAAAAAATACTATTGAAATATAATAACGAATACTTATTACACTACTCACACATAACATAGCCACACAAAAAAAAATTTGTGTTCTGACCCAGAGGTCTCACTATGTGTTCTTTATGTTTTTGGGGTCGCTGAATCCGAATCCGAGGTCCATTTAACCCCATCAGTTCAGGGTTTTGATATAACCCCAGAAAACCAATATGGCGGACACCTTTTGAAAAAATTCATCGGATTCGCTTGAAACTCGTTACTCGGGGGTTTTAAGGGTCGCCGATTACGAATTTGATGTCAGTTTTCAAAAATTCAAAATGGCGGATCCAATATGGCGGACACCTTTTTGTAAAATTCATCGGATTCGCTTGAAAATCGTTACTCAGGGGTTTTTGGAGTCGCCGATTATGAATTTAATGTCAGTTTTTAAAAATTCAAAATGGCGGATCCAATATGTCTGTGTCAGCCATATTGGATCCGCCATTTTGAATTTTGAAAAACCGACATCAGATTCGTAATCAGCGACCCCAAAAACCCCTGAGTAACGATTTTCAAGCGAATCCGATGAATTTTTTCAAAAGGTGTCCGCCATATTGGTTTTCTGAGGTTATATCAAAACCCTGAACTGATGGGGTTAAATGGACCTCGGATTCGGATTCAGCGACCCCAAAAACATAAAGTACACATAGTGAGACCTCTGGGTCAGAACACAAATTTTTTTTTGTGTGGCTGTGTAATTTAAACAATATTAAATTCTTTATAAAACTTTAATTGAAAGGAAATTATGAGAAATCTTTAAAAGCGTGTTTCCTCTCTGAAAGTTGGTGGATGAAAGAGGTCGAATCCATTCCTTTCTTTTCTTTCCTGAGCTGAGTACTCATTTCCCTTGACAACCCAAATTTATTTATTTTTAAACTTCTTCGATCTTCTTTTTTTTAAATGAAGTTAATCAATTCTTTCTGACTTGAATAGAATGAAACAATTAATAATCAAATTTTAAAATTTTAATTTAAAGATAAATTATAACTAATAACTAATTGACTAATAATAATATAATTTAAATGTTCTTTCATTTTTTCATTCATTCACTTTTTCTGTCCCTCACATTCTAAAATTGTCTTTTGTTTATACTTTTGTTTTTTGTTAACTTTAGATAGATTGTATATTATATTATTATGTTATAATTATTTTTATTTTATAATTAATTCAAAATTGTAATGATAAATAGAAATCATCAGAATTTTTTTCACTTCTTTTCATTCAAAGACTAAAATTTTGTTAAATATTATGTTTTGTCAAATTAAAATTATGCAGATTTTTTATATCAATTCAATGATTTTTAATAGGTATCTACTATTCTATTAAAATATTCCAAAAGAATTCAATTATTTAAAAAAAAAAGTTAATAAAATTCTGCACCAACCTTTAATTATTTTCAAAAAATAATAAAATTTCCACAGGAATTTCATTATTTACAAATTTTTTTTATAAATTTTTGATCGCAATCATTCAATTATATTTATAAATAATAAAATTTTTACAGAGATTCAATTATTTTGGTGAATAATCAAATTCTTATTAGGAATTCAATTATTTTCATAAATAATAAAACTCATTGCAGAAATTTAATTATTTTCAAAAGTAATAAAATTCTTCGCAGAAATTCATTTATATTTAAAAATTCTCGTCAAAATTTTAATTATCTTTAGAAATATTTAAATTCTTCTCCGAAATACAATTATTTTCAAAAATTTTCCTTAGTTAAATGATTTTTAATAGGTATCTACTATTCTAATAAAATATTCCAAAAGAATTCAATTATTTAAAAAAAAAATTAATAAAATTCTACACAAACCTTTAATTATTTTCAATTAAAATAATAAAAATTTCACAGGAATTTCATTATTTACAATTTTTTTAAATAAATTTCTTCGTAATCATTCAATTATTTTCATGAATAATAAAATTTTTACAGAGATTCAATTATTTTGGTAAATAATAAAATTCTTATTAGGAATTCAATTATTTTGATAAATAATAAAACTCATTGCAGAATTTCAATTATTTTTAATAAAAGTTTAATCAAATTCCTCGAAAAAATGTAATTATTCTTAAAAATTTTATTAAAATTCGTCAAACGAATTCAATTATTTAAAAATTTATTGATACCATTCTTTATGAGAATTAAATTTTAAGAAATATGCAATTATTCAATTAATTTTTTTTGGTATTTAAATAATTGAATTCTAGTTGAATTTTCTCATAAAAATTGATTTAAAAATGGATTTCAGTTAAAATTAGATTATAATTGAATATCAAAAGCATTTGAACGTAAATTTTTAGAAGTAATTAAATTTTGTAAAGGTTTCAGATTAAAATCTTTGAAAATTTAAATTTTTCATACTTTTAACTAACAATTTTGTGGAATTAATTTTTTTTGAGAAAGTCTAATTGCAAATGTTTTTTATATTATTTTAAGTTTTTATTTTCTAATATATGTTTAATTGAAGAATTTACGAATAATTGAAATTTCGTAAAATTGAATATTGTAAACAAATGTATTTGAAAATTGTCAAAGAACTTTTTCGAAAATTATTAAAAATAATTGATTTAAAGAAGAAATTTAGTTACAAATTCTTGAAAATTATAATTGAATTGATAATAATTTTATCATTCGGTCATCTTTAATTATTATAAAACGTGGAGAAATTGATCACTCTGAGTCGAAGACTCGGAGTTATCGATATCTTCATGTTTTATAGTTATGAAAAATTTAATTTACAGTTTTAAGTAAAATGTTCTTTTATTTGACACTGACTGGTTATATTTTTGTCAGCAATTGGTCCGTAAATGGTCCGTAATTTTTCATTTTTGGTCCGTAAATTCCGTATTTTTAAATATTTTCACTGAGTTCGAACCCTGTCCGTGCTATATTGAACACAAAAGTTTCTTACAGTGTTTCTCATAAACCTTGTGTCGCATAGTAAGGAATGTAATACAACATGAAATTAAATATAATTTTTTAATTAAATAATAAATTTTTGTTGTTGAAAATTTGTCTAGTTTAATAACAATTGAAATTTGCTTTATTGAAATTAATTATAGGCTTAAATAAATTTATCTTAACTAGACAGAAACTATGCGAATTAAATTCTACTGGAACTGCTTTAAATTCATACTGAAATTTTCAAGAATTACTTAGTGAGATGGTGCGAAGTTATTAGTAGATACATTATTATTCAAGAAGTACTTTACTGTAGAAGAGGAAAATTGCTCGGCCGTATAGAGCTGAATCTGTCGCGGTAAATTCTACTTTAGAAGTTTGACGAAACTTCTTACGGAGAACTATAAAGTCGACTTACTCTTTTATTCTAAAAGGTGTCCTGAATTATTTTTCTCGTTAAAATTATCCTTGGACAAAGCCTATTTGCAAGCTTGCCTATGACATAGATGCACTCAGGAATAATAAGCAGATAAACTTTTTTTTACAATTTTTCCAAAAGGTCTTAAAGGTCATATTTTATAAAAATCCTGGTTAAAAATTAAAACAAAGTTTCCAATATGTCAAAAAGTTTTCATCATTTTCACTATAATTTTAAATTATTACGGTGGACAATGATATTTGAAATAGAAAAAAAATTCTTTGATATTAAAAATTTAAAATATACCTACATCTATTTCGCTTTAATCGCAATGGGTATTATGAGGGAAGAGTTGAACTAAAAGATCTTTTTCAAACGAGATATCAAGATTTCAAAGCTATCCACAATGTGTCTGAAAAGTGAATTGTCACATTTTTTTTGCCAACAATGCAAGAAGATTTTCTTTCCTCTTCTTTACTGTTCCAATTATGAATCGACAAAAATAAGTAACGAATCAATATGGAAATATCATTTTTTATATCTTTGAAATTTTATTTAAAATATATTTTTAAATTTAAATTTTTCTTCCTTATAATGACATTTAATTTAATTTAATTTTTTTTTAAATACAACCTGAATAGAATTGGTTCTCAAGCGCTAACACAGGCCAACAAAATTTTGTGGATCAACCAATGGAAGCCGATTCTTATAGGATTTCGTCCGTAGAATCCGAATTTGACCTTGAAAATATTGGATTGGCTCTAGTTTTCAAGCAATTTACGTTTTAATACGCAAAATACTCATTTTTTGCATTTTTTGAATCGATGCAAAACCATACACCGAAACACTAAATGTTTCCGCATAGGACCAAATTGAAGCTTAAAAACTGCTCTTTAATATCCAAAAACAAAAAATTTAATTTATATACAAATTTAACCTCTAATGTCCAATTAGATATACGCTGTTCCATAAACGTAATAAAAATAACATTACTTTTGACCAGGTAAGTCAATTTAAGTAAAAATTAGTCTCTCTGGGGGTATTTGTGGTCGCTGCTTAAAAATCTGTATTCAGATTTTAATATTCAAAATGGCGGATTCAATATGGCGAATTTTTTTTTTAATTTTATATTTTTATCATAAAGGTGTAAAATATTTTTTAAAATTGGTCCGCCATTTTTAATTTTTATATTTCATAGCAGATTTATAAACAGCGACCACAAAAAGCCCCAGGGAGACTAATTTTTACTTAAATTGACTTACCTGGTCAAAAGTAATGTTATTTTTATTACGTTTATGGAACAGCGTATGTCTAATTGGACATTAAAGTTTAAATTTGTACATAAATTAAATTTTTCGTTTTTGGATATTAAAGAGCAGTATTTAAGCTTTAATTTGGTCCTACGCGGAAAAATTTACTGTTTCGGTGTATGGTTTTACATCCATTCAAAAAATGCAAAAAAATGCGTATTTGGCGTATTGAAACGAAAGTTGATTGAAAACTAGAGCCAATCCAATATTTTCAAGGTCAAATTCGGATTCTACGGACAAAATCCTATAAGAATCGGCTATAACATTTTAGTCAACATGCAATTAATAAAATTTTGTCATCCTGTGTAATAATAAAAAAATTGAAATATTCTTTATCTTATTATTTGAAAATGATTATATTTGCCAGGCTATATTTAAAAACTTGATTCACATATTTTTAAATAAATATTTCTAGAACAATCACAATTTAAAACAAATAATGAAAAAATTATAGTTTTTAAAACAATATTATTTCGAAATAAAAAAGGAACAAATAAATTGAAGAAACGCAGTTGAGGGAAAATGTTTCAAAAACAGAAATTTCAAAGTAATGAGCTGAAGAAGAAAACGAAAACCGAAGAAGGACTAAGCAATTATACAATCACAAATAATAAATTGCAATATTAGTTTTTAGAATTTAAGGAATCATTTAATTTGAGAAAGTATAATTTTTTTTAATTTAATGAAAAAAAATCAATTAATTAATAAATTATAATTTAAGAATTATGCTTCCTCTGAAAATAAAACTTATCTCACCTGATTACAAACAATAAGATGAAATAATTTAAAAAAATATTCTTGAAATATAATAACGAATACTTATTACACTACTCACACATAATTTAAACAATATTAAATTCTTAATAAAACTTTAATTGAAAGCAAATTATGAGAAATCTTTAAAAGCGTGTTTCCTCTCTGAAAGTTGGTGGATAAAAGAGGTCGAATCCTTTCCTTTCTTTTCTTTCCTGAGTAGGGGAGAGTGGGGCAAAGGCGCTATGCGGGGCAAAGACGTTTTTTAAAATATCTCCTTTATTTTCTGTCTATTCCAATTGGTATAAAAAATTAAGCTGCAATGCAATCAGACCAATTGATTAAAAAAAGAAAAACCTAAAAATATCAAATATTTTAAGAAATATAACAAAAAAATTGTTTTGCAAAAATAAAATGATAATTTTACTGAACAAACTTTTATTTTTTAAAACATAAGTTTAAGTATTTAATTTTTAAAAACGTAACATGTAAATAAATTAAATATTTCTCTACACAACTGGCGTGGTGTTTTAGTTTAATTTTGTATCTAAATATTTCGAATTTAAAGTAAAAAAAAAGTTTGTTATGTGGGGCAAAGGCAATACTGAACATAATTTGGTTAAAAACAATTGAATATTCGAATTTTCTATGTATTAATTCACAATATAAGGTTAAAATCACTAAAAGTTTTTATTTTCTATTTAAATAGTTTAATTCTTTTAATAATATGTTGTTAACCTTATTTTTCGTAAATATTATACTAATAAATATCACTTGTTAATTTTTTTAAGGCTTATAAATACTTTCTTTTAGAAATATAAGCGAAAACGTCGCTGCCCCCAGCGTGTGAGGCAAAGGCATTTTTTGCATTGTTCTTAAATTTCATTAAATAATGTAGAGTAGAACGGGGTGAAATAGCCATGGTGCAAAAAAGCCATCTATTAAACCGATTTATCAGCTATTTAGAATATAAATACTATCAGTTAATACGCAACTTTTGATACTAGTTTGGATGCTGTACCTATATTAATATAATTTTTATTGTAATTTTAATTTTTAAGTTGCTTTGCGTATAATATTTCGATGAACTTTTCGAACATATTACAACCTGTTTAAGTGAACGGGTAATAAAAGTAAATGTTTGTACATAAGGAGAAAACTATACTCAAAACGTATACAATGTTAATTTTTGGAAATTGAATTGAATTTAAAATTTATTTTAGTTTTTAGAAAAACTGGTCTTGGGGGTAAAAAAGCCAGGGCAAAAATCCATTGAATATTATGTGAAATTCATTTGTTTTCTACTTAAACTAACCTTCTAATTTTACAAAATTTTCGCGTGTTTACTTAACCCCTTCGCAGTCCAGTTCAAAATCGCTTGTGGTCCAAAAACGGTCCGAAAAAAAAGTTTACAAAAAAATATGATTTCATCATATATAAGGTTTTTGGGGTCGCTGAATTCGAATTTAAGGTTAGTTTTTGAAAATTCAAAATGGTGGATCCAATATGGCGACCAAATATGGTGAATAATTTTAAAATTAAAGCGTTTCAAGGAAAATTCATTTCTCGGGGGTTTTTGAGGTCGCGTGATCCAAATCTGAAGTCAGATTTAAAAAATTTAAAATGGCGGACCCAAAATGGCGACTTCAAAAAAAAATTTTTTTTTCAGATTCGCTTAAAACTCGTTACTCGGGGGTCCAATTTGGATGGATCCAATATGGCGGATGATTTCAAGATTCATGCGAAAAAAATATGAAGTTACCTCAAAAACCCCTGAGTAAACATTTTAGACAATTTTGTCAACATTCAAAAAATTTGATCGACATATTGAATCCATAATTTAGCATTTAGAAAAACGAACATCAAATTCGAATTCAGCGACCCCAAAAAAACCCGGGAACCGAATTTCGATCGAAACGCCTAAATTTTGAAATTATCCGCCATATTGGATCCGCCATTTTGAATTTTGTAAAACGAACATCAAATTCAAATTCAGCGACCCCAAAAACCCCCGAGAAACGAATTTTAATCGAATCGCATCAATCTTGAAATTATCTGCCATATTGGATCCGCCATTTTGAATTTTGAAAATCTGACATCATATTTGTAATCAGAGACCCCGAAAACCCCCGAGTAACGAGTTTCAAGCGAATTTGAAATTTTTTTATTTTTTGAAGTCGCCATTTTGGGTCCGCCATTTTGAATTTTTTAAATCTGAAATCGGATTCGAAATCAGCGACCCCAAAAATACTACTGTATGTACTTCGCTACTAAAATCAAATCATCTTTAGTATTTTTTTTTTGAGATGGCCATATATGGCCACAGACGCAAAGGTGGCACGACTTTTCGTGGCCATATATGGGCCATGGACTGTTAAGGGGTTAATAAAATTAATTAAACACGACGAAAAAATAGTATAAAGTGCGTTAAAAAATAAACAACGAAAAAACGGTTGCAACAAAATATGGCATCTGTGGTGAAATTTAAGGAAGACTTTAAAAAAAGGTACAAAAACTTGGCAGTGAAAATCGAAAACAGGTAAACTTAACATAATATTCAATTTTTCTTGATAAAAGCTCTTTAAAATTTATTAAAATATTTTTAAAATAAGATTATTTGTCATGTAAATAAAGGAAAACTATAAAAATACCAAAATCAATGACATATTTTGATAAAATCGCGAGGTGGCTTTCTCCCCCCACCAGGTGGTACAAAAAAGCCATTTGCAGAGGTTTCGTAAAACTCATATAACTTAGTCCTTTCATGGGATAAAAAATATTTCCGTCAAGAATATTCAAGCTTAATAACTAAACTTTCAATGCCAATTGGAAATTTGAGAAAAAAAATTATAATTTAGATTTTATAAATTAAAATGTGTCTTGTGTCTTGGCCCTAAGGTGGACACTTTTTGGCCCCAAGGTCGAATTTTAAACTTTTTTTAAAAAGTGCCATAACTTTTTTTTATTAATGAAATGAAAAAATCTTTATGATAGAAAGTTAGGTAATAAGATAAAGTTTCAAACGCCGTATTATTGACCTTTACATATAATTCCATTTAAAATCTACAGTCGTTCAAAAGATGGGTGACCACCTTAGGGCCCTCTCCCCTACTAAATAACAACTATTAAAATTTCTTGTTGATTAGTTTTAGAATAATAAAAAACAAAGACCGCATAAATTAATTGCTTAATTTAAAAAATATACATCGATAAATGTAAACCTAGCGCCTTTGCCCCACTCTCCCCTACTCATTTCCCTTGACAACCCAAATTTATTTATTTTTAAACTTCTTCGATCTTATATTTTTTAAATGAAGTAAATCAATTCTTTCTGACTTGAATAGAATGAAACAATTGAAAATCAAATTTTAAAATTTTAATTTAAATATAAATTAACTAATAATAATTTAAATGATCTTTCATTCTTTCATTAATTCACTTTTTCTGTCCCTCACACTCTGAAGTTGTCTTTTGTTTATATTTTTGTTTTTTGTTAACTTTAGATAGATTGTATATTTATATATTTTTTTAAAATAAAATTAAGAATTTAAAAAAAATAGAATTTAAAAATTTGTAATTCAAATATTTTTTTATAAAAACAAAATATGAATTAAAATATATAGATTACACAGCCCCACAAAAAAAGAAAAGTACCCTGCGCGAAAGTCCACAGTACCATACCCCTATGTATTTTGATACGCTGAACACGAATCCGAAGTCAGATTTGCTCCATCACGTCAGGATTTTTTTCTAACCTCAAAAAACATGTCAGATTTTATGTAATTTATGTAAAATACAAAATTTTTTAAAAATTGATTAGATTTGTCTCAAACTTGTTTCTCGGGGGTTTTTAAGATCGCTGATTACGAATCTGCAGTCAGTTTTTAAAAATTTAAAATGGCGGATCTAATATGGCGGACAAATTTAAAAAATTTGTTGGATTTTCACTTTACTTGGTATATAGGGGTTTTCGGGGTCGCTGATTACAAACTTGCAGTCAGATTTTAAAAATTTAATATGGCGGATCCAATATAGCGGTCATTTTCTTGAAAATTGATTTATTTTGCTTTAAAATGGGTACTCAGTGGTTTTTCGGATCACTGATCAAAAATTTCAAATCAGACTTTAAAAATTTCTAACAACTGGTCCAATATGACTTGATATGCAAGCATTTTGGGAGTCAGTGAATTTAAAAGTTTCGAAAAGTTTGTTGGTAAACATTAATGCAGCAGGAAATGCAGATTTTTGGTAACTTAAATGCCTAAATTAAAATGTGTTTATCGAGACGACATCTAGGAACATTTCTAGAGAATTAGGCATCATTTCTGGATGAAGTTTAATTCAACAATTGCAGAATACTTTTCTCTTGGACGCAGGTCTGCTAAGACATAATACAGTATTGTATTTCCGTTGTGCTTTGGCACAATAATAATTCTGCTGCTTCGATAGATGTAGTAGGCGATGACAACTGCCCCGAAAGGGGATGTGTAGAATAATTTGCTTCCTGGCTATCGAAGTAACGAAGCTAGCGAAGGCGCGCTGCCTTGCAGGGGGACGTTAGGGTGTGAGGATGATACCGTAGTGTGTCCGACGACGAGTTGACAATGTCCTCGTCAAAGTCGGAAAGCCTTTCATACTTAGGCCTGGGGAGGTATGAGAGTTATCAAACGCTTCAAAAGTTCTTTTTGGAGTGTCAACCTCACAACATACATGTGACAGCAATGCAGATGTATTTTGTTACGTATGCGGACAATTTGATATCCCGAAAAATCGCAAATTAATTAATGAAAACATTAAACAAATTTACAAAGATTGTTTTGATTTTGAGATAGTCAATCAGAATGAAAAATGGGTTCCACATACAATGTGCAGTTCCTGCTACACAATGTTAACTCGTTGGAATGATATGAAAGAGAATAAACACCTGAATTTTTAAAAACCAACATTGTGGAAAAAACCATTGAATCGAAGAGATTGCTACTTTTGCATGACCAATGTAAAGGGCTACAATAAAAATAATAAAAACCGCTGCCAAGTTGTACATTTTTATAATTTTGGTGTTCATTTCATGAACACTTTGCTTCCTCATAAAAATAATAATAATTGAAATATAAGAATTACTTTTTATAAAAGGGTTAAAAATCATTAAATCTTGGTCCAAAAAATGTGTTTTTATATATTCTATAAGATGGTAATAATAGTTTAATAATTACACATAAGTTAATAAACAAGAATGTTGAAAAAATGATATTTTCCACAATTCTTGATTTTTCAACTACCAATAATTTCATAATTTCTGCCCGAATCAAGTTAAAAAATAGGTCAATCGAAGCGTTTTTTAATGCTCTTCAAGTTGGTAATAATTTTTTGAAGTTACTTTTACTTAATTTAAAAAAATTTTTATAAAAGACTTATTTTTCAAAATTTTATATTTTTAAAAGTTTAATATCTTTGGTTAATATGGACGAAAAATGTTCAATTGGGGCTCAAAAGATGCGTCTGAAAAAACTCTACAAAACTAAATACAAAACAAAACTAAACTTCTACATTTTTCAACAAAATTTTCAAAAAAGTCTTATTTTCTAAAATTTTTGATTTTTTAAAGTTTAATATTTCCGGTTAATATGAACGAAAAATATTCAATTAGGGCTCAAAAGATGCGCGTGAAAAAACTCTACAAAACTAAAGAAAAACATTTATAAGTGTCCTAACATTTTTTTAAGTTACGTCCAAAAAACGTTTTTTTACAAAATGAAAAATGCAAAAAAAAAATAGTTAAACTTCATGAATCGGGCTGAAAATACTCTCATTTTATGTCCCCCGGGGAGACCTACAATTTAAAAAAAAATTGAGGCCTTTAGCTCTTTTTTGTTCTGAGATATTGAGGCAAATGTAATGTTAGTACACACACACACACACACACACATCGGGACAAATTTTTAAAATCCGTTTTTTGGACTTCGGAGTTCAAAATACGTCGAAATTTTTTTTTATTTATTTAGAACATTTATACGGGGAGTTCCTGTGCATATATAAAGTACTAAAGTATTAGGCATAATAAAAAAAAATTTATAAATATGTCAAAAAATGACAATCCAAAATTTTGCTAATACAAAGCTTCCTTTATGAGGAAGCAAAATAATATAATGTACGCATGTATAAAGAAGGCTTTACGCAAGAAGAGCTTAGCAACCTCATCAGAGATTTGAAATTATTCAAAGATGGAGCAGAATATCTAGCTTCAGTTTTAAAAAAGAAAAATTTGTTATCTAAAGGCACCACAGCTTACTTTTATCGTGACAGAGAAAAGCAATTTCGGAAATATTCTACAAAAGACGATGAGCTTTCATTAGTATATTGTTCTGACATTGAAGGACTAATAAATGAATTGAAGCCAAACGTATATGAAGATCAACATAGGAGGTTATTCATTGACTCTTCTAAAAGAAGTCTAAATGCAGTGCTAATTCATAACACTAATGTTTTTGCTTCAATTCCCGTAGCCCATTCCACTGAACTTAAAGAAGATTATGAAACTGTCAAATTAGTTTTGGAGAAAATTAAATATAAAGAACACAATTGGCAAATTTGTGGAGATTTTAAAATTATAAGTATCATGTTGGGCCAACAAGCATGTTTTACGAAAACACCTTGCAACACCTTGCTCTTTATGTTTGTGGGACAGTAGAGATCGAAAAAAACATTACGTACAAAAAGAATGGTCTAAAAGAACATCCTTAACACCAGGTTCCAAAAATATTATAAAAAAACCTCTAGTTGAACCTACAAAGGTAATTCCACCACCATTTCCGCCATATTGAATTTTTAAAATCTGACTGCAAATTTGTAATCAACGACCCCGAAAACCCCTATATACCAAGTAAAGTGAAAATCCAACAAATTTTTTAAATTTGTCCGCCATTTTGAATTTTTAAAAACTGACTGCAGATTCGTAATCAGCGATCTTAAAAACCCCCGAAAAACAAGTTTGAGACAAATCTAATCAATTTTTAAACAATTTTGTATTTTACATAAATTACATAAAATCTGACATGTTTTTTGAGGTTAGAAAAAAATCCTGACGTGATAAAGCAAATCTGATTTCGGATTCGTGTTCAGCGCGTCAAAATACATAGGGGTATGGTACTGTGGACTTTCGCGCAGGGTACTTTTTTTGTGGGGCTGTGTTATTACTATTATTATTTTTACAATAATCATATATTCTGAGACAGAGGATTCAAGGAAAAGTCAGACAGTTTTATTAAAAGTACTGGAAAAAATTAAATCTTTAGAATTCATAAGAAAATTCTGAATTTTTGTGTCAATATTTTCTATTTCTGCTGACAATAATTTATTTTTAAATAACTTAATTCTTGAACAACGATCATAAAATTATTTATAGTTCCGAATTTTACTTAAATATTTCAAAATTTATTCAATTTTAAAACAGTTGCGTTTATAATTTTCATAAATAGATCAACTTCAAAAGGTTTTAATTTGAAATTTTATAAAATTTCAATTTTTAATGAATTTAATTAGAAATTATAAAAAACTTAAATTTTTGCAAAATGTTAATACCTAATTCAAATTCTTCTTGAAATTAGTTAAATTTTTCAATATTATATTTAATTAATTTTATTAAAAATAATGGATTTATAGGCGTATAAGTCGTACTAGTACTGTACTTGCCATCTACCTTCGCACGGTAACAGGAACTGTACTAGTATATCGTACCAGTAATGTTATACTCGTATAATACAAGTACGATAATAGTATGGTGTACTAAAGGTTTTTGTAATTTAGTTTACCGTACGGTTACTGTATTGGTACTATACTAGTACCGCGTGTAAAGCGTTTTATATCCCTCCCCCTCTTGTGCTTTAGTCTGTATTAATTATTAACTATTTTAATTTATTATTTGATGATACATTTTCTGAAAGAATCATTACTAAGATAAATTTAATTTTGAAGTAATTTATTTTTATTAAATGAGTTCTTTTTTTGTACCTAAAGATATTATATAAATTATGTAACTTGTAACCACATTTACTTATATTAGAATAATCAGTGTTTTGAAGTATGTTAAGTAAATAATTCTGTAGTGGTTTTGCTTTGTTAATTTTTAAACATTCTTTAAAATAAGGGGCTGTCCATAAATTACGTAAGATATTTTTTGGGTAAATTTGACCCCCCCCTCCCCCCTCGTAAGACATTCTCAGGATATCAAAAGTTCCTTCTCTTAAGATATTTGTTGGAATGTCCGTAAGATATCCCTGAGATATCCGAGATATCTATAGATCTAACTGGGACGTTATTTAAATATCCATAGAATGTCTTGTACTGTACGGGTTATGCCTCAAGGCTTGATCATACCTAAGAGCTTGATTATGGATCAAGGCTTGGTAATGGCTTAAGGCTCGATTATGGGTCAAGGCCATAATCAAAAATAGCAAAGCTTGCTCAAGGCTTGGTAATGGGTCAAGGCTTGATTATGACTCAAAGCTTGATTATGGATCAAGACTTGATTTTGGCTCTAGGCTTGATTATAGATCAAGGCTTGGTTATGGCTCAAGGCTTGATCGTGACTCAAAGCTTGATTATGGATCAAGGCTTGATCATGGCCATGAGCCATAATCAAACCTTTATCCAAAATCAAGCTTTTAGCTATGATCAAGCCTTGATCCATAATCAAGATTTGAGTCATAATATATCCTGGAGCTATAATCAAGCATCGATCCATTAACATGCCTTAATCCATAATCAAGCTTTTACTTATGATCAAGCCATAAGCCATAATCAAGCCTTGATTGATAATCAAGATTTGAGTCATAATCAAACATTGATTCATAACCAAGCTTTGAGTCATAACCAAGCCTTGATCCATAACCAACACTGAAAGAATTTTGGGCAGGCTGCAGGCTTTACATGAGTGCCGCTAGAGCTCGCTGCCTCAAGCTCGCAGTCAACCTCAAAAAGGCAAGAATCTATTCCCGGAAAGTAAGCAGGAACTCCTCAGGGGCAGCTGCTCACCTTTCGGGAGTAGATGCTCGCTTTTTTGAGGTGAGCTGCGAGCCCTGAGCAAGGGGCACTAATTTCGGACATGAAAAGCCAGCAGCCTGCCTAAAATTCTTTCAGTGAAGCTTTTAGGTATGATCAAGCCTTGAGCCATAATCGAGCCTTGAACCATTACCAAGCCTTCATCCATAATCAAGCATTTAGGTATGATCAAGCCTTGTTCCATAACCAAGCCTTGAGCCATGATAAGATTTGTGTCATAATCAAGCCTTAAGCCATAATCGAGCCTTGAGTCATTACCAATCCTTCCCAAGCCTTGAGCAAGCTTTGCTATTTTGGACCTATTTTTTAAGGCTCAACAGCATGTAGCTAAACTACTATTGATTTTTGGGAATTTTGCCATTAGCATTTTTTGTTCAGGAGATTATCAGCTACAAAACAACAGAGTTTAAATAAATTTGACCGAAAACTTTTTTTCAATGTATTCTGTGCGGGGTCCTTTGATTAAAATTCGTTAAAAGAATTCAATTATTTAGAAATTTGTTAATGAAATTCTTTATAAGAATTAAATTTTAAAAAATATTCAATTAATCAATAAATTTTTTACTTTTGTATTTAAATAATTAAATAATTTTGAAAAGGTTTCAAATTGCAATATTTGAAAATTTGGATTTTCTGTACTTTTAACTGCCAATTCTAAAGAATTAATTTTTTTGAAAAAGTTTAATTTCGATTTTTTTTTGACATTCCCGTGTGGAAATTGACAAGGTTTGCCAATATTGATTATTGGGTCTATAATGGTCCTAGCTTGGAATGTACCTTAACCTGGCCCTAACTTGGTAATAGCTAGAACTTCTTGTTAGATTATAAGTTATAAATATATTTAAAAATATGTATCAGTAATTGTTTATGTGTAATTTGAAGTAATATTTAAACATTTCATAGCAATATTGAGACAATATTGAACTGAAATGTTTACTTTTCACTTTTCATTTGTAAAATTTGACAGATTATCAGTAGAATTCTCCTAATCCCGTGTAGAAATTTAACCATGGCCCAAATAGGGGCCAGATCTTGTTATCATTGTGTAGGCCATATCGTGGCAATTTCTACACGGGATTGCTATTATCAGAATTGAGTTACTGATAATTGGTAGAAAGCTATTGATTCGATTAGTAAAATATAAGTTACTGATTCAATCTGTTGTATAAAAATATGACATAGTCACACTCTAAATCTGAATCAGTGAAAATTTCACTGATTCCGATTTAGAGGGCAAATTTACTAATTTATCAATTGAATTTAAAGGTTATGTCGATTTCTCTTTGGCCACCAGTATATTTACAGCATATCCTTAGTTCCGAAGCTTATGAAAGTTAAAATAAATCTTTAAATGTCTGCAGTTTTTCAATGTTGGTCGCATAAGTTGACTAAACATTGCATGAATGTTTACAATTTTCTTTAATTTTTTAAGTTTTTCAAAACTTTTTAATATTTTCTTTAAACTTCCTCCTTTAAAGAAAAAATTCATTTAAATTAAAAAAAAATTTTACTTCATGCAATGTTCAGTTAACTTTTGCGCCCAACATTGAAAAACTGCTGACATTAAAGATTTATTTAAAGTTTCATGAGCTTTGATTTAAGCTTCAGTTAATTAACTCAATTAAAATTTTCGTTACAATATATTTTTCAAGTTAAATTTTTAAAACCGTTCACGGATTTATTAACTTCTGTTAAAATCATATTTTGTTGAATGAAACTGAAGTTTCCAACGTTTACGTCAAAGAAATGAGAGAAAAACTTCAATTTTTAAATAACAATGGACTTTCCCTCCCCGATTGGATTAAAAATCTATCTCAGTAAAAAAGGATTTTTTGATATAGCATTTTGGACAATTGAGCAAGCCGTCTGCTCAATTGTCCAAACGGCATTTGGACAATTGGACTGGTTGCACTATTATCCAATGCATTGGGTCCAATCATCCCAAATGTTTTTCGTGGCTAAAAAAATGATGAATTAAGAAAAAAAGTACTGAAATGTTACAGAAACTTTAGAGAATTCTTAATTCCAGACAAATACAGAAAAATTAAGTATAAAAATACCTCGAGTGAGGAAAAAGAACAAGATTTCTAAAATATCACTTTTTAACTGACAGTGCAATGCTGTACTTGGAATTTAGTTGGCAAAGAAGTGAGGATTCTGATAAAAAGAAACCTTCATTATCCACTCTCGATACTCCTCATGTGGTAATATATGTATAATTGTAGATTTTTAATAATAGTGTATTGACAATAATATTTTATTTTGCTGAATTATCTCTTTTTTAAAATGAGACACCGAAATGTACAATATATTACCACATGAGGAGTATTGAGAGTGGATAATGAAGTGTTTCTCTTTATCAGAATCCTCACTTCTTGCCAACTAAATTCCAAGTACAGCATTGCACTGTCAGTTAAAAAGTGATATTTTAGAAATCTTGTTCTTTTTCCTCACTCGAGGTATTTTTATACTTAATTTTTCTGTATTTGTCTGGAATTAAGAATTCTCTAAAGTTTCTGTAACATTTCAGTACTTTTTTTCTTAAATCATCATTTTTTTAGCCACGAAAAACATTTGGGATGATTGGACCCAATGCATCGGATAATAGAGCAACCAGTCCAATTGTCCAAATGCCGTTTGGACAATTGAGCAGACGGCTTGCTCAATTGTCCAAAATGCTATATCAAAAAATCCTTTTTTACTGGGATGCAGGATGTAATGAAAAGAACAATTAAGTTCTTTTCATCAGAAATTATTTGCATCTTGATCTTTAAAAAAATTCTTTTCTCATTTTGCGTCAACGAAAATGTTACTGCCCAGCTGAAAAAAATCGTCTGGATTTTCCCATGGACTTTTCAGGTAGAAATCCATATGGAGATTTGAAACTATCCACATGAAATCCGCATGGATTGCCATGTGGATTTCCGCATGGATTTTTTTTATATTCTTAATAAACTCCAAATATGAACAAAAAACCTCTTTAAAAATGCAGAAAGCAGTGAGTGAGACCCCTTCGGGGTCTCAGAATTCGAATTTTGATGTTTATTTTTGAAAATATTTAAAAATAGAAGAAATAGAGAGAATTTCCATGTGGATTTCCATGTGAATTATTTCAAATCTCCTCATGGATTTCTGCGTAAATTTCCATGTGGAAAATCCAGACGAACTTTTTCAGTTGGGTGACTTCAGTTTTATTATTTTGAGGCATTTATAATGAAATAGTTTATATTACTTATGATGACAAGAATAACCTGAAGTATCATGCAACGCATCGTACCGAGCGAGCGTGGTTAAGTGGTTAGGTTATCGGTTTATGAATGTTTTAGGGTTCAACTCCTAACGTGTGGGGATTTTTTCTCTGTTAGTATATAGGAATTAAGTATTATAAATTACATGATAACAAAAGTAGGTGAAAAAAGATGAAATAATGAATCTCAATAATAATAAATAATAATAAATAATTTTTTTTAAATAGTTAATTAAACTGTTCCTTTTATTGGGCCTAACTAGATTCTCTATAGGTAGAACCAGGCTAGAAGAGCGTGACGTTTCAACCTAAGGCCTACAAGAATAAACAAGCTAGGACCAAGTTAAAAAAGGGGAAATCTAGGTAGAACCAATAAAGGGCCATTAGAAAATTTCCACACGGGTTTATAAAAATAATTGAATTTTTGAGAAAAATTTTGTTATTTATAAAGATAATTGGGATTTTTACGAGAATTTTTTTTAAATTTTGAACATAGTTGAATTTTTTTTTTTTTTTAAATAATTGAATTTCTGCAATTATTTGTAATTTCTCCAAAATTGATTTTTTTAGTGTTTTCATCAAAAATTTAAATTAGAAAATCTTTAAATTCCATTAAATCTAAAATTGATAATTTTATTTTAAAAAAAGACAGTAAGAAGTTAGCCGGGCGCTTTTCAGCATTAAATGAATTTGATAAAAAAATGTTAAATATATAAATTTTCAAAGTTTCAATATTAATAAAGTTTTCTCCCAAAATAAATGTTCATTTTTGAAAAATCAGGAACTCAATTTCGAAAGATACAGTAGATTATAATTTTATTTTTAACAAATTATAGAATCTAAACTAAGTTTTATTTTTGTAATTTGCAATAATTTGAGAGGTTAAAACTTGTTTTTAATATAAATATATAATTATTGAAATCAGATTTCATTTTTTAAAAATGAAGAATTAAAATAAAGAATTTTTTCCGAATAAAGAATTGCATTTATTTTATGCTTAAAAGAGTGAAGATGAATCAATTCAATTAAAGAGAAGTCAAAAGCAGCTGGAGTAAAAATGCGATACAAATGAATAGAGGAAATGTACTAAATGAGATCTGCATTTGCTAGCTAACGAATAAAGACCCTTGTTCATGGAACTCTATAGAGTTGACGTATTCTTTATGTTTTTTTTTTCTTTTTATTTTCTGCATTGAAGTTAGCACCTCTATAGTTTTACATCCCCTGAACATAAAATTTCTATCCGAACGGACATTATTCCTATATTTTTATCGTTCTTTTTTGCTGCCAAGCTCCAAATAGAGAATTCTTATATTTTTCAACTGGGTCTCAACAATTTTTTTCCCACTATTTTCTGAGGTTTTCTTCGATTCAGATTGAATAATTACTCTCACCCACGTTATTCTACATATCCTCTTTCCTTCTTATTTCCTTTCCTTGTTTTATTAAAATTCTTTATTATCATTAAAACAGTGCATGTCTACTTTTCATTCTTTTCTTTTCAATTTAAAATCCTCCCGGTGACATATTTTTCGTTCTCATACACATATATATATATATATATAGAATTCATGTATTATATTGTGAATTATTGTCGACATCATCCTTTTTTCCCATTTAAATATGAATCTTGAATAGAAATGTTAAATATAATATATTTTTTATACACACCACATGGAGTTCTTTCGCGACATGAAACTTAAAGAAAACTTTTTCCTTTTGACGCGAATTGCAAAGATTTTTTTTCGGAAATAATGCTACGTTTACAAAGTGTATAACATGTGGTAATTTCCTGGCATATAATCAAAAATTCAAAAGGCAAAATGTGTCAATGGAAGTTTTCTGAAGAATGCGCGTTGGATCGCTGAACTGGAAAGATAAAAGTACACTTAAATATGTTGATATACAGTTTTTCAGAATTTTTCTCCGTGAACATAAAAGCAATGTGTAAATGATGCAGGAAGCAAAAGGAAAAAAAAAACAAAACAAACAAGAAAAAATAGAAAACAACTCACTTCTTTCTTGTATTCAGACATTCGCATTCTAAAATTCCACTTCAGTTAGTTGGTTTTCCATTTTAAATTTACTGGAAAATAACCCGCGCCGCAAATGTGAATTTTGCGACTAATTCCACGAGTATTGAAATTGTACTCATTTTCATGAAACAGTATATGTGTATCATGTATTACATTCACAGACAAATCTCTTAACAAGCAAAAAAAAAATTGCGAAAATTGCACCTTGCTTTAAAAATATTTCTATATCAAGAATTATTAAATTAAGAAAATAAATTCACTTAGATTGAATATTTTTAATGAAATATTTTAACTCTGGTTTATGGTAGGAAAATAATGTTCCATTTTTATAATGTACATTATTTTGACGAGCTATTTTCCTCTTTATTTTTAAAAGAGCTTTTTTTAAAAAAATGTTACCACTATAATTTTAAAACAGAAATTTAAAAAAAAAATGTTAAAATAGAAAAATCGTGCAGCAAGAAATTTAATATTAAAGAATTTTTTAATTTAATTGCAAAAAATTTAAATTTATTCCAAGAAGAAGCATGTTTTGTTATATTGAGTTGTTGCCAGGCAAAAAAATATTGCATTTGATAGAGTAAATCACAAATACTGAAAAAAAATTTTTTAACGAGTTTTGATATTATTTTCCAAGAAATAATAAAAAAATATATATGATGCTGTTATTAATTGTTGTAGAATTTTTACGCGTTGACGGATATCCGCTCGATTTTTGCGGTTTACTCACGAGTTAATATACAACAAGTTTTGTTGCAAAATATATTGCATGGAATATATATCATCTCTAGTTTGATTGTCAAACGTTGCACCGCAAGTTCATCCATTTCCACTATAGTTGGAAATAATTAACCTGAAATAATTGTTCCGTTTCAGGTTACACAATACACAACCGATTTCGATCGTTACACATTCACTTTGAATCCTTTCAATAGCTTTAATCCTCTCAGATTGCTTGGCTCTGTTACATTTTGAAGACCGCAGGCAAATATCCTGCGATAGAGAGAGAGAGAAAGAGAGAAATTCCAGCATTCAAACAGACAGCAGTCAGCATGATTCGAAATCGTGGTCAGCTGTTACATTTATCAACCTAAAATCGCTCAAATTGTAGAACACTAGAGTATTTCAGTCAAAACAATTACAGATATGGTCTATAACAGTATATATATCCATATTTGGAAAATCCCTCATGTCCCCTAATAATGTAGAGGAAAGATATATTTTATTTTCAAAATATGAGAAACATGTCCCTCACAACAAAAGGATATCCTGAGGATACCATCAGGATGTCCTGAATAAATGTAGGATAACCCGAAAATATCCACAGGATATCCTAGGACATATGTAACTTATCCGTGGGATATCCAAACCACCGTTTTTTAGGATATTTATAGGGTCCGTGGGATATCTTCAAGTCATCCTGAGGATATCTCAGAGATATCTTCGGGATATGTAGAAGACATTCTCAGGATATCCTTAGGATATAATAAAAATATCTCTAGAATGCTCTGAGATTATTTCTAGAACATTTAGAGTCAATGTAAAAAAATACCAACATTATTTACTTATATTTTAATTATATTATAGATATTCAGAGATATTTTATTAACTTATTCAATTTACTAGTAAAATCCTACGCGCGCATGAATGATTTAAGAAATTTCTACGGTAGCAATCTGCCTACCTGCATTTTACAGAAAAAGTTTAATAAATTTAAACAATCAACAAAATAAATTATTAAGTACTATAAGTGAAAACGGAAAACATCAAAATTTCTTTTAAAAAATTTAATTTTCCCTGCCTTGGATCCTTTTGCGATTTTTTTTAATGGCTTCTGTTATGAAAATAAATTATTACCAAGTGAAAAAAACTGTTTCCGAGGCGAAGAAACAATAATTAAGTTAAATTTCAGGGAATTTTAGAAAATTTGTGACAAAAAATCTATATCACTGCTTTCCGACTTGGATTCTTTCGAAATTCTTTTTAAAAGTCTTTTAGCATTAAAATAAGTAATTAGTAAAAGTAAATATTTTCGTTGAAACAACGTTGGTAAGTTCAGTTTCATCAAATCTTTGATGTCCACTCGTAAAATTGTACAAAGTTTAATGGAAATTTTTTCTACAACTTTAAATAGATCAATTAAAATACTATAAAAACATGCATATACTCAACTCAAGTATTAAATGATAAATACCGATACGTTCACCCGGGGTGACCAAACGCTTTTTTATTTTTATTTTCCAAAAACGATTTAAATTCAGCAAAGCTTTTCCATATAAGTATGTGTTAATACAAATACTGCATTTCAATAATATTTTTATGCATATTTGCAGATAAAAATTAAATTATAATTTAAATAATTTTTAAACAAATTATTGTTGTTATTTACCAATTTTTTACTGAATGACCCTAGAAAGTTGCAGTTTTTTTCTAATTTTGCAGTTTACTAAATTCTATATGATTATAAAGAGTAAAAATTAAATTATTATTTAAATAATTTTTTAAAGCAAAATGGAAAATTCAAGGACAAAAGTTCAAAATCCAGGACATTTCAGGACATTTTTTTAAAATTCTAGAATATTTCCAGGATTTCAAGGACCAGTAGACACCCTGTATATAGCAGTGAATGAAATTTATTTTGAATGTCTATTGTTTTTATAATAATTAGATACAGTCTTTTTGACCAGAACCGCAAAACACTAATTATTTATTGTAAATTCGAATGCAGAGAATTGAAATTGTTTAATACTGTTTTTTAAAATATAAGTAAAATATTGAATATTGATTTAAAATTAATTTCATTGTATGTTTTTTTAATTTACATAGATTACACAGGCACACAAAAAAATAAAAAAGTCAAAACCCAGAGGTTACACCCGCCTATCCCCATGTTTTTGGGGTCGCTGAAACCGAATATGACCATGAAAATTTTTTTTCATCGGCCATTTTCCCGCTACCACCCCCTTACACCTGCTCCCGGGGGTTGGAATTTCAGTTTAAAAGAAAGTGGAGTAGGGTGTCTATTCCTATGTTTTTTGGGTCGCTAAAACTAAAAAAGACTACCAAAAACAAATTCTTCCCTCCCTTAACCCCCTACAACCCCCATAACAACCCCGGGGTGAGGGTCGAAATTCGAATTTTCACGAAAAGTCGATTACGGTGTATAAACCTACGTTTTTTGGGTCGCTAAAACCAAAAAAGACCACCAAAATCAAATTCTTTCCACCCCCGACCCCCTACAATCCCCTGCAATAATTTTTTTCAAATAAAACGAACCGATTTTTGGGAAATTGAAAATTAAATATTAATTATCAAAAAATATTGCAGGGGGTTGTAGGGGTCGAGGGTGGAAAGGATTTGATTTTGGTAGTCTTTCTTGGTTTCAGCGACCCAAAAAACGTAGGTTTAAACACCGTAATCGACTTTTCGTGAAAATTCGAATTTCGACCCCCCACCTTTCGAGTGTTAAGGGGGTTGTAGGGGGTTAAGGAGGGAAGAATTTGTTTTTGGTAGTCTTTTTGGTTTTAGCGACCCAAAAAACATAGGAATAGACACCCTACTCCACTTTTTTTTAAACTGAAATTCCAACCCCCGGAGCAGGTGTAAGGGGGTGGTAGCGGGAAAATGGCCGATGAAAAACATTTTTCATGGTCATATTCGGTTTCAGCGACCCCAAAAACTTGGGGATAGGGGGGTGTGACCTCTGGGTTTTGACTTTTTTATTTTTTTGTGTGCCTGTGTTATTTTATAAGAGAAATTTTTTTTTTTAATTTTTATCTACAGTAAAAGAACACCAAAAAATATAAAGATAGAGTTTCTGAAAAAATCAACTTCATAATTTTTTTAAAAAATCGTCTCCATTTTGACAATTCTGAATATTTTTGAAAAATTCTTGTGGATTATAAAAGAGTGCAAAAAAAGACATAAAAATTCACGAAGAAAGCCTTAACAGCATGTGACTGTTACAGAAATCAATGTTAATTTTTTCGACCACTTTTCTCTTAAAATATTAAATAAATTAAGCTAGTTTTTTGTGAATAACTCTAAAATATAATAAAGAAGAGCAGTGATGTGCAAAATTTTTAATAATTCTAAAATAAATTATAAAAAAAATACTTTGAAATCGAAAAAGACGAGAAATTGATTAAAAGTGATTTTGAGAACTGATAATTTTAAAGTTATTTTTTAATAAATAATTTTTAAAATATTAAAACTTTTTCACATCACTGCCCTTCTTTATGATATTTTAGAGTTATTCACAAAAAACTAGCTTAATTTATTTAATATTTTAAGAGAAAAGTGGTCGAAAAAATTAACATTGAATTCTGTAACAATCACATGCTATTAACAGTATAATTAGACCAAAAGTTATATAGATTTGAAGAAAAAAATTGAGTATTTTAAAAAAAAAAGTCGATAACTTTTAAGTACTGATAACTTCAAGGGAAATTTTTTTTCCAAATCGGGAAAACACGTGTCTCTTCATTTGTTGTGGAAAACAACATATTTTATTTCCAGAGCATTCCGTGATGTTAAGTGGAGAATCTGCCTGATTTGAAATAGAACCCGCATATGAAAAATATGAGTTCCTTTAATCTTCGTTTATTATTTAAAAAATAATAATCTATCTAATGAACTTACACAAAATTTTCTGTATTTTAGTGAAGAGATTTTATAGTTGATGAATTAATTAGTGACTTTAAAAAATTCTATAGGTATCCTATATGAAAAAGATAAAATACTATTTTATCTTCTTTTGCATTTCATTCCCAAAATAACTCGGATGATTGTGTATATTTTTCAAAAACTGAATAATTTACTATAATAGACGAAAATTTGAAAAGAATGTATGATAAATTTTTATAAACACGATATAGAAAAATCAACTATAGAATCTTATGCAATAGTGAATTGTCTATTTTGTGATTATGACATTTTTGATTGATGACTAAGCTAATATCAAGTTGTAACTAAATAGCGGAGAAAATATCTTTGCCTGGTAATATGATATCCACCTTTCTTTCATGACAGGAAATATTTCGAGTCAGACTTCAGTCACTTCACCCCGTCCCTGGCAGGCAGCCACCATTTTTCATAAAGAAGCTCTCAAACCCCCGCGAATCTTGTCTTTTCGAAAAGAACCTTTTGCTGTCAAGTTATCGACAATGCAGGAAAATGATTTCGTCTTTTAATAGCGTTCTTACCATCTTCGATACCCTTATAAATTTATATTAAAATTTCACTGAATACTGATTTTTCAAAAAAAAATGTTGTATATTTTTAGTTTTCTTATTATAATATTTGTTATCTTATATAATATTTTAAATTATTTTTGCTGAACAATTATTGTTATCAAAATCGAATATCTTTGGTTATTATTTAAAATGGATAAGCTATGGGAGAGGTGGGGGCGAAGCGACGCACTTTTCTTCGTTTTAAAATATTTTTTAATTCCGATTATATTTCGAGTCGTATCTTGTATGATATGATGTGTCAAGACATAACGCATATAAGTCAAACGCCTATAAGTTAATAAAATAAAATTTGTTTTGTCACCATTTAAGAAGATTAAAAAGATGCAATTAATAACATATGTGACGCGTCGGGAGGAAAAGCACCTAAGAAGTATAACGTAAATTTTACAGAAGGAAGAAAAAAAGAAAGACAGAATCAACTTTTAGCACAAATTGCTCTTTTTTAAATCGTTATCAGGAAAGTATTTGAGAAAAGTATTTGATAATAATTAATTTTGACTTCAGATAATTATATAGTATATTACCAAAGCGTAAATGTTTGACTTTCTGCTGCGAAGTCTAAGCGGGAAGTACGTACTTTCGACCGAGGTATAAAGAAAAAATAATTTTTAATCTATCTGAAACAATCGTAATCCAAAAATCGATTTTTGCTTCTTAGGTACTTTTCTTCGCGACGCATCACATATGTTTTAAAAAATTAAATGTTATTGTTCTCGAGAAATGTTGACTGCGTCGCTTCACCCCCACCTCCCCTAATATTTACCCACTAAGAAATATTTTTCTAAACATCTTATTAGGAGTAAAATTTAACATACGAATTTTGAATATTTTCTGCAAATGACATTTTAGCATTTATGACACACTATTTTGAAGGTAAATGTCATTTTATTCGCTGAGAACATGCAAATACGTTCTTAGTAAAATGTCAAACTTAATTGCTTTCATATTCCACCAGTCTAGAGAAGTTTATAGAAAGAGATAAATATTTAACATTTTTGTTGTTAACGAAAATTTATTATCCTTCATCATTTGAAGATTATCAATAATATTTTATTGGATTTATTTTATTTAATAATTTGTGAAAAAAATGATTATGTCGATTAAGTGAATAATGAGAATAGTTGAATGCAATTAGAGAGAAATATTTTTCTTTCTTCGCCTATATAAGTCGTTTGTTACTAAGTAGCATCATCAATATAGTTCATGGGGTGTTTTCCGGGATATTCGACTACTCACGCGATCCGAAGGAAGTGCAGGCAATTCTGTCACACTGCCGAGTAACGTTCAATTAACATCAGAGCTGGCACGACTCGTTGCAATGCTGCAGAGATAGCGTCGTTGCATCGAATTGGAATTAAATTTGTCGACCCAGAACGTTACACTGCACTGTCCCTTTGCAACTTAGTGCTTTCAAAGCGAGAAGACTCTCGTATTCTCTAGAAAATTCAACAGCAAATTCAAAAAGACTGTGATCATTGGCTTTTATTCGAATTATTATGGACATTGTGTAATAACAGTCTTTTTCAATCGTATTTAACTTCAGTAAAATCATTCCACTTTTAATTCCCCTGAAATTTAAAACAGAGAACAGTACTCGTAGCGAATTAAAGAAGTGTTAATTTATTGTATATTAAATACTATTTGAAATACCCTATTTTCAAATAAATTATAAATACTTATTGCGCTTCTAAAAGATCCTATTTATTCAATAAAATGAAGAAATTTTTACGACATTTGGTCATTAAAGTATATGTCGTCAACTAAAGATGATTTTTGTAAATACTGCATGATTGCATTTTTACCAATGAGAAAAGGATTTTGAATGCAGTACGTACATCCGAGGGAGTAGAAGTGATCCAAGGGCCAAATGATTTGTGTATGCATTCCACTGAAACAGGAACCAAAGAACCAACAAGGTAATTAGCATCAGGATACTGAAGACCTCATGAAATGGAAAGCCCTCAAAGTTCCTAGACTCAATAAAATCAGAAGCAACTGTTTGGTACTTTTCAGTGGAATTGAATAGTAAACTAGGTACCACAAACTAAAGTAGATATTTAGAATTTTCATTTATTAGACTACATTGATTTATAATAAAATGAAATATTGAAGAATATTTCATCAAGCAGATATTCGAAAATTTAAGACTGTACAGGTAACAAGGGAATAATATTAATTTTTAGAGTTCAAATTATATACAATAATTTAGTTATCCTTTCATTAATTCAGACTGTTCGCAGTAAGAGAGAAGGAATGATAAAGAGAAAGATAGGGAGGTACCGTTGTTTCGATGCAGGGTTGTCACAATTTATATTAAGTCGTAGTTTTATTTCCATACACTCGTTTTATTCTCTAAAATTTCGTTAATTAGATTTTCAATTTTAAAATTCTTATCAACTAAACATTAACTACATTGTTTATAGACAAGTATTCACATTTGTCTGGATTACCCATATTAGGTTCTCCTGATAAAGGAGACGATCGATTACAATCGGTTTGTCAACAATCGGATTCTAATGGTGTGCAACGGACAATAATCGACAGCAGTATAGTCCTACGACGTCAAACAACCTATTTGATATATCTTGATTGTAACAAAAGCACCAGTTAAAGCATCATCCTTAAAGATTCGCAATCTCTTGACTTCATGGGTACAATTAAAAAACTTAATTCCACCCAAGGGGGTTGTACTTTTTTTCTTTTCAGAATTTAACATCGCTTACTCCTAACTTTAAATTTAGGATCTCAATACAGTGAAATCCTTTCAACGGAATGTTGTGATTGAATTTTCCTGAAGCCAATGAATAAATTCTCGAAATACAAGAAGAAGACTTACTTCAGTCTTTAGCTGTTCATCTGTAATTCTGACAACATTATTCACAACTTCTGTAATATTGTTTGTTTATGATGACTTTTCCATGACAGTATTCGATGATTGTTTCTTCTGGTTGCCACAATCAAGCCTAGAATCTATACAATAAAAATTCTCATCCCCGAAATTATTTCATGTCAGTAGTTGAATCACTATCTGAATCATCGTCAGGTCAGACTTTTGGGTTTCTAACTCTCTAAATTCTCATAGTTATTTGCCCCCAGAATAATTCTTTATCAATTTCAATACATACAATGACAGTGCTTTCTCTATTTCGTATTTTATTATGTAAATAATAATTCATTATCCGCATAGAATTTTTACCATTATGATCGAGAAGTACTGTAAATAATTTTTTATTATGTATTATGAAACCAATGCGAATCGAAGTTATATAATGTGAATACACCTGAGAATCGCAACATATTTTTCAATTTAAAGGTTTCAAATCGTTTGCTAACTTGAGCATATTGAGAAGACATTTAGCCTCCTTCTGGAACAACTGCTTTCATGCTTCCGTCTCACCTTTCGATTCTCACAGTTCTCAGACCACCACCGTTTTCAATACTTTTTTTATTGCTCTTTCTTATTTCGACATAGCTTACATCATAATAATATGCAAGAAATACGTGTTTCGACTTGAAAAAGAACCAATCCTATTTGATTCCTTTTCTCAATACTTTGCAAGTCAAGGGTGAAATGTTAAATATTTGCTATCGAAGGTGCAAGTCTTGCGAATAAGACTCACTTCTCTGATATCGAATTATTTTTATCCCGTCACTATTTTTAAAATAATTTATATTTTTCGTTATTTTCTTTCCTTCTTTTTATTATTATCAAGATATTTCGAAAAGTATGTCGTATATTTTTCAAAATTGAAAAATAAACTATATTGTCAACAAATACCTACTGTTTTGAATTTTTTGAAAACAAGGAACTCATAATTAATAACAACTCATGAAGTATTTCAAACAAACTTATTTGCTAAGAAAATATGATTTCAGACGTTTATTGATTTTTTTCACACATAAATACAAGTAATAAAATGCTTTTCTTCTTGGAAAATAATTTCAATTTAATCAAAGAACGAGATCTAAATTATATAGATGAAAAAATATTTCCACTCTAGTGTTTTATTAGGTTTAATAAATAAAAGTAAGTAATTTGATCACAGTACTAAATTGACCCTTGAGTATTTTTTCATGTCGAATCACTAGATTCCAGGATTTTTTTACGATACTTCCAACCCGCAATGTGTTAATATTGGAAAAGAAATTGCTCCAAGCTGTTCTTTAAATTAGAAAATTTTTTTCTATTCCAAATTCAGTTTTTGATAAAAATTGAATAGAAGATGCGAATGGAGGATTTATTCCTAATATTTGAAATTAATTTTTACTTTTTAGTTGTTTGAAGAATTTTATAAGGAAGTGAAAATACTAAATTTGTATTAATGTAAAAAAACAAAAAAATTAGTAAATTAGAGGTATAGAAACTAACTTCGGGAAATATAATCGTCAGTGTGTAAATAGATGTCAGGATGATAGTAACGATTAAATACCACTTAGTGTTGAGAACTGTCATTAAGATGGTAAAGCTCAGCTAGAAACGTCGAAATACAATTTCCTCCAAGTTTGAGCAATTAGCGTTATCAGGTTATTAATATCAAGGAGACAAGTTGTTAGATGTTGGATGAGAGTAATTCTCACCCATCGAGTCAGCTGAAGTCATCTTACTTTGCTTTCCATGAGCATTCAGTTTAGGGTTCTCTGAATGTTGAGCCATTTCAAGAAGTCCGGGACCGCACTCACCAGTGGACGAATTAGTGGATAATTCCTTTTCCCACACCACATTTCGCCACCCTCAGCAGCTTTACAAGGTGGCATGGCCTCTCGTTACTCTTCAAGAGAAATCTCTAACCAACCCCACTCCTTCTCTTCATCCTTCTCCTCGTACTTTCCTTTTGCTAACAATTCCTCCCTAAAGGTAGGCAAGGCAACGCTCTTGGCCCATTCAACGCACCATCGTTTGCCGAATAATTAATAGCGGCCTGTTTGCACGGGTAATCACAACCTTCCTGAACCGCAAACTCGGTTCTCAATACTCGAGAGATTCGAGTAGCTATCACGCAGACGTCCCGATATATATCTACGTTATTTACGTATTAAGCTACATTTTTTTAATTCAACAAAAAAAGTTTTCGCATTTCATTCGTAATGTACTTTAAAATTCATTTCCTTTTTAAATGCTAATTAGTAATTAAAGGATGAAAAGTGAAGAGGAGAAGATATCTCTTTACTCAAAGGAAGATTGAATTCTTTTTATATAGGAATCCTTTAGTAACATCTGTGAAGTATTTGTCGTAACGGTTTTCTTTATAAGTTTCCAAGTCAAACAAGTTTTCGGAGAATCATCGCAGTAATTTAAATAAAATTTGGTAGTTTCAGATACATTGACCAAAAATAGACAAATCTTTTTCTCGCAGCATATTATTTAAAAATAGCGACGATTAAAATAAGTGTCATGTCATTGTGATAAGCTTATATGTGTTTCTGCATTTTTGACATACTTAAATATTTGTTTTTATCAGCTTAAAATTCATACCCTAGTGATATTGATCCACAAGTCATACACCTGGAGTTAAGAAAAGAACGGTGTATTCTTTTTCGGCGCTCTTTAGAGGATCAAATGTAAATTATATAGATGAACTTTATTAACAATAATGATAAAATTACGTAATTTTCCCAAATTAAAATTATAATCTGTAAAAGGTGTTAAAATATCCTCTTTCTGATTTTAGACGATAAATAAAACACCAACTTAAGAATAAAACAGTTTCCCGTGTGGAAAAATATTGTGGCAGTCTAGAGTCCAATGATTTCCCGATTAGCAATCATCAAGTCCGTCTAATTCTAGACGGTCCATCAAGTCCCGAATCAGTGACTTAACAGATGGGCTTATTAGAAAAAATCTAAGTCAAATGTGTCCGCCTAGTACGGTGTTATTAAGACCGTCTAGATTTGGTCTAGGATGTTATATGCGCATGCGTCGATGTATGCCCAGCTGTTAAATAACATGGCGTCGTTAGATCAGTCAGCGTATAGTGCATTTTCTTTGTGAATTTTAGTATTCGTTGTGGTTTCTGTTTTATGTGAATAATAATGTGCTATGTTGTTGCTGTTTTCTGTATAATTTAATTTTAAATGTGCACTGAAAAAATAGATTTTGATGTGTTTCTATGTGTTTTGACTAGTCGGCTGAAGCTAGCAGTCGTACTCAGCATCAATGTTTAGGCGTCATCTACAAATATGCCTCTCCTTCAAATTTAGTAATACTTAATGATTTAAAAAACCATCGAATATTGTTATTTGAGAATCAATATCCACTAAATAGCAAATTTAGTAAGTTTTTATTTATTAATTTCATTAATTAGTGGTTGACGCCGAAAGATTAGTGCTGAGTACGACTGCTAGTTTCAGCCGGCTGTTTTGATTTGCAGTAAATTTTATTTTACAAAAAGACTACTATATCTCCAATGCCAAAGATTGGGAGAGACACAAAGCCTTACGCTTAAAGAAAGTTAAAGTGAAAAATACAGAAAATTAAAATATTTTTTTATACTTTTTATGTAAAAAAAAGTCATCAAAATTATTTCAAATATAATTAAGTTTTATCATTCTAAGAATAGTTGTCATAACATATAATGAGAAATTTTGAATAGACGTAGATTAGAATTTACTAGCACTGCTGATCAGACCAGAAACGCTGGTCTATTCTAGACGATAACGTGGAAGTTTCGTTTCAATTCTGAAAAGCCGCTCGACAAGACCGTCTGCCCTGGGTCTAGAAAGACGTTAGACAGTCTATTAAGCGCTTGGTCAGCGCCCTAAAATTTTTCCACACGGGTTATTATGTCAGGAAGTCGTCGTTAATTAAAATACAAAGTTGGCGCGAGACAGGTCGGCAAAGCTCTAATTAATTATCTATTTCTGATAATTCGTAATCTATCGGGATTCCTCGGTTCCCCACTCATCACTCTATCATATCCCTTAAATATTACGTTATAAATCGAATTAACGACGCGCATAACGTCATGTCTCTACATTTATTCATTCAATTGAACTTTTTTTATTTTTTGAGCATAGAGATTTTTGTGAAATCTCTTTACAGATACCGTGGATTCCAAGATTATGTGGGGATGGTATAAATGGAAATATTAATAATAAATAATCAAATAAAACATTTTAACTTCAATAGCTGGCGATCAACTACCAGCCCCCACCCTCTAAAAATCCGTAACCCGTTTTTTGGAGCTCTTTTGTTCACACTCGGTACTTTCGTAGGACTTTTGCCTTCAAGGGTTGCGCTCCATCTCTGTTGCAAATACGGCCTTCTCTAAATCCTGCGGATATCCTGCGTCAATAGTTAAGAGCGGAATTTACAACACTACACATGAAAATAAAAGTAAATTAAGTCAACGAATAAAATACAAAAAATTTAATAGTAAAGCTGTAAAAGGAGAAATAAATAGCAATATAAATAAAAGTAAGTAAACAATAATAAATGTCTTTATATAAAATCATTCCTGCCTTTTGGTACTATCTTGTCTTATTTACAGTTTTTATGATCAACTTCTCCACACCTAAACCACGCAGTCGATCTGTCCGCACCCTTACAATCTCTTCTTAAGTGCCCGTAATCAAGGCACCGATGACACCTATTGACCATCGCTCTCTTCCTAATTGGGCACGACATAAAGTTAACCTTTGTACGGCCCAATTTCTCTTCTACTTGGGTAAGACAATCCAAGACGCGGATCTCCAGCGTAACCCTTTGACATACATACTGTAACTTACCCATTCCTTTTACCGCTTTGGTAACATCCGCAGCGTTAACCTCCTTGCGAAGCTTACTCAAACCGTCAGCATACGTCTTACCCTGAGCTACATGGATGACCATTGTCGGTCCCCTCGTTGTACTTTTTTCTAATTTTGAATATTCTGGCTACATTCCGCACCGCTGAGAACGCATGTCGAATCGAGGACCGATTCATCGGCCGCTGTATACTTCTCCTTTGTCTCATTCAGCAGGTTCTGAGTGATTTTGAGATCATTGTTTACAGTCTTGTTTACGTTTTTTTAAATGTTCCAAGACTTTATCATCCTTGCGACTTTTAACTCCATTTTCTCGAGGCAAGTACCCTCCTCCTTTTTGAGACGCAAGCATACTTCGCGAGTCTCATTTATCGCCTCATTGTCCACCTCCGAGTCCTTCTGCTATTGTCACTCATCACACTCTGAAGACTCGACGAGCTTCCTCTTCTCACTCTTTCTCCTTCCACGATGTTCTGTGGATACATTCAATTGAACTTATAACAATTAATTAAACACTACAGACGAAATATTAAAATGTAAGGTGATCGTGGTCACTTGTCAAGATGGAAAAGCCGCTACGACAATATCCTAACTCTTTCATGTAAACCTAATTTTTTTATACGCAGTGAATTTAATTTAATTTAATGTTATTTCCTGTAAAAATTGTAATTTGTTTCAGGTGCAAGTTGTAATACGCAGTGCATTTCATGATATTATTGTTGTTAATTTTTTGTGATTTATGTTTAAAATGTAATTTGTTATACCCATCTTAAAGTATATATTTTGGTTTGTTGAACAATAATTTGTGTTTTAGGTATTAGATTTGTAATTTATTTATATATTCCTGTAAATTTTTGTTTAAAATGCAATGATTTTTTATTAATTTTTTATTAACCCATTAAGGACGGGATGTATAAAAATTGTACATAAAGTTTAAGGACATATTTCAGTATTAAAATACTACAAGAAAAATTTTGAAATACACACTTCTTATGTATCTAGAGTCCCTCTTTCGAATGGCGTACTGGAAAAAACTAAAAAATGTTAAATAAACAACTGATACAACATTTTTTAAGAAAGAACACGATTTTTAAAGATTTTTTATTGGTTTTTAAAAAAAAGGTTATAGCTAAAGCCTTCAACATACCTTCTACTGTTATGAATATCGCGTAAAAATAGTAGGGGGCTACAAGATAGGACTAATTTTGGAATTAAACTTTAAATTGCTGCCACAATATAGCGACCAAAGTTACTTTTCTAAACAATGTTATGAACAATTGGAGGAAATTTTCAAAAACAGTTAATTTTGCTTGAAACTTGTTACTCCGGGGTTTAATCTTACTTTAACATTAAACATTTTTTTGAACTGAGGTTATATTCGTAATCAGCGACTCCAAAAACACCCGCGTGACCGGTAGAAAATACAATTGGTTTTAAAATTCTTATTAGCCATATTTGATTTGCCATTTTGAATTTTTGAAAACTAAGGTTATATTCGTAATCAGCGACCCCAAAAAATCCCGACTAACAAGTTTAAAGCAAAATGAACTATTTTTGAAAATTTTCCCCATTTGTTTATAATATTGTTTAAAAAATAACTTTGGTCGACATTTTGTGGCAGCCCTATACAAATTTAATTCCCAAAATAGTCCCATTTTGTAAACCTACTATTTTTTTTTATTTTTTTTATTTTTTATTTTATTTTTTTTTATTTTTAAATCGATATTTACAACAGAAGAAGGTATGTTGAGGGGTTTAGCTATAAACAAATTGAAAAAACCAATATAAAATCGCGTTTTTTCTTAAACAATGTTGTATAAATTTTTTATTTAACATTTTTTAATACCGACAGATTAGCTCAGTCGGATAAATGCCTGGCTCGGTGGGCGGACCAAGGGTACTTGGTTCGCGCCCATTAGCCTGGGATTTTTCCGGTATAATGATGTGCACCGTCGATTATTGTCCGGTACACAACATTAGAACTCGACTGTCGATAAACCGGTTGTACTCAGGAGAGGTTTTCTACAGTTTCCCTCTTCTCTGGCGAGAAAACCCATTGACGGGTGGTCCAGGCAAATGCGAGTACTCCTATCTTCAAAAAGTCGTTCTATAGAAACGCAAAACTAGTTGGTATATAAGAGTGTGTGTTCTGACATTTGGCCTAGCTTCAAGTCATATAAGAAGAAAAAAAAATAAATAAAAAAATAACATTTTTTAGTTTTTTTGAGCACGCCATTCGAAAAAAAGGACTCTTGATACTTAAGAAATATGTCTACTTAAGTACTTAATAATTTTTCTTGTCGCATTTTAATATTGAAAAATATGTCCTTAAACATTATGTACAAATTTTGTACATCCCGTCCTTAATGGGTTAACACCAAATGGTATGCCTTCTTATAAATTATATCATTTAAGATAGGATGTATAATTTTTTATATATACTTTTAAGAAATATTAATTTGGTTTTAGGATTTTGTAATTGGACTCGCTTACTGTCAAATTGTTATTGAAATACGTTATTACTGTAGAAATAATTACTGGAAAATCTAAAGGTGAAATAGTTTTTATTTCTCGTATTAATTTATCTTCTTCACAAGATACATTTATTAATGTTCTGCAATCATCACTTGGGTTTGTTTTATATACATAAATTACCCTGAAGAGAATAACAAACGAACCTGCCTTATTTATATAAATTATGAAGTAATTTGAATAAATCAATGTTTTTAATATTAAAGTTATATTTTTCTTCATAAAAGGAATTATTCTTTTCTGAGTAATTTTTTCCAAGGGTGTATTTTATCTAAATTGGAGGGTACTTTGAAAAAACGTGTTGACGCTTAACGAAATTATTATGAGAGATAATTACCGGTCTTTGTGATTCTTTGCGGTATTGGAAAAGAAATTGCCACTTGCGTTAAACATCATCCAGCCGAATATCACCCCTTGAATATTTCAAATGTTCAAGGGGCTGACTTCAATTAGGTTTCAAGTCATAAAAAAATCTCGTCGTCGCCGGAGGTAAAGTAACTTCGACTGGTACTTCCGACGGAAGTAACGACGGTTCTATAATGAAATTACGAATTTCATGTGCAGTTGAAGCAACTCCTCATATACACACACTATACACATCAAGTGCATGTAAACATATTCATCTGACTTACGAGTTCTACTTAGTTATAGTTAGTTCTAATTTATTTTAAGTCCTAGCTAGAGAAATTCTTCATTGTTCGAAATGTAAATTTACAAATAAACATTTTAAACTTTTATTTGTCGAGCTACGTTCTCAATTTAATTCTATTACAAATAAAACTTTCAGAGTTCTACTTGCTTACTTTATTATCAAATTTCTATTATTTTTTAATTAAATTTTTATACAAATCTTACTTTTAGTCTAAAAGGTAAAGTTCATTTTTATTTTAATACTAACAAGTTTAAATACGACAAAATTAAATATTTAATAGGAATGATAAGCTGCTTATCGTCAGGTCGGTGAATTCTGTCCATTTATATTTATGTCGAATAGTTGTTGCCTGTCGATATCCTATGAATGTCGTTTGCTATTAATTTATTAATTCATCTATTAATTAATTCAAATAAAATTATTGTTTATTGTAAAAGAGTTATAGTTATTAGAAAAGTGTCTTAGAAAGTGTCTTAGTGTCTTTTATAAATCAAATTCTGACTTTATATTTTAATCAGTTCAAAATAAGAAATGCGATATTTATATCCCGTGTTTTTCTTTTATATAGGTACAGTAGCTAAAAATCCTTTGACTACTTTCCACTCCAGAGTTTTAAAGGGGGTATGTAAAAATATACATATGTTCACCTCGCAATGAATTACGGTATACGTATTTTCTTGTCTGCTTGAAAAACAATTAAAACTTTTCTACGAAACAAAGTACACATTTTTTCTGACAGTAATGAAAGATATTTTTTATGTCATAACAAGTTCTTTCTACTTTTTATTATTTTAATTCCAATTAAATTACACGATAGCATGGAAATAGTTATAAATATATTTCTTTAAATCTTTTTAATTAATGATCCATGCATATTACATCTTTTCACTGTCTCTTATTGCTTTGTCTCTGTAGTGGATCACATCGAACTTTAATTTGCTCTTTCTATTTTTCATTTACGACAATTGGATTTAAAGGGCTTTTTGAGAACACAGAACATGGCTAGAGGAGAAATCGTTTAATCACCTTTGTAAATCACAAGTCTCGGCACTTCAATTTCCGCGTAAACGAAGGCGGTTACATTCCTTTAAATAAAAAGCTCTAAAATAATGGAAAATAGATTTTTCCCCCCTTTTTCCCTATCATTTTGTAAAAGAGAAAAAAAAATCAGGCGCAAGGTAAATGCATATTCAGCAGTGGTAAGAATTCGATTCTGGGGTCTTGAAGAAGGGGCTAAATGAGAAAAGGCGGTGGATGTTGAAAATGGGTTTCTCGGGAGCTGGCGGACGTTTATTAGAGAACGAGTGTGGCAAAAAGAAAGGCCAAAAGCAGCTTAACAAACTGCTGAACCCACACCTCCTGGGATTTTATATATTCTTATACCTAATAGGCTTCGTCAGAATATGCAATACAATTTTCAAGAAACTCAACAAAAAGTCTATTTTTTTAGAAATAAAATATCCACTATTTTTAAAAGCATTTCAGCTAATTTTGTCATGGAAATCTTTCGTTCAATGCTGACGATTACAAATTAATAATTTTATCCCACTTATCACATCATACTTTCTGAATATTTCACTGGAAAATTTGATATATTTAAATGCAAACTTCTTGAAATATTGATGCATTCGAGAAAATGTTATTTTATAATATTTTGATTTACATTGTATCATTAATTAGCCTAATTGTTTCAAATGTTTTATGAAATAATAAGAATTTTTATTTTTAAAATAATTTTTGTTTTTTGCTACTGTATTATATATAGGAAACAAATTGGTTATTATTGTATAAAGAATTTGTATGCAGGAAATATGATATAGATTTTCAAATTTGCATACCTTGTAAGGTCCCAAGTTTTCGACTATACACTCAAAGATGGCTTCACGACCGACAGACACAGTAAGGTTGTTCAAGGGCTTTCCAAATCTCGGCAAGTCTGCAACAAACCCGACGACATGGTTAGTTCGAAACGTCAAGTTTGATAAGGAAGTGCTTCTCTTAGTGCCGAACCAACTTCCCTTTGTTCAAACAAAAAGTATAATTTTAGGGTCACAAAATTGATGCCTTTTATGTAAAATCATTGTGACTTGTACACTGAAAGGAATTTATTTGTAGAAAATGCTAAATCTTGTGTCACATTTTAATATACTACTAGCGTCATACTCCTCGCTCGCTCGGAAGACATTTTATTATTTATTTCTTCTTACATAAATAGTTTTTGAGGTAAAAATTTTGTTAAAAAAATTTTTAACGTTAAAAACTCTCTTGATTAAGCTAATTTTGTTTAAAAAAATCTTTAACTTCAAAAACAATCCTTATACCTCATACAATATGAATGCAGGCTAATTGTTTATAACATTTTTACACCAATAGGTCTTTTTTAAAAAATTACCTAATATATGTTTTCGTAGTGGTTTTTAGCGTAGAATCAAATAGCGCTATAAGTTTCTTATGAAAATCGATTTTTCTTCATTTGTTTATAAAAAAAATTGTTAAAAAAATATTTTTTTAACATTCAACGACAAAAATTATCATTAGATCCCATGCCAGAATTTCAATAGTTACTTTTATAATATCTGCATTCCTTTGCCTGTAAGCATTAATGGGTTAATGTAAAAAATCTTTTCCTTAAAGCATTTTTTCAGTTAGTAGAAAATAAATTTGATACAATAACGTTTGACTTTTGTTCCACTGAAGACCATAAAAATAAAAAATTAGAAATATAAGCCTGGATAAAGTGTGGAGGAAAAGATTTTTTACAATAAAAAAGGAAAATAATTTTAATAAAAAAGTTTAAAATATATAGTTAAACTGTTTATAATAATAATATATACGTATATATAATTTAATAAATGTATTAGAGGCGAGCAGTAAAGGTCATATCATCTTTTAAAATACACTGATATAGGCGCTACTTAGTTAGCGCAACGCACAAAAACTCGTAGCGCAAACTTCAAAAATTTTTTTCTCAAAAACATCAAAAAGCACTTCTTTAAAAATTTAACCACTTATTAAGGAAGGTTTATATTTTGAGAAAATAATTTTTTTAGAAAACTCCATGATGTCCTTAGCATATTTTTTTAACAATAAAAAATTATTTCTTAAACAAATTACTGAAAATTTAATTTTTCTTAACTTTTTTTAAATATTATACAAAATTGACATTTATTTATTTATTTTCAGTTTCTGATTTTTCAAATCTAAATATCTTGCAAAAAATTTTTTTTTTTGCAAAACTGTTTGGCACAGTGATTTAGTACCCCAAATACTACAAAATTACAAACTTTAAGAAAAATCGGTGATCCACCATTTACTTTTCGTATGGAACTGCCCTTGATATAAAAATATTAATTTGTAGTATCAAATAAATAGTTATTTGTAGCAAATTCGAATTATTTAAGTCAAATGAATGGAATAATTGGATCTAATAAATATTGCTTTAAATCAATTAGGAAAATTACTTGATTCAGTAATGCATGGATTTTAATTCAAATAAATATTTATTTGCATCAATAAAATAATTTTTTTAAAATAACTAAATATTTATGGGACACTCCGCACGTCAACACGGACAGAGCTCTAAACAAAAATTGCTTTGCTAGATTTAAACGTTCTAGGGCTTAAAAGATTTTTAAATTCATGTACTTTATAAGATGGCGATGGGCGTTCTTTGCAAATTTTCATTTCCGATGCCAATAGAGCTGTCAAAAGTCAAATGGTCCAAAAATTTCAAAATACTTTTATGAATTAAAAGCAAAAAACGAGGTAAATTATTCTGTAACTCATTCTTTAACAGTTTTTTAAGGTCCCCGAATATAAATCTAAAGTTTTTTTTTAAATCTAAAATGTCGGATCCAATATGGCGGACAAAATTCAAATTTTATCAGATTCGATTAAAACTTGTTACTCGGTGGTTTTTAGGTCAAAATTGAGAGACCATCCATTTTCAGGTGATTGAAAAACATTTTAAAACATAAAATGTATGAAAACTAAAATATTTTGCTTTTTATTTTTTGAAAGATGATAAAATTTTGAAAAGAATTAACGTGTAATTTTTTTCTTAGAAAATGCAGGCCGTCAAACTTTGACCAAAAAAATTCAAAAAATTTGGAACAATCTTTCTGTACTAAAAACTATTTTAGAAAATATATAAAACTTTATATGGTGTAGATTTTATAAGAAAATTTAATAAATATTAATATTAACTGACGAAAACTTTTTCATCTCAAACTGACGATAAAAACTCTTACTTCGATAAAAGAAATGAATAGGGAAATTCTGTCAAAATAGAATAAAAGCGAACGAATTTGTCGGACTATAACTTTTTTTCTCAGACTGGTAAATACAAAACTTTATTCTCCCTTCCATGGAAAATTATTGATAGAAAAAAATAAAATATAGTTAGAAAATCGTGTGTTGTTTCATAGAGAATGAAAGTACGTTTCATTTTTGTTTGACCAAAACATTCTGTCTCTCATATACTGATTGTAGATTTATATTTTGTCCTCTCCCTTTCTCTCTTCGACAATGAATTATAAAAACAGAATACAAAAGGGAATGAAATACGTGGCCAACTATAACTTTCTGTTACAACACACTCGGTATAAAACATAGAGGTTTTCTCGTCGCGTCGACTAAAAATTATTCACAAAAAGGAAAATTATTTTAATCATGCTAAGCAGAATACAAAATAAGCATCATGTGTGTCTGACTAAAACCGTCCGTCTGTACTGAATATATTTATGTACTCTTATCTTTCAGCAACAAAGTATTTTAAAAAAACACTATTTTATAATATTCTGTGACTATTTAGAATTTTTCTAAAATTTTTAATCTAACATAAGTAAAATTTTTTTAAAATGTAAATTTATAAGTAAAATATACTTTTCACAAAGTGTAATACAAATTGATTGTTTGCTTGTTTTTAAGCAAAAAAGTTTAGGAGAGCGGCATTTATTGCCCCATACTATATTCTGTATGATACCTGATGCGTGACTGATATCTCGTTAAAAGCGTGTTTTAAGATCGCGTGTGCTTTTCATTTCAAGAAGCCCTATGAAAAGCTAATGCGTGAAATATGTGTCAGTATGTTTAATGTAATCTTGGCAACTGCGGTAAAATCAATGATAATAAGTCATGTAAACAGGCATTAAATTACGCTAAATATGCAATAAGTCTGTCAATTCTTAAAGAAAAACTCTAAAAAAAGTCTTCAAGAAAAAAATTGAGATAAAATCTAGTAATACTTTCAAGAACCACACATTTACATTGTATTGTTTAAATCAGCACGTGATTATTTACAATAGGGACGTTATGAATTATTACTATTGACGTAAATAGAATAAAATTTATATGGTATAAACATTTTAATTATAAATATCATTAAATCGCTTCTAATTTTCTTCCAATATTAATTTATCAATAACGGTCATGATTCTTTCATACAAATAATAAATTTTCTACTCCTCGATGATTTTATATTTATCGATTATTATAAGTCCAAAAATTGCAAAATTAGAAAAAAACTGCATCTTTCTATCTACAATAGTAAAAATGTTAATAAATAACAATTATTTGTTTAAACAATTTCTAAAATAGCGATTTGTTATTTAACATTTATCGGTTTTTATAAGTAGGTCCGAAAAATGCAAAATTAGAAAAAACTGTTTTTTAGGGGCAACAGGAAACAAGTTAATAAATAACAACAATTATTTGTTTAAACAATTGTTAAAATATCGATTTGATATTTAATATTTATCGGTTATGATAAGTAGCTCCATAAATTAAAAAATTAGAAAAAAAACTGCTAGTTTTTGTGTAAGTGAAATGGGTAAAAAGTTAATAAATAACAACAATTGTTTATTTAAACAATTTTATGCAATAGTTGTAAACAGTTTAACTGAATTTCTTATTTAGATTATTAATTTAATACTATGTAGTACTAAGAAAAGTAAATTGTTGATTTCTTGTTTTATTTGAAAACGCTGTAAATAATCAATAATAAATTGTTTAAACAAATGAAAAATTTATTGTAACATTAATCCCTTAACAGTCCATGGCCCATATATGGCCACAAAAAGTCGTGCTACCTTTGCGTCTGTGGCCATATATGGCCATCTCAAAAAAAAATACTAAACATAATTCGATTTGAGTGGCGAAGTATAAACTAAGGTTTTTGGGGTCGCTGAATCCAAATTTGAAGTCAGATTTAAAAAATTCAAAATGGCGAACCCAAAATGGCGACTACAAAAATTAAAAAAATTTTCTGCATGTTGACGAATTTTTCTAAAATGTTTACTCAATCTTTTTAGAATTTTTTTGTTTTATTCAAAAACTTCAAAAATTCCCAAGAATAAATATTTTTAGACAAATTGATCAACTTTTAAAAAAATACGTCTCCATATTGGATCTGCCATTTTGAATTTTGAAAATCTGACATTAGATTTGTAATCAGCGACCCCGAAAACCCCCGAGAAATAGATTTTCGTTGAAAAGCATCAAACTTAAAATTATCCACCATATTAGGTCGCCATATTGGATCCGCCATTTTGAATTTTAAAAAAATAACCTTAAATTCCAATTCAGCGACTCCAAAAACCTTATATACACGGAGAGAAAAAAAAGTGAGCCGTTTGATTTGGCAAGAGAGCGCTGTTTTCCCTTTATAAAGCACAGCAGTAGCGCCGCAAACGTCGAACGGTTCTACTTTTTGAGGAGTATCGGTTCTCTTCTCCACACAAATAGAGCCGCTTACTTTCCAAAAAGTGTACCCGCTTTCCCCAAAAAGGAGAACCGTTCTCCCCTCGAGAGTAAGCAGCGTGCTTAACCTCAAGTTAAACGGCTGTTTCGCATTTAACGCAACCGCTCTACCGACAGGTAGAGCCGCTTACTTTTCTTTCTCTCCGTGTACATGATGAAAGTATATTTTTTTTTAAACTTTTTTTCGGACCGTTTTTGGACCACAAGCAATTTTTAACTGAAGTGCGAAGGGGTTAATAAATTAGATTATTAGGCAACATAAAACAATTATATAAAAAAATTTATATGATTTCAAGGTTTTTTTAATATGCAAATAGAAAATCATCGCAGGGTTAAAAATACCCTATCTTACGCTCGCCGGATTAAATTAAACTATTTAAAACAACTATAAAATTTTATTTTTCCATTTTTAAGAATTTCAATTTATTCGAATTTTATTACTTGACAGATTGAGATTAGGTCACCTATTATCTGCGGTTTGATTTGAAAATTTTTTAAAAACTGATAATCCCGATGAAGCCAAATTATTTTCGGATAAAGGCTGAATAACAAGTTGAATGACTAGCGTTGAGTTCCCTCACGCGAGAGAATAATCGATTAACAAGAGATAAATCAATTTTTTTTTGCAAACTAGGGGGATCACCATTCAAACGTCTATGACCCCTCAGTGAAACTAGATTCATCTTTGATTCAATTTTTCTTATTTTTAGAGACAATGTATTTCAATCGAAATTGAGAACGGCCAATGGATGACGGATACTTTTTTAAAAGTTTAAAATAGATTTAAAATTAAGTGACAAAATAAGTTAAAGTTTAAACATAGAAAAGCCCTTGTAACTTTTTTAAATATTAATATTTTTTAATCAAGTTTGGCTTATTTTCTTTAGTGTAGATCACAGTATCAAAATAATAAACATAGAAGTAATGAAAACAATTTTTTAATAATTTTTCATAGAAATTAATAACAAAATCCTCAAACATAGAAAAAATAATCTAAGTTTTCCAAATAGCAACAATAAATATAAATAAGTGATATATGTTTGTAAGGGTTTTCGAGACCGCTGATTACGAATATGATATTAAGTAACGAAAACTAAATTACAAAAATATAACAAAAAGTAGCGATTATAATTATAATTCGTGCGCAAGTACTGCTTCACACCGTAAGTAAAAAATTTCATATTTACTTTTAACTAAATTATTACTACAAAGTGTGTAAATATTTCTCAAGGGTTATTTTAAACTCTTTTTCAGATGAAAAAAACAAATCGAGATTTGGATTTAACGTAGAGTACATGTTGTTAATATGTTTACATGAAAAATAAATAGGAATAGTTTTACCAATTATATTTTGTGGAGGAGTCAAATAAAAAGGTTCTGATTTACGTGAATTAATTCTGGGTATTCTAAATGGAATTTGGCGCAAAAGTTGTGGAGCGTTAATTTGAAATGGTACACTGTAAAAAAAGGGAGTTAAATTTTAACTCCCCAGGGGATTCTATAAAAGTCGCACCCATTGGAGAGTTAATGTCAGGGGAGTTAAATAAAGAGAGTTAAAACTTTACACCCAAATGCTGACTCCCCAAGGAAAAAATAACTCGCGCGGTTGTTGATGAAGGGAGTTAGTAGGAGTTAGTAAATTAACTCTCTTTTGGAGTTGATTTTTAACTCGAAAAATTTAACTCTCAACTCCCGAGTCCGTTAACTCCCTAAATTTTTTACAGTGTAGGATCTTATAAAAAAATAATGTTGCAGAATAGATTCTTCTCTGTGATAAAGTTAAAAAATTGAAACGATGACAGAGAACATCATAGTCACACCCTCGTGGAGGGTAAATTCCGTCAGTTTTGAAAGCAAGTTACTTTAAAAATTTTTTTTGAACTTTTTCCAATTCATCGTTATACTTATCATAATAAGGATTAGAAAGAATTAGATTCAATTGGAAGATATAGAAATAGTCATAAAATGACACTTTATAATATTTATTAAAACTTTATTCATTTCTGACCACGATTCAATTTTCTTGATGTCTGACTGCAATACCTTCACATCATCAAGAGAGTTAATCACTCTGTAGATTTTTAGATCATCAGCAAAAATTAAGGCTTTAGATGAGATGGCATTAGTAATATCGTTAATATATAATGTAAATAAAGGAGATCCCATTGCTGAGCCTTGGGGAACTCCTGATGAAGGGATAAAAGGATCTGATAAAAAATTTCCGACGGACACTTGGTGTGGCCTTTCTGAAAGGTAGTTCATTAATAATTGCAATAAGTTATTCGGTAAATCTAAAAGTTTCATTTTGTGAAAAAGTATATCATGTTTAATTGTGTCGAATGCTTTTGAAAAATCTAAATAAATAACATGGACTTGTAGGCCCCATTGTAATGCACCGTTGATGAATTGTGTAAAGTGTGTTAAATTAGAAATTGTAGATCTTGCTTTAATACATCCGTGCTGTTGATCGATTATAATTGGATAGAGATATGCTTGAATCGTAAATAATATGGATCACTCGAAAACTTTTGCGAAATTTTGGATTTTAGCAATAGGACGATAATTTTCAATGAATGACTTATCTCCACTTTTATAAATTGGTATTATTTTCGCTGACTTCCATTCTTGTGTAAAAACGCCGGTTGTCAATGCGATATTAAATATAAACATAAGTGGTTCACATAGAACAGAAGCACAATCTCTAATTAGAAAACTCGGAACGTTATCCAAACCAGATGTAGAATTATTCTTTAGGCTTTTAGAACACTTTATTTCGTTAATTGAGAAGGAGTATTACAAAAATAATTCTAATTACTAAAATTAAAAGACGATACAGGATTATTATAATTAGATTGACAATGTTTGGAAAAAAGGTTTCTGAATGCATTTACAATATCTTGTGGATCATCCACAACAAATTTATCATATGACATACAGTCTGGTATACTTGACCTTAGCTTGTTATTGATAATTTGACAGAATTATGTATTTTAAATTTCTTATTTGTTTTGGAAAATTAAACATAATTTTTTAACCTTCAATTTAATGGCATAATCTATACTAATCCTTTTCTATCAGTGCACCTACAAATACAGTATTATTTATAGTACTATTATTTGTTTGTGCACTTGTGTACACTTTTTGCGTATTTTAGAGTGGAACATGGCGTGCGATTATTGTTTTTTAATATTTCTATTGTATTTTCATTTTTAGCTGTATATAATTATGTGTATTAAGTAACTTTTTTCATCCCACGTACATATGTACCCCTTAGAAGTACCCACTAGTTAAAAAGCCAAAACTGAAAATTCTTTACGACTTTGACAAAGAAGCGAAGACAAATCACGCATAGACTGCGATAAAAGCGACAGCCTTCCAAAAACGGCTTTGCTTCAGAAAGAGGGAAACGGAGAGGGTCGGAAAAACAGAAGATAAGCAAATCCATTAACACCAAATGAAGATTTGTTGTCAAGAAAGGAATGAGAGAATAGAATATACACAGAAAAAAGAGGGTTGTAATAATGCAGTTGATTAAAGGATAATAGTTGATACAGACAACGGGTAATGGATAAAAACGTACAGTGTAAAGAACATCTCGATTTTCATAAAGTTTGGTTAGCGAATTATACATTCTGCTAAAAGCATAAATATTTACTGTTGTTATTAAACTTTTTTGCCAATATGCCATTGTACAAATATCTTTAATGATATAATTATTATTTTGCAAAATGAAAAAAATGTAATAATCTTAATGTTTTAATTGGTGGATTCCACGTCAGTTCAACACACTTATTTTCATGACTTGTTGGGATTTGGCTGTACTTTTGTAAATTTATTACTTTTATAGTGATAAACAACTCTACCAAATATTTTTTCAAAATTTTCAAAATTACCAAAAATATGGCATTTTCAAAATTTTTGTCTTTTTTGTTTAAAGTGCTATAACTTTGGTTCTAATTAACCGATTTTGATTTTTAAAAAAAGGATTTCTTTGGTTTTAAGTATATTTTAAGTTAAAATTAATATAAAAAACAATTCAAAATTTTTTTTTTTTTGAAATTTTAAAAAATTAAAAATCTGTTTTTGAAAAAACATCATCTTTGATTTTTTTCAAAATTTTACTAAATGTTAGGGCAAATGTGCTTTACATGTCCTGTAAGTTTCATCTTGGGATCTCAAAGGGATTCAGAGTAAAAAAATAAAACGTAACCACAAATTACGAACATATGGGGCAAAATTCCTCAACTGCCCAGGTAAAACAATGAATTTTCTCTAAACTTTGCTAAAATGTTACTATTATTACTAGAAGTGTAAATATTATTTTTTTTTAATTTGATAAAATATTTTTTGAGTTATGGAGTTTCAAAATTTTGATTTTTTGAAAATATCTTTTTTTCCATTTGATATATTGATAAGTAAAATTAATCAAATTTAAAGTATGAATAGTGATTTTTAAAGGGGTTTTTACCAGCTTTTATAAGCTGGTGACCTTTTTTCTATGAGCCATGTAAAAATCAGAGTGGGACCATGAGAATTTTTGAGGAAAATAATAATTTATCATTATTTTACATAGAAAGTGAGGATTTATAATTAATTTCTTCAAAAAGTTCCATGGTCCCACTCTGATTTTTACATGGCTATATCTCGTGTAGAAATTTGTCGTGGCCTTCCTAGAAATAGACTACAGCTAGATAGCATTTGTCGTGGAAAATTATTCTGAAAAAACTGTCCTGACCCCGAAATGTTAATGTACAGTTTTCCCCTTTATTTTCTTTGCTATGAAGACAGTCTAGAATCTGGTTAAAATTTGTCTAGGATTCTGAATTGAAAATTCAGTACAAGTTCGTATAGCAGGTTGTCCAAGAATTAGCTAGGCACTGTCTAGGACGCTGACTTAAGAATTTAGTACAAGTTCGTGGAGAAGGTGGCTCTGAGAGTCTACTAAGCTAGCAGACGAAATCAGTTCTTGATGTAGTGCTTGATGAAAAGAAACCAAGAGTCTACAATTGTAACTTATCTTGTTGTGAAGATAAAATCAAATTTATAAATCTAGTGAAAAGTTTTCAGTTTTCCATTTCTGAACAGGGACAGTGTACAAGTTTAAATATATTACAGAGAAAAGAAGATTTATTAGAAAGAGGACATGTGATGTCATCATTCATAGTCTCAGATTGTTTTTCATATTATAATGTTCATAATAAGTAATAAAACTTTGGTAATTTCAAGTGAATTTTTTGTGATTGCAACAATATAATATACAATTAATTTTATTATCGGTATACAAGTACGAATCTTTATAGTGAATGTGTTTGCGTTTTAAAGAAAAAATCCAATGTAGCAAAATATGTTACAATTAATTTCAAAAATAATTGTAAGAGGAATTGTGATAATAACAAATACTTTTGTATTACTGTTTTGTTTGTTTAAAAGTTAAACAAACAAAAGAGTAAAGTTGAAAAATATTCTTTTATTATTTATAAACCTAACAATTATTTCCAGTATGTATAAACTGCTTATTTTAATATCCAGGAACTGGCTAGGAATTATTTATTTTACTAGACAAGGACTAGACAAAATAACTGTACAAAATCTTGACGTTGCTAGCGTCACATCCCTCGTTCAATCCTGTCAATTTTTCCCATCTAGTTGCTAGATTGAATCTAGCGCAACTGGACAGTTTCTCATACTCTTCCACGGTAAATTTCTACACGGGATATATGAAAAAAGGTAAGCTTTCGATTGGGATAGGTTACAAAAAAATAAAAAACACTTATTTTGAGATACAGTAGAACTTGGTTAATACGATTCTGTAGGGACCGCACTAAGAATGCGTCTTATGCGGGAAAACGTATTAGGTAAAATATAAAATGTATGTCTTGAAGTGCAGGGACCACCATAAATGAGCGTCTTAAGCGAGAAATCGTATTAAACGGAATCGTTTTAACCGGGTTCTACTGTATATTGAAATTAAGAATTTGACCTTGAATTTTAAGGTCAAATTGACAGAAAACAACTTTTTTTCATCACCAGCTTATAGCCCGTGAAAACCCCTTTAAAAATTACTATTCATACTTTAAATTTGATTAATTTTACTTATCAAAATATTAAATCGAAAAAAATATATTTTCAAAAAAATCAAAATTTTAAAACTCCATAACTCAAAAAATATTTTATCAAATTAAAAAAAATTAATATTTACACTTCTACTAATAATAGTAACAATTTAGCAAAGTTTAGAGAAAATTCATTTTTTTACCTGGGCAGTTGAGGAATTTTGCCCCATATGTTCGTAATATGTGGTTACGTTTTATTTTTTTACTCTGAATCCCTTTGAGATCCCAAGATAAAACTTACAGGACATATAAAGCACATTTGCCCTAACATTTAGTGAAATTTTGAAAAAAATCGAAGATGATGTTTTTTTCAAAAACGGATTTTTCATTTTTCAAAATTTAAAAAAAAAATTTTTTTGAATTTTTTTTATATTAATTTTTACTTAAAATATACTTAAAACCAAAGAAATTCTTTTTTTAAAATCCAAAATCGGTTAATTAGAACCAAGGTTATAGCACTTTCAAAAAAAGACAAAAATTTTGAAAATGCCATATTTTTGGAAATTTTTAAAATTTTGATAAAATATTTGGTGGAGTTGTTTATCACTATGAAAGTAATAAATTTACAAAAGTACAGCCAAATCCCAACAAGTCAAGAAAATAAGTGTGTTGAACTGACGTGGAATCCACCAATTAATTTATTCTTTAACCCACCTACGGTTTAATTAAATTGCAGAAATCGGTACCAAAATGGTTAAATTTACCCTGCATAGAAAATTTTATATCTCAACAGGCTTTAATAGTTTTTTTGGGTCGCTGATTACGAATCCGGTGTCCATTTTTGAAAATTCATAATAGCAAATCCAATATGGCGGCCCTTTTTCAAAATTTTTATTTTATTGGATTCGCTTGTAAATTGTTACTCAGGGGTTTTCGGGGTCGCTGATTACGAATCTGATGTCAGTTTTTAAATATTCAAAATGGCGGATCCAATATGGCCGATAATTTTTGAAAAATTTTTTGATTCTCCAAATTCGCTTGAAAATTGTTACTTGGGGGGTTTTTGAGGTCACTGATTACGAATCTGAGTGTCAGATTTGTAATCAGCGACCCCGAAAACCCCCGAATAATTATTTTTAATCAAATCCGAAAAATTAAGAAAAATTTTTTTAAATATATGTCATATTGAATCCGCCAGTTTGAATTTTGAAAATCTGATGTCAGATTCGTAATCAGCGACCCCGAAACCCGAAGTAATGATTTTCATATGCTGATTTCATAAACTTTTTGATTAAATGCACATTATCCACCTATTCAAAAACTTGCTTCCCCCATAACACGCAATATTGCAGCAATATTGCTGCAATATTACATTTCAACATTCGAAATATTTAAAAACAATATTGCAGCAATATTACAATGTCCGACCTAATGAATATTTCAGTGGAATATTGCAGATTTTTTTTAGATATTTAAAAGAATTAGTTAGAAATATTAATTGATATTTTAGAAAGCAGTAGTAAATTATAATAATTGTTTTTCAGTACTGAATAAATCACTTTTTTATTCATTAAAATACAAACGTAATGTTAAAAGTAACGATTTCAATATTAAAAAAATATTAAATTCAAATTGAGTAATTCATTGAGTCAATCTTCTTCATCGTCAGCATCAGCTCGATTCTCGTCATGACCATTTTCATCGCCATCATTTTCATTTTTATCGTCCTCGCTTTCATCTTCTTTTTGCTTTGCTCTATGGATAAAAAATAATTATTTTACAATAAGACAATAAGATTTTAATTTTCAGTTTCAAAATAATCTAATTTAATTTTAAAAACGTAATAATAATTCATTATTTTTAAATTATAATAGAATTAGATTACCCTCCTCTGTCCAATCTTGTCTTTGCTTGAGCAAACCACTTTGAACCAGCTACTTTTATATAATCTTTTGAATATTTGGAATCATGAGCTTGCACGCTACCTGAAAATAATCAATTTTTACTTTAAATGCGTTAATATTTTTGATAATAGAATAAAAGAAGTTATTAAAAAATTTTCAGGAGAGAATTATTGAATTCGTGTTACTTGTGATTAAAAGTTTAAATATTTCTAAATATACCCTGTATCTTTTTTAAACATTCTTTATTAATTTAAAAACTGATTTTTGTTTTATAAATGTTTCACTTACTGAAAATTAAATTGACAAAATTTGAGTCTGTTAGAGAGAGCTTTGGTTTTTTTCGTCCCGATCAACTATAAAGAACAGCGAATTGATTTGAAAAAAGACGACTGCAAATATTGCTAAGAATGTTATTCAAATCTCTTCCACCGATAGAACCGAGAGCTTGGATCTAAAATTTATTATTAATATATTTAATATATCTTTTAAAAATGACAAAATAATCAGAAAAAGTAAGAATTTTTACTGGAGAAATATAATTAATATAAAATTTCTAGAACTATTACTAAAATCCTGTTTCTGCAAAATTTTTAGTCTAAATTGGGACTTTCAAAAATGATTCTCAAAATTTGTATAATTTTTTTAAATCTCTTTAATTTTTTTTATTTGGATCGGGGAATTTGCAAAATTTTTCTAGAAATGACGGAAGTCAGGAAATAACAAAATCGAATTTTATTAGCAATTTTGATGTACTAATATAAAATTCAGATTAAAATAAATTAATTAATACTAAACATTTTCTTATTGAATGATTTTTTGGTCAGTTTATCATTCAATTTTTCGAATTCTTCTTGTGATGTAATAGGCAAATCTGGACAATCTTCTGAATCAAAAAATGAAACTGGTCCATCTACTGCTTCGTTAGCACGCGGTAATGTCAAATTTAGATTTCTTAACAATAATATAATTTCATTTAGTTTTGACAATGATAGTTCTTTAAAAGTAAGACCTATAGAATAAAGTAAAGTACAAATAAATATTTTTTAAGGAACATTAAAAGAAGCACATACAATGAAATGTAAAGATTTTAATAATTTAAATTTAATAATTAATAATTAATTAATAATAAATTAATAATTTAAATTTAATTTAATTTATCAAGAAAAGCTACATCATTTACCAGAATTTTTATCTTGGTAGGCCATACTAGATAACCGATTTTTGTTTTTCGACTTTATTTCGTGTGGTTCTTTTTTCATAATTTTTGGGCGATCTCGTTGGAATGAGTTGGATTGAGAAGATAAGGAAATATTAGATTTTAAAGATAAGTTTGTATTGTTTTCTCCTGTAAGTGTGGCAAATAAATCGTATTAAATTTGAGAACATTTAAAAGTGGGTACAATAATTAAATATGTACCAAATTGTTTTTCTTTTGAGGTACAAGGTAATAGAATATCAATTCTTGGCACATGGCTAATGCCGCTTTGCAAAAATGTTCTGTCATTATCTTGTTCCGTTTCTCGAGATTTTAAGGTTAACTGATAGTAATAAGAAAAATGTAAATGTGCGTATATAGTTAAAAAATTGAAGAAGAAGAAAATCGTAACAAAGAAAAATGTGATAAAAAATTCAGAATAAACGAGAATATATTATATTACAAACCAACTGTGCCTATAGGCTAAATGTTCAATAAATAATTATTGTTATTAAAGTTGGGTTAGAAAATCATAAAAATACAAATTTTATTATCTTTTTTTAAAATTACCTGTTGTTTTCAAAAGTTTCACAATTTCATATTTTTCCCAATTCTCTCCTGGATTAACTAATTTTTTCACAAGTTCGTTGACTTTTTGTAAATCAGTTTTTGGAGGGTAGTAACAATATTCTCCATTTTCATCGCAAATCCATTTTGTTGTAATGAGAACAACTCCATCATTAAGCTCAACCACCGAAAATTTCATATTTTTCAATTAATTAAAATTACCGACGAAAAATTCAAATTTTCTCAGTGTAGCAAAATCTCTTGACATTCCTTAAAAAAAAGATGAATATCTTTAAACAGAGAAATTAATTTAACGTGAAGTATGGTAATTAAGTAATCATTAATTACAGATTTTTACGGACAACAGAATTTTTTAAAACAAAGAATGAATTTTCTTCTTTTTACCCTTATTCCTATATTCCCAGAATGTATTGAAAGGAATTCAATTTTCCAATTGTTCCATAATGTGTATATATATTATTATAGCACACTACAATAAATACAATCAATTAGGATGTACATATAAATGTCAGTTTTGACAGCACAATTTTTAAACAATTTGTAAGTAATCACAAGTTCAATAAAAATATTTTTCAAATACAAATCTCTTGTTTAAATGTTTCTTTATATTTTTAGGAAAATGGTTTTTTCTTAGAAAATTTAACGTTTAATTAAATTGTTATTTATTTTCTTTTCATTCGTTTTTCCTTTTTATAATACATATTTACAAAAATTACATTTAAAATTATTTTTAAATTATAAATTGAAAAACAATCAATAAAAATTTTTAAAATCATATTTGTAAAAATACCTCAATAATAAATATTAAATATTAAGAAATACTTCTTTAAAAAAATTGGCATAAAGATAAAAAATTGAAAGAATATATTAGTTATTTGTCACATAACAGAATTTTCCGAAAAAGCCGTTTTTGATTTATAAAAAAATAACTTGATAATAAAATAAATATAAAATCATTCTCCAGACATAATTGTAAAAATAATTATAGTTGTGTAAACAATAAAAATCTAACTTATATGTTTATTGTGAAATAATAATTAAAAACGAATCCTTTTTATTGTCCAAAAAATTAAGCGCGATATTTTTTTTTAAATTAAGTAAGTGAAATTTGTTTTACTGAATTTTAAACAATAAACTGAAAGAAAATAACTTTCCATTTAAGGATATGATATTTAATTCTACAATAATTTCAAAACTTTTAAAATAAGAATTGCATTTTAAATCATAAAAATGATATTTAATAATGCTGAATAATCTGAATGTCTTTTATAATTTTCATGTATTTGTACATAAAATTGCAGATTTCTTGACAAATTGTTATTGTAATTAATTATGTCAAAAAGAAATGTTTGTCATATTAGATATTCAAATAAACATATTTGTCGATTACGTCGTAAACAAACATTGTCGGACATAAATTCATTATCGTCTTCAAATCTGCCTCCTGCAGAATCAAGTGATAGTGAAGACGATGGAGTACATGTGGAAAAAAAAGAATGTAAGGTTTTTGATAAAAACGTTGAAAATACCTGGGCCAATTATTATGGTAAATTTAATTAAATTTATTTTTAATTTTCTACTATATAGATTGAATTATTATACAGTGAAAAGCTATTAATTACATTATATTTTAGTGAGCGAAGATAGTAGTGACGAATCGTTTATTTCGGCAAATAATAGTGTAACTCCAGATGACGTTGATGATAAAACAGTAAATTGCAGTGACAGTGATGATGATTCAGAAGATAATTCAATCGATTTTGACTTCGATAGCGAACATGATAATTATGAGTCTTCCATTTCTTCAGAATACTGCTCATCCTCTACTGAAGATGAAGATTCCCAAGAAAAAGACAATAATTTCAAAAGTGTTTTGGTTCATTGGGCTTTGCTATATAATATCCCTCATGTTGCTTTGACTGCACTACTGTTAATATTAGGACAATTTACAAATTATTTACTACCACGGTGTGCACGAACTTTATTACGATCACCTTGAACTGCTAATATCATTCAAATGTCTGACGGTGGAGAGTATCTTCATCTGGGATTGATACCAGCAATTCATTCAATTTTAAAAAATCGAATTTATAAGAAAACAAATTCTGAAGATAATATAAATTTGATGGTTAATATTGATGGTTTGCCTATACACAAATCCTCAAAAAAATCTTTATGGTTGATTATATGTTCTGAAGAAAATTCCGATTCTGTACATTTAGTTGGCGCTTATTATGCGGAACATCAGCCCGAAGATATGAATGAATTTTTAGCAATGTTTAAAGACGAAGCGAAAACAGCATGCAAGGATGGGGTTAATTATGAAGGACATCAAATTAAAGTGAACTTATATGCATTGATTTGTGATGCACCTGCTAAAAGTAAAGTTTTGTGTTTTAAGGGTCATACAGGATATAATTATTGTCCAAAATGCGATATTAAAAGAGAAGGAATTAAACCAAAAAGCTGGAGAAAAAACCAAAAGAAGAAACGACAAGTATACTTTCCTGGAATAGGACCATTTACTGGAAGAACTGATACTGAATTTTTAGAAAATAAATATATGGGTACTTTTCAAAAGAAACCATCAATTTTGACAGAAATTTCACGTTTCGGGGCTATATCAAATGTACCAGTAGACCCTATGCATTCCGTCTTTTTGAGTATTACGAGGAAAATAATTCTACTATTATTATTCGGTCCACCTTCTGTTAGACTTAATTCATCTGAAATTGATAAAATTTCTACTCAATTAATAAAATTACGAAAGAATCAACCATCAGATTTTTCTAGGCAACCAAGAACGTTAAAAGACATAAAATATTGGAAGGCTACAGAGCTTCGAAATTTCTTGTTGTACAGTGGACCAATTGTCTTGAATTATTATTATCCAACAGAATTGATTCAAAAAAGAGGGAAAAAAGTAAGTAACATTTTATTGAAAAATGAGTTTTTATTATCATAACACCGGATATTAAGGGATATCCTTTTTAAATTATTTCTGACCTAAACGCTCTCTAATCTTTTTTTGCAGTTAAAATTCAGGTCACACTTTTGAACCAAGTAAACCCAACTTTTCGTGAAAATATGGATCAAATTTAACAGAAAATCTTAGGTTAAATTTTATTTTTTGTTAGGATTCTAATTAAATAGTGAATTTCAAAATGGGCTCAACTCGGATTTTTTTCAAATTTCATTTTTTTGCTTTATGACATATTCACTGACGTTTTTTCTCGATAGTAAAACATTTAATTAATATATTTTTATGATTAAAATGATTAAATTTTTTTCATGAATTTCGAAAAGGGGTCAACTCTGACAACTATAATATCAATTTTTTCCAGCGCACTGTTATTAAGGACAATTCTTTTATCATTTTCATATAAAGTAGCACCTAGTTACTACGAAAAAAGCTGTACTCTATTAATCAAAGCTGTTTTTTGTGTCTCCTGTAAAATTTCAAAAACCGAGTTGAGTACTTATCGAAATTTACGATTCAATTTAACTATTAAAAATTAGCAATATTGGCGCGCTAAGCCCTTCTAGTATTAATTGAAAATAATATTTCTTACAAAGTTTTTGATCTAATAATTTTTCTTAAATTCACCTGTTCGACCTACCGTGTATATAAGCACACGTATATTTTGAATATGCAACTTACTTAGGTTTTCTCGTTACAGATCAGGCTATTTATTGCAATTTTATGGCTCTTCATGTGGCAATAACTATTTTCTCAAGTCCAATTTATGTTAAGATTGACGAAAATGTTGACTATGCTCAAAAGCTTCTGGAGTATTTTATTCAAACCTTTCAAATCACCTATGGAAAGGAGTTCATGGCATATAATTTCCACAATCTGCTCCATATTATCGAAGACGTTAAAAAATTTGGATCCTTAGATGCTTTTAGTGCATTTAAATTTGAAAATTATATGTCAGCCGTAAAGAAGAAACTGGGAAAAAACAATAAACCTCTACAACAGTTGTCAAGAAGATATTCTGAAATGCAAGAGCTTGATAAACCAAACACATTTAAATTAGGCACAAAAGTAAAGGAAGAACATTTTACTGGACCGGTAATAAATAATAATTGCACTAAAGTAACAAGACAGTACAAAAAACTTTCTTATGAACATTTTATCATTGACTGCAATAACTTGAGAGATAATTGTGTACTCCTAAAAGATAATTCCATTGCAACAATAATGAACATTGTTGAATTCGAAAAGAAAAATATTTATTTGATAGGCAAGAAACATGATATTGTACAAGACCTATATCAGAATACAATTAGTTCAAGCAAATTGAACATTCATATGTCATCTCCTAGTGCAAAATGAATTGATTTTATTGTCTTTGCAAGACTTAAAAGCAAAGTGTTGGAAAATTCAAAACAAAGGAAACTTAATAATTACTTTACCTTTGCTCCATACATTCTGTCAAGATAAAAACAATTAGTTTTATTTTTAAAACCTATATTTTGTGAGTATTTCTGCATTATATAAATGTTAAAGAATTATAGTCAATTTCAATTTAATATTATTATCTTCCAACTTTCTATTTGTCCTCTCCTTTTCTGAACTCTTTCTATTATTTTTCTCCTTCTTCTTACTGTTTGATATACAAGATTAACAATTTCAGGTAGTAGAAATGTAAATCTGCACTGAAAAAGCCTCAGAAGAAATTGTACAAATAACGCCGCAAATAATAAATGATTTGCTAAGGCACACACAAACAAAATGGTGAACACCTGCATTAGCATTGTAAAAATTGTTATAATTCATTATCATTATTTATTTATAATTTCTTTATTTACAAAATTTTATTAAAAAACTTGAAATCCACTCAATAATTTTACAATTAACTTGGAATTGTAACTTATAAAAATATAATTACTGAACAATTACATGTACATTTTTCTTATGACTTCTGATTAATTTGTAAATGTTTTATTTTGGATAATAAAATATTAAACATTTGTTTTATGAAAATGGCGTATTATATTTATACTATATACTATATATACTTATTCCACTTATACTGCATATTGTGATTATATAAAATCAATTTGATATTTAAATGCAATTTATATTTAAAAATTTACTGAAATGTTTCTCAATATACTTAAAACTAATCTTTTTGCTCTTTCAATATTTCTAAATATGTCAAAAAAATTTATGTACTATTGCTCTGGAATATTCATAAAATTCGTAACACGAAAATTTTGCACTGTTTCTCTGGAATACTTCTGAAACTTTCAAAGCAATGTTCTGCTAATATTGCTCTGGAATATTTCTAAATGTTGCAAAGCAATATTCCTACAATATTCCACTGAAATATTCATTAAGTCAGACATTCTATTATTGCTGCAATGTTGCTGTAATATTGTTTTTAAATATTCCGAATGTTGAAATGTAATATTGCAGCAATATTGCTGCAATATTGCGTGTTATGAGGGGTTGTTTAACTAAGATTTAAAGTTATGTAACTTTGATAAAAAAAATGTTTATCATTGCAAACCAATATTTTTAAAAAGCCTAGAGCATTAACTTCAATTTTCACTTTCGATCGTGTAATTCCGATGTATTGTTGACGAGTTATAAAATATTTAGTTACCCCGAGTATACTCGGGGTTAACCGTTTTAGCACAGTCAATTTACGCCGAGTTAACTCGGGACAAACCGTAGGGAGGTTAATTCCTTTTTTAATTGTATTAGTTATAATTGCAATATTTTTATAAATTAAATAAACTTAAAGAGTATATACATTCTTTAAAGACCAAAAACTGGAAAGTACATATTATTATTAAATATGTTAATAAATTCTTACTTGTGTTACGTCAAAAACAAGAAACCTTTTTAAATATACCTAACGTTCCTCGTTTTAAATTAGTTTCATAAATGAATCTAATTTGGGATGAGGATAAGTCAATGATCCTACTAAATGTTGTGAGAGAATAATTTATTTAAAAACCAACAAGAAAGAAAAAAATTGACAAAATTACAATGAGTACAAAAATTATGAATCTTACTTAAAGAATAACGATGACTGGTGGTGTGATGATAATCTGGTAATTCAATCTGAATGGTGTTGAGCGCTAGACGTAAAGGGGCCTTCAGACTGTTGTCCTTAATGTTTTGTTATTAGTCCTCTTGTTTACACTAATGAGATAGTGTATTGTATTGTGAAAATATCTGCTTTCTTCCAGACGGTTGTCGCCTCTTGAGCAAATTTCGATGGTTCGAAATTTGGAATGTGTTGTTTCAATATTAGACCTTCGTTGATAGTTGAGTTTATTTCCAATTTAATATTTTTGGAAATTGTTTAAAATTTATACTTTGCAAATTGGTGTATTATAAAAGGTTGATTTAAAGTTCACTTCAAATTTAATAGGGTCATTTGGGGTAAATGTAAACAAGGGGTAAATGTAAACAGTAGATGTTTCAGCTAAATTTACAAATTAAAAAATAAGTACGACGTCAATATTTTTACCTCAGCTCACCTACAAGATGTTCTGAGTATTGCCAATATTTTATTTTGACAATTGGCAATGCCATAGTGGAAGTTATCTTTTAATGCAAAAAAGATTGAAAATCAAAGTTTTACTGTTTCAGTATTTTGTCTCGCATTTTCATAAAAATAAATTTAAAAATCAAACAAAAATATGTAATTCTTCTTTATTAATGCCCTAACAAAAATTGACTTTGATTCTTGATTTTCGTCAATTTAGTTAATAAATAATTAAGTGTTTACATTTACTCTGAGAATTTGAAAACTCGGGGTAAATGTAAACAGAACTTGAACTACATTTTAAAAGAAAAAATTGAGTAAATTTGCTTCTATTTCACAATTTTATTAATTTGGCAATGTAAAATTACATTGAAAAGGAAATTAGGTCCTCTTTGAAAAAGAAAATTTGATAAAAAAAAAAAATTTTTTTGAAAATTTGATCAATTTTTAAAAGTATTTTTAGGTTAATCCGCTATTATGAAAATTTAAAATTTGACTTCAAATTCGCATTCAGCGACCTCAAAAACCCCTTAGTAGTCAGATTCAAGCAAATTTGATCAATTTTTAAAAATACTATTTTTAGGTTCATCCGCCATGTACAGTAGTATACTTGAAATAACTTCTTTCTTAAACCTCGCTTAACTACAGTGGTGTTTACATTTACCCCGAATTTTAGGAAAATTTCAAAATCTCGAAGTAAATGTAAACAGTCAGTTTAAGGCGATTTAGGTGGATTAATATTTTTTTGAACCTCATAAAATTTTTCTGAGGAACTCTAGTAACAAGTTCATGCAAAAAAAATCTGTCCGTTTTACCTTTTAACAAAAAAAACTAATTTTTTTCGTGAAAAATAGATATTCCGTTTACATTTACCCCAATTGACCCTACTTGGGGAAATAGTTCGTTTTTAATGATTCACGTTCAAAAATAATACTTGGGGATATATTGTTCACTTTCGAACAATGCACCTTGAAAATAATACTTGGAGATATACACGGAAAAAAATTTATTTATAATGATTACAATAGTCTATATTACTGTTCAGATATGTTGCTTGGATTTTAAGGGGGGTTGAGGGGCGACTGTTGTCTCTCTCAGTTTTGTTAGGTGCTCATAGTCTCCAGTGATTAGACACCTGCTTGTTTATTTTTATGCGCTCCAATGATTATGGAATTATGGTCATCTGCCTGATGCACTATCGTTATTCTTTTTACATGAAAAGTATTACTCATCTTTCTTGGATTTGTTATAATTTATAAGTTTGTTTAAATACATATAAAATATATAATAACAATTACCTTCTTATAAAATATACTGAACATAATGCAATAATATGAAGAGATTGTATGAATACAATATTTTAATGAGATATATGTGACTGATTATAATGTAATAATATGAGAAAGTATTTCAAATACGTTAATATAATATATACGTATAATTCAATATGTTGTTGAAAGGAAATACACACCTAAATATTATAGATAAATTAAGTATATTAAGAAGTAACGGACGTAACACTTGTGAGAGGTACATACACAGCTGAAAAAATTCTATAGAATTTCACTGGAACGATTCTATACATTTTCTACATGAATTCTACTAAATTTTAGTGATTTTTAATTAGAATGAATATAAATTGAGTAAAATAATTTATTTAAATTTAAGTTATTGTAAAAAATTAAAAATTCCACATTTTATTTCAATGACAAATTTTAGGCAAAAATTGTTTAAATCATTTAAATTTATATAATTCATTGAATTTAAGGTAGTACGCTCGCGACAGTCACTCTCAAAAGTAAATTTTAATAAAATGCTATAGTATGGTGCAGTTACTGTAGCATATTTTTGCTTGGACTGTACTGAATACATAGTCAGCCCTATGTACAGACACACTCACACACAAGTATACTCGTCAGGTTAGAATATTATATTATATTATATCTTTTAACTGAAACGGTTAATATTGTTAAATCTTTTTGTTATAAATTTCTCAAACATTCATTTATAATATATTAGTTTTTTAAAACAATCTATAGAAAATTTTAGAAGTTATTAGAAGAAATGTGCCGTTTACATGCACTTTTCATAGGTTAACCATGTTAAATAACAAACTTTGAACTTAAGTATCTTGTTTTAAAAACGGTCAATTTTTTTAATATTTTGCAAATACATACACTACCGTCGGGAATTATCGTTACGGCTGCACGCGCACGGCCCAAAACCATACCAATCTTTAAATTACGATTTTTTTGTAAATACAAATGTCAGAAAATTAACAAATATACCATTCGAAAGATTATTAAATTCTGCGATTAATGATACAAAACTGAAAATTTTAATAATTTATACAAAGTTTGCAGCAATCGGCAAATTTGACAAAAAAATTTAAAAAGTAAAATTTTTTTGGAAATTTTTTCAACCCCTGCACATTTTTTAAAAATTGTAGAGAAAATTTGAAACTTATATAGGTGTAATCATTCAAATCTCATCTTTAATTTAAGACCAAAAAAGTTTAAAAATCTTATTCGGTTTGTGAGATATCATTATAAACGTCCGAGCATGTTTTTTGACAAATGCATTGAATTAGTCGATTTTGAACGGATTTTGGCTGAAAATGCTCGGTCATTTATAATGATATCTCGATAACCAATTAAGATTTTTTAACTTTTTTGGTCTTAAATTAAAGATGAGACTTGAATGATTACACCTATATAAGTTTCAAATTTTTTCTACAATTTTTAAAAAATGTGCAGGGGTTGAAAAAATTTCCAAAAAAATTTTATTTTTTAAATTTTTTTGTCAAATTTGCCGATTGCTGCAAACTTTGTATAAATTATTAAAATTTTCAGTTTTGTATCATTAATCGCAGAATTTAATAATCTTTCGAATGGTATATTTGTTAATTTTCTGACATTTGTATTTACAGAAAAATCGTAATTTAAAGATTCGTATGTTTTTGGGCCGTGCGCGTGAAGCCGTACCGATAATTCCCGACGGTAGTGTAGATCTTGTTATTAATTATTCTGATTTCAAATTTCATGAAATTCTATAGAAAAGTGCGATCACGAGCGTACTACCTTAATAATCATATAATTTAAAAAAAATTATTTTATGAAATTTATATTCTTTATAATAAAAAGTAATTAAAATTTAGTAGAATTCATGTAGAAATTGTATAGAATCATTCTAGTGAAATTATATAGAACTTTCTCAGCTGGGTATGTTCGCGGGATACAAAAATATTCAATAATAAATAATAATGTTAAACATGTTGAACATGTAGTTGAAAATAAAAGCAGAATAAAAAATATGAAAAAATAATAATCCCACGTCATGTTCCACTCTAAAAGATGTACACAAGTGCACAAGCAAATAATAGTACTATAAATAGTACTTGTATTTGTAGGTCAGAACTTGTTGGTGGACAGAATTTTAGTTTAAATTATGTTCATTTCATATCAATAAGTTTTAAAATATTCAAATCCGCTTTATGCGACAAAGTTACAGTAATATACTAAAATCCTAATAATAAAAATTCTAATGTTTTAAAGAAACCTTTAATTTGAATTGTAAGGATTATTATAAATTGTTTTTCAATTTAGATTGTGATAACTAATATCGATTTATGTGAAAACTGACATGTTCTAAAAATTATTTTTTAGTTGCCTGCGATATGAAACTTATGCCAGAGTCTTTCGGAAAAGCCACTTTCTGGCCAATTAAAAGACTTTAATGACAGCATTTATGGCCGTTAGTTAGGGCAGAGATTGTAACGTTAGGTTTATAGATGGCACCCTTACATTTCATTCTAAACTGAGTAATAAGACTATAAATGCAACGTGAAATTTTAACTGCCTCTTTAGTTTTCCTAGTTACTTGAATCTGTGCCATAAATGTCATAAATACCTTACCTTTTCTAAACGAATGCCAATATCCTAAATTTACCTAATAAATATTTTTAGAAAAAATCTATTTTAACAAACAATCAAGATGAATGGTTGGAATTTATTTGAACATATTTTTATTTTTAGAGTAAATATGTTTGACTATATTATCAATAAAATTGATATGCAGCTCCCCAATAATTTTGTGCTACAAAATAAAATTTGATTGATACTTCAAAATAATATGTTGTTATTAAAAAATTTACTACAAGTACTTTTTACGGAATCAATTTTAGTAGTAATTAAAATAGAGTATCCAATATTGTAAAACAAATAAAATAAAGTTTTGCTTTTCTAAGTATAAAACGAAGTTAACATTCACGTAAAGTGCGCATATGTGGCATGTTTTAAAGTTCTAAAGTCGATTATTTCAGTTTATGCATGAAAGTGCTTCTTCTCATGAGAATTGGTGTATATGTCGAAAAGACGGAAGCATGTAATGAAATTGATGGAAGGACTAGAAACAACGAGACACAAGGGCTGCGTGCCAGAACTGTGGCTATAGTCTCCGCATCGAATTGGTCTCACAAATCAAATTAATTAGCAACTCGTCGGCTATTGCACTTGAATGAATAGAAGCAGAGATCCTTGCTTTGAGGTTAAGATCACATCGAATATATTGAGAGACGCTTCAGGCCACTGCCATATCTGACCTCGTAGACAATACTGAGCCTTCTCTTTGATCCTAGATAGAATAACAATCCACTGTTGTTCCTCTAATTAAGTCTAAACTCTTATTACATATCCCCTATGAATATTCCTTAAATTTTTCCTTATTTAAAAAGAATTCCATTACTGTAAATTTCAATGTTTACAAAATTATGGACTCTATAGAGCATTCTATGGAGTATTCTGTAGAATATTCTAAAAAATATTTTATGGAATTATTAAAAAAATTGATTCATTAATATATCACATTCAACGACATTTAGAAAAAAATAAAATTTAAACAACTAAAAACAACGTCGCTATTAATTTGTTAATTAAGAATTGTTTAAATAAAGCTATGTGTAAATATTAACTATAATAAGTAATAGTCCTTTATTTTGATCAACAATAGTGCACATTGCACCCATTAATTCATAAATATCGCTAAAAGGAACTGAAATCATTAAAATTGTTTAAACAATTATAAATAATGAAGTACATTAATTATTTTAACTGGTATTTACTTTTGGGTATCAAATACAAAAAATTAGGTGGATTTCAATTACTGAAAGTTAAAAAAACAAACTACTTATCATTAATTCACCAAATTGTTAATAACAATTATAAACGATTTAAAAAAATTATTAACAATTACAATATGTTTCTAGGTTAGTACTTTAAAATTTTTGGATTTAAGCTTATGTAATAATCGCCTTTTTAAAAAAGTTATCTTGATTTTAAAGAGGAAAAAATGTTTTTTAACTTTAAAATTAAATAAACAATAGAAACAAATTTAAAAAAAAACAAGAGCAGAAGCGTTGTGCAGAATTTTATCATCTTTAAAACAAGATCAAAAACATCAAAATCAGGTTGTGGCTCTATGTTAATTTGTCCACGGCCGTGTTTTTTCGTCCCACTGTGCAATGTAAGTCCCAGATTTTAACACAATAAGCTTTTTAATTATATTTTTTGGTGATTAATCGAAGGTTTTTTTACAATAAATATTTTTTTATTTCATAAATAATTTTGTCAAATATTATTATTTCGTTTATTACTTTCATTAATCCCAGGATCATCTATTACATAAATGAAAAATTTTTAGTTTTTCATTTTAGATGATTCAGTCCAGAAATATCTTGCTCACCGCAAGATGAGTCACTTCGGAGGAGCTACCGTAAATTCTTTATAAAGGTTTTTAAAAACAATTATTTTTAAATAAATAAAATATGTCAACATAAAGTTCAAAGTACCTTTTATATGTGAATTAATTTTTAAATTAAAATACTCGATAGTTTTCTCTAAAAAATTCCTAAAATGTCGACTTTTTCGGCTGTCTAAGTGGATGTAACCCCTTAAATAATAAATTTATTTCACTGACGAGTCTGTTAAAAAATGAGATGTTGCCGTAATTAAGACCACAAACTCACATAAAAACATAAACATTTTTATACAATCAATAAAATTACATGCAAATTAAAATAAAAAATTGTAAATGAAATGACTAGATGTTTAAGGGTAAGTCCAAGGTGTGAAATGTAAACAAACCAAAAGGTAAACAAACCAAACACAAAAATCGCACTTTTGTAACAGACGTTTCTCTTACAAAAATTAACATTTTTACACTTTCTCTACAAAAATGGAAAATTAGAGTTTCAAAATGTCCAAAAAATATCATGTTTGGCTATGAGCAATAAAAAGCAATTAGTAAAATAACAAATTAAAATGACCTGTAAAAGAGCATTTTTGACGCGTCGCGAAAAATAAACTGTTTGAGTATATCAACCGCACGGATGATGAAGAAGTCTTATGTCAGCGATTGGACCTTCAACATGTGGAAAGGGAAATTTTTCCCTTTCCTCCATGAAATTACAAGAGAAAGGGTAAAAACTTCTTCATCGTCCGTGCGGTTGATATAGTCAAACACTTCATTTTTTCGCGATCTGAGACTTTGTTGCTCTCTGCGCAAGCGCAGAGCGTACTAAGAATGCATTGACAGCACCATGTGGAAGTGCACATTTTCTTTTGAATGAAACTTAGTTGTTTTCTCATTTTTTTTCAGCTATGCAAGGCGTAGTAACCAAATAGAATACGTCAGTTCACCATTTTCATAAAGAAAATATGAATTTATATTTATGTACGAAAATGAGACCTCGTGCAAAAATGCTTCACTCTGCGCTATTTTGAAGCATTTTTGCACGAGGTCTCATTTTCGTACATAAATATAAATTCATATTTTCTTTATGAAAATGGTAAACTGACGTATTCTATTTGGTTACTACGCCTTGCATAGCTGAAAAAAATGAGAAAACAACTAAGTTTCATTCAAAAGAAAATGTGCACTTCCACATGGTGCTGTCAATGCATTCTTAGTACGCTCTGCGCTTGCGCAGAGAGCAACAGAGTCTCATATCGCAAAAAAATGAAGTGTTTGACTATATCAACCGCACGGACGATGAAGAAGTTTTTACCCTTTCTCTTGTAATTTCAAGGAGGAAAGGGAAAAATTTCCCTTTCCACATGTTAAAGGTCCAATCGCTGACATGGAACTTCTTCATCATCCGTGAGGTTGATATACTCAAACAGTTTATTTTTCGCGACGCGTCAAAAATGCTATTTTTCTGGTCATTTTAATTAGTTATTTCACTAATTGCTTTTTATTGCTCATAGCCAAAAATGATTTTTTTGGGCACTTTGAAACTCTAATTTTCCATTTTTGTAGAGAAAGTGTAAAAATGTTAATTTTTGTAAGAGAAACGTCTGTTACAAAAGTGCGATTTTTGTGTTTGGTTTGTTTACCTTTTGGTTTGTTTACATTTCACAACTTGGACATACCCTTAAAGCGTTGTGTAAACTGTAAAAATATGAAAAGATTCGATGAGTGAGTAACATGACATAAAAAATGAAAACAACATGTAAGAAGTCTAGTTATTCCTGAAAATAATTAATAATTATCATTATATTATTATGAATTGGAAGATGAAAATTAAAACAGAAAATTTATAAAATTTTGAAAGGAAAATTGAACAATTTGTACATGAAATTGTTTAAAATTTTGTTTTCTTCAGGTAAAAAAGAGACGGACAAAATAAATTTAGGATAATTGGATGATGATAAAAGCAATCAATTTTTACAACATGGTTATCTAGTAACCTGTATAGGTGAATCATAAAATCTATAAAGGATATTTAGTTGGGCCAATATTCCCATAAACCTATATCTATAAAGGAGGCACGTGCCACTTGAATTTACATTAAATAGATACTAGTTTTTGAAGGTAATTTTAACATGATTAAAGAGGCATATACAGTCACCATTTTAAAAAATTTGATTTTCTCTTATTAAAGTATATTAACTCAGAAATATTCTACAAAAGTTTCTAGTCGATTTAACGAAAATTGAAAGACAATTTGAAAAACGAATAGTCCATGACGAACGTTGAGCGCAACATGCAATGTGGAAGGCAACAATGTTACATATTGAACTTTGACGAGTCATTGCAGGACTTATATTATGGACCAAGAGTCGATAATCCTAAGTAAGTTTCTAAAAAGATTTTCATCAAAATCTTATTCTTTTGAAAACTAAACAATCTTAACTCTAGTTAGTACAACTGGCTACAAAAGTACCTTATAGAAAATTCGTTTTGGTTTTTGTACTTTTAGGTAATAAACAATATTTTTAAAAAATTCATGATCTATTAAAAAATGGTCCGAAAATGCCACACATTAATAAATTGTTACCTCATCTAAAAATTCTAAAATAAATACAAAATCAAATAAAAATTTCCTTTAAATCAAAAAATTATTTTTATAGTCATGTCTCAAATTCTTAAAATTTCCATAAAATAGGATTTGTTACTTAAAACGTGTAGATATTTTGGCGCGATGGGACATTTTTATGGTTTCCGGTCCACAGTCGAAAGCCTTACAACGTCCATCACTTAGCAGCGAGTAAACCGCATAGGAGAAAATCAATAAATTTCGATATAACTACAAAAATTATCTGCAAATGTGATTTTTTAAAAAAATAATTTATTCGATATATGATTTTATTACTTTTTTTTTATTCAATTATCAGAAAATGGATTTTAAAAAAGGAAGAAAATTAGAAGTATAATTTTTTAGGAAAATTTTTTTTAATATCTTATATAGTTTAATGCGACTAGTTGTACACGTAAAATATTACTTTAATATCAGAGGTTCAATTTGGTCTTAATTAATAGATAATGTTACGTCATCGTAACATATTTTCAATAAACAATATAAATAATCAATAAAATAATAATAATGGGAGCTACAATTAAAACTAATAAAATATATTAAATAATAATAATTAATAATAATGATAGTAATAATAATAACAAAAAATAATTGTTAATAACAAATTGTAGTAAAAAAATAATTAGTAATAAAGAATTGTAATAATAAATAATAACTGAATTGTAATAACAAAATAATAATAAATTGTAACAATAATAACAGAATTATAATAACAAAATAATAATAAATTGTAACAATAATAACAGAATTATAATAACAAAATAATAATAAATTGTAACAACAATAACAGAATTATAATAGCAAGATAATAACAAATTGTAACAAATAATAACCGAATCTAATAGTGAGTCAACACAAGTGTTCCAGCAACAATGGTCTTCTAGAAATATATAGCCTAGCGAACAGTTTTCTAAAATATATGGACAGAATTTTTGTATAAAAAGTGCCAGGCCATCATCAGCAAGTCAGTCAAGAAAATGTAGTTGTCAGTATTATAAGTCTCAAATTGAGAAAGTAGTGCTCCGTACAAGTCAGTCTAAATTTTCCATTATCAAGAACTGGTCTCGTCCACTGAAAAGTACAAATATTCTTTATACCAAGTTTTTCTAAATCCTGTGTTCGGAAGTCTTGTTCGACTTTGTGAATTCATAGTTAACACAAGGAAAATTAACAAGGATTTATAGGTAATTATTGTCAACTTGCAACCACTTAGAAGCTAATTTGCCTGTGAAAAGCCTATGTATTTGGACGACGCAACCTTAGAAGGACCTCCCGCTATTCCAAGGTAAAGAGACCACTAGACTCAGTATTAGAAAGTTCGTACATCATCTTTTCTATATTTCGCTCATTTTAATATTTTAAATACACACTTATTTCAAATAAAATTATTTCTTGATTATTTACCAAACCTCGTCCCAATTTTGATTATCACTAATTAAAATAAAATCGGGAAACACTAGGGAATATAATAATTGGGTTAGTTCGACGTAACAATAATTAAAAGAGATAAAATTTCTAGAAGTAAAAGGTAATTAAATTTTGCAGCGATTGAAAGAAAATGGAGAGAGGCAAATTAAATATATATAGTGAGAAATGGAGGCAATTGTGAAGACCATTTTTCTACTTTTGTAAATTTTTCAGTAACTTTTAAAATTGAACAAAAATGAAAAATAATGAATTTAATTATAAATTTTTAATAATTATATATATATATATATATATATATATATATAATACACTTTAAAAAATGTCCAGTTTAAAAAAGGCACTATCTACATATTTTATAAAAAATGAGTTCTTTATACCGTTGGATTCGTAATGAAAAGACGAATCTAATAGTCGTATTCGTAATTGAAAATTTTAATTAGATTAGAAGATAATTAGCGGTCAATTAAACTATCTACAGAGATTTTTGAGAAATATTTTTTAAAGTGTCACTATCTGCAGAAGAAGACGACCTATCTACAAAATTTTTAGGATTTTCAACCCACTTGACCCCTGAAATCCTGATTCACGAGTACATAGGTTAATCAGTAAACTGGTCTCAAAAGTCACAAAAGTAGAGAACTATGTACATAGTGACGTTTTTTCGTACATATTTTTCTCGAACTTTGGTTAACTTTCCGCGAGAGAGAGAGCACTATCTACAAGTTTAGTTATGCAAATGAAATAAAAATAACAAAATAATTTGCAAATAAAGCTTTTATTTTGTATTAACACATATATTTAATGCAAATTAAAAAACAATTTTAATTATTTTTTTTGTAAAGTTAACATTTAATTTAATAAAAATTTAATGCAGAACATAATAATCAAATAAAATAAAGTTATAATGGTAAATAAAATTTATGTATTGAGGGGCTGATAGTAAAAATGGTTTAAAATAATAACGGGAACAAAAGTGGAATAAGTGACTTAGAGGATTAAAATGATTGTGTAATTTCTTGATAAATTAATTATAATGATTACAAAATATTAATTCAAATAAAATAAGTTTTTTATTATTGACAACATTTTTGAAGCATTAATATAGTTAATTTATCAAGAAATTACATAATCATTAAGTAGAATAAGTGCCTTGAGAGCAAAAATGGGTTAACCGTTTTTGCTCTCAAGGCACTTAGGGAGCATTTACACCTTCGGTAAAAATTTTCAGAACGGAAAATTTTTCATTGGAGTAAGAGAGACAGACTGTGTATCTGACTCTCTTACTCCAATGCAAATTTTCCTTTCTGGACAATTTTTACAGAAGGTGTAAACGCTCCATTAGTCTACTTTTGCTCCCATTATTATTATTATTATTATATTATTATTATTATTATTATTATTATTTTTTTTTTTTTGTTTTGCTTAGGGACTTTTGGGAAATCTGCTTACAGATACCTTGGATTCCGCACTCCAAGGTTATGTGGGGTTGGTATGGCAATTAAAAAAAAGAAAAATAAATGTAAATTTAATAAACTGGCGACCTACTGCAAGCCCGACCCACTAAAACCCGTAACCCTTCTTCTGGAGCCCTTTACCCTCCCTCGGAACTGTCGTAAGACTTTAGCCTTCGAGGGTGGCGCTCCAACTCTGTCGCTATTGCGACTTTCTGCTTTTCTCTGCGGTTATCCTGCGTTAATAGTTAAAAATTTTGAAACTATTTCAATATAAAAGCGGAATTAACAGCACAACAATAATTAAAAATAACAAATGTGTAATTAAGTGTAAAAAGTCAAAAGATAAAATTATAAACGGATATATAAAAAAAAGAAAAAATAAACGCGTATAAAATATTGAAAACATAAAACTGTACAAAGATGAATAAAAAACACAAACAAATTAAAAAATGTATAAGGACAAATAAATCACAAAATAAATTAATAAAAAAAACAAACAAACAAATTAAAAGCTGTTTAAATTACGCTTTTTGGCGGCCGTCGAGATCTTTCCTCGACATAACCGAGATTATGAAGTTCTCGACTTGCCGCCAATTCTCCTCTGACTGGGTCATCAGCGATACCATGTTCTCCGGTGTAACTTGACTGTTTACACCTTCGAACATGGCCCGCCTCTCCAAGTCCCATTTCTTGCATGAGAAGAAGGTGTGCTTCGCGTTGTCCTCAGGGAACTGGCAATATGCACACACCTCGTTCTCGCGTAATTTAAAGCGACACAGGTACGAGTTAAAACACCCGTGACCTGTGAGCGCCTGAGTCAAATAATAGGAAACCTGACCGTGTTTCCTATTTATCCAGGTGGCGAGTGCCGGGATAAGGCGATAAGTCCATCGACCTTTTTCCTCACCATCCCATCTCTCCTGCCATCTTTCTATGAGCCTGTGCCTCGCTTCTTTGCGGATCAGGCCCTTGCTTGGTCTTAGTTCCTCATCCCAGGAACTGCTTTCTTTAGAAAAGAGAAACATTTCTTCCCTTTCCCTCGCCAAGAGATCTGCTGGCGGGACACTTGCAAGGACCTGCACAGCACTCGTAGATACCGTCTTATATGCAGAGATGATACGCGTTGTTATCGATCTCTGCGCCGACAGTATCTTCTCACAGATGGTCACACATCTTTTACTCCTCAGGGATGGGGCCCATGCTGGTGCTGCGTAAAGCATTTTAGCATGGGCGACACTCGCCACCAGTCTTCTTTTTTGTTCACGGGGTCCGCCTACGTTTGGCATTAACCGTGAAAGATTAGCCGCACACTCGATCGCCTTATTTGACGCTGTAGCCATGTGGTGGTGGAAGTTTAACCTTCCATCCAACTCCACACCAAGATATTTAATTTGTTTACTCCACTTGACCTCGAATCCGTCTATCACGATTCGTGGGAGCTCATAACCACGTCTGTCTGCGACCAGCAGTGCCTCGGTATTTTCCAGGGCCATTTCAAGACCTCTGGTATCCAGCCAGCTTTTTGCTAGTCGCAGACATTCGTTCACCAATGTCCCAAGAGCCTCCTCACTTTCGGCAGTGCTCACGAACAACGCGTCGTCCGCAAAGCCGATGATCACCGCACCTTCAGGCAGATCCATTCGCAGAAAATCATCATACGATACATTCCATACAAATGGACCCACCCTCGAGCCTTGAGGAGCCCCTCGCTGCATCTCTTCCCTCAGAGTGCAGGTGCCTCCCTCATATATAACCCACCTGTCGCTAAGATAATTATCCATTATCCGCAACAAGTAGGGCGGCATGTTTTTCTTTTCCATCGACTCGATGAGATCTTTCCATCTTGCGGAATTAAACGCGTTGCGTATGTCAATTGCTACCAACGCGCAGAAGCTCTTCTTTTTCCCAGGTCCCAATTTGTTTTTTCCTGCTTTGGCTATGTCCACAACTGCCTGAATGGCATCAACTGTGGACTTGCCTTTACGGAAACCAAATTGGTGATCGGATAGACGATTCTCTTCGGTCAAGTGGCTTTGCATTCTCTGCAGAACCATATCCTCTAGAAGTTTACCCATCGTATCTAGCAGGCATATAGGCCTGTACGATGAAACCTTATCTAGAGGTTTTTCACCTTTCCTTAGGAGGACTAACCTCTGTCGCTTCCAGTCGCGGAAGAACTCTCCTCTCTCAAGGCAAAGATTGAAGCATCGAAGCAGAATCTGGGGTGAAGTGTCGATTACCAACTTTAGGATCTCGTTACTTATCCCATCGATTCCAGGCGCCTTGCCTGTTTTCAATCTTTTGCCTGCTTTTTGCAGTTCACTAAGTGTGAAGAGTTCTTCCTCTTCGACTTTGCAAAAACTCCAGTCCCTTCTAAGGTATGGCTCTGCAGGAGGAAACAAAGAACTTATTATCTTTCTGACCCAATCGGGATTGTCCAGGCCGGGGGTCTTTTGCCTCGTCACTAATTTCTTAGACACGATTTTAAAAGCCAGACTTCATGGGTCCTTATCGACTTCTTCGATTAGGTCCTTCCAGCTACGGCGTCGCGACTTGCGGATCTCTTTCTTGAGGTCCTTTTTCGCCTCCTTGAAATCCTCTCTCAGCAAGGGATCTCCCTTAGATCGGGTGTATGTCCTTCTTGCTTTGAGGCATTCCTTTCTCAAGGAGGCCAGCTTCTCTGACCACCAGTGCAAGGATTTTTTCCTTGGAAAGGCGCCTTTGCGACGTGGCATCGACGCATTGCAAGCGGTGACGATTATATCTCGCACCGCTCGCACCTCTCCATTTAGACTTTTCGGCCTCCTCACCCAACCAGAATCCTCAATTAAGATAGATTCTTCTAGGGACCGGCTGAACTTCTCCTTGTCGAGTTTCTTAATGTTCCACGAGGAGGTTTTGCGACTAGGAGCTTCCTGTCTTTTTCCTCCTCGTGTGTCTCCCATTGAGACTGAGAACTCAATATACTGGTGGTCACTTGCGGTATATTCCTCAGAGACCCGCCAGTCGCTTATGCGGCTAAATATATTAGACGATGCGATCGTTAGATCTATAATCGATCCGATCGCACCTCGTCTAAACGTCCATGTTTTTCCCCGGTTTACAACTAATAAATCGTTCTTGGAGATCATTTCTCCAATCAGAATTCCTCTCTTGTCGAGCCTCGTCTCACCCCACTCTGGCGACTTTGCATTAAAATCGCCAGTGATGATGACATCCAGCTTGGATTCTGTGAGGCTCGATTCTAGGTCTTCTATATTGGCTTCGAAGGTGGTCAGCGGGTCGTTGGGTGAGAAGTAGCAGCTATACATACGTATGTTAGCCACCTCTATCCACACAAACCCGCTGCTTGTCTCCAAGAACTTGTCAACCCGCAATTCTGGGTTGCACAGCTTAATGGCGGCTCTCTTCGCCTTATCCTGATACCAAGGTGCGAGGTCGCTTCCTTGATACTGCTCACTGCAGAACAGGATATCGACCTCATTTTCCCTAGCTGTTTGCATCAGGAGCACCTGTGCATCCTTACTTGTATGCAGGTTGACTTGAAGGAGCTTTAGGGATTTGCCCTTTTAAGTTTCTCCAGTTCCTCCTTGTAAACCGGGCAGGAAATTCTTCCAGGGATATGGTTGACTTCCGTTTTTCCCAAATCTGTACACGTTATGCACTTTGGCTTGTCACTAGTACACTTTTTGGAGAAGTGTCCCGCTTCGCCGCATCTCCGACAGTTTTTTGTTCTGTCGGGGCCCTTGCAAATTCGGGTCACGTGTCCATAGGCTAGGCACTTTTGACATCTTGTCACTTCTAAGTGCGTTCGGATGGATGCGTTTATCCAACCAATACGCACTTTGCCCAGCTTAAGCAGACTCTCGCTGTCGGTTTCACTCAAGCGTACTAGTGCCACTTTTGTACCACCAAAACGTGTCAGAAGTCGGCAAGTCACATCCAATTCGGGCTTTTGCAACTTCTGCTTTAAGACGGTTAAAACGTCCTCCTCTGCAGTTGTTTCGTCAAGTTCCCGAATTTCGAGGGTCTTTTTGCTGACAAGGGCCGTAACCTCGGCCTTGTCCTGAAGAACGGAGGTAAGATTCTGAGCGAACTTTGAAGTTTCACCCCCCTTTTTTACCACAACAAGAACCTCTTTTTTAAGAGTTCTCCTAATTTTCACAATCTCTGTACCAGTTTCCTCTGGCTTTACCGAAGTTGTTGCCAGTTTTATGAGATCATGGTAGGTCTCTGGATTCCGGGCCACAATTTTTATTGCCTCCGTTGTTCTAATTTTGGGGAGGCGCTTCTGAAGTCGCTCCCTCTCCTCCGCTTTCTTCAAGGCCTTTCTCTTACGGGCCTCCCGTTTCCTATTGGAGACGGTTTCAAAGTCTTTTTCGTTTTCAGGCTTATTTACCACAGTTGCCTCCGAATAAGAAGCAACCCAATTATTATTATTATTATTATTATTATTATTATTATTATTATTATAAACCATTTTTACTATCAGCCCCTCTATTGTTTGTGATTTTTCGTTCGGTATTTTTAAAATTAAAAAATATAATATAATAATAAATAAAATAAAATATAAAACAATAATAAAAATATAACAAAAATAAAGGATTGTGTTAGAAAAATAATGTAGATAGTGACGCTTTAAACAGGAAAGTGGACCGACAAAGCCATTTTTTATAGTACTATCTACCACATAGTGCACTTTTCATGTATTCTTCATAATTTTCGGATAAAAAATGTGCACTATCTACAGTTTTATTAATTAATAATTAAAATTAATAATTTCTTTTGCACCAATGAAAAGGGCATGTCCGAATTAGTCAAGAACATAAGTTTGTTTACAAAATTTAAAATTTTTTTAAGAGATCCAGATGCAAACGCGTTTTTAATATCTCCGATTGAGCTAAAATGTAGATAGTGTCTTTTTTAAAAAGGACGGCAGAATACTAATGATGCAAAATTTAAATATATATTATTAGTCGTATTAGAAGGAGTCTTTTGGTGGTGTTCTATTCAAATCATATGTTACATATAATGAAGACAAATCGATTAATATGCATATTTATATGTGTATACGAAGTAGCAGTATTATATGGCAGACGCAAAAATATCAAAGGAGGATGTGGAAATGGAAAATTATTTAAAAACAGATCAAGAAAATTATGGTTAAATCATTAATTACTCTCTAGATTTATTTTAGATATCAAGTATTGCACGAAAGTAAATCCATAATTAGGTTAAAAATGAAGAAATATATGTCACATCAACGCGAATGCGAAAAAATAATAAGTTTTGTTATAGGTCATACATTTTGAACTTTCCGATTCAATAATAATTAAAAATAGCAACATGCACAGAAAAAACTGAACTCAAAATGAGTTGGAAAAGTGACTCATTATGAGTTGCAACGAAAATGATCCGGATCAACTGATTTTGAGTTTCAGGCAAAAAGTTTCAAAATGAGTTAAATCCGACTCATTTTGAGTTCAACATAAAATCACAATTACAGTCAAATAACAATCACTTTATCATAGAAATATTAATTAAAATCATTGTTGTCAATAAACAAACAGATTGCACTGCAATAAACTTTGTTTCTTGAATCCGATTCATTGTATTTATGGAAAATTAAAAAAAAAAATTTTTGGTTAGAACGTTTGTGAATTTATAAATATTAAAACCAACCATGCAACATAAAAAACAAAAATTTTAACACTGCCTGAAAACCAAAGATAATGGCGCGAAATTTAAAATTGAAAATAATTAAAATTCAGTAATATAAACATTATAATAAGTACTTATTATAAAAAATGTCAGCTAGTGAAAATCTAGAGATTATAATATATTTTAAAATATATTTGGGTGATTCTCCACGAAACCGTCCATTTCATGTCCCATGTGTTTTTTAGGAAACAGATTGCACATATGATAGGGTAGATGTACCACTTTTGGCCACTGCTCCAGTTTTGGTCATTTTTATAAAATTTTTATTTAATTATTTATTATTAATGATATTTCTCATTATAATATTACAGTACTACAAGATTTTATGTATTTCCTTAAGTAAAATACTTCATTAAACTTAAATAAAAAAAATTACAATAAATATGAACTAGTGGCCAAAACTGGCGTTAAAGTGGCCAAAACTGGTGCTTCTACCCTAATGAATTCAACATGAAAAAGTAACTCTAGTGTTTACAAACAAAAAAATAACAAAATATTTCTTTTTACAGGAAGTTCATAGACAACATCTATTCCCATCGTAAAGGTTCATCTCATTCCCGACGACCAGCTTCCCAAGCAAAAATTTCTGTCAAATGCCAGTATTCACAACTGGCGCAGTATTGCACCAGTACTGGCATGCCAGCAGTTGGCTTGCCAGTACTGGTTCAGTACTGGCTTCATTAAAATTTCTGTACTACGCCAGTACTGCCCTTTAAGACTGGTATGCCAGTACTATGCCAGTACTGTGGCAGTATTGCGAAAACAACACTGGCAAACCAGTACTACGCCAGTACTGTGCCAGTATTGCTAACACGGTAAACTGACAATAGTCAGTTAGGAACTAATTAATGGAAATTTATGCGGTAATTTATAGAAATTTTCGCAATAATTCGTAAAGATTTGTAAAGCAAAAATTATCATTAAAATTTTGGATTTCAGTCATTTATGGAAATTTTACGGTAATTTATAGAAATTTATGCGGTAATCTATCAACATTTTGACGATAGTTTATAAAACAATGTAAAACACAAACGAGAACTAAAAAAATTAACATCGGTAATTTATGGTAATTTATGGAAATTTTCGCGATAATTTATGAAAATTTATGAGATAATTTATAAAAATATTGACGATAAATTTTTAACTAAAAAATTTAACGTTGGTAATTTATGGTAATTTATGGAAATTTATACGATAATTTATTAAAATATGTAAAACACAAATTAGACCTAAAATATTTAATGTCGGTAATTTATGGTAATTTATGGATAATTTAGAGGTAATTTATGGAAATTTATTAGGTAATTTACTTATTTGGTGTTTTTGAATTTAGTTCAATTAAATAATAATTTAACTTAATTACGCAGTTAAACGCTCTTTATTAATTGTAAGTGTAAAAGGTGTCAAAAATTACCGACAGATTGGCTCAGTCGGATAGATGCCTGGCGTTGGTGGTCGTTTAAGGACCAAGGGTATAAGTACCTTGGTTCGCGCCCACTTGGCTTGGTATTTTTCCTGCACGTGAGACAATCTGAGCGGGAGGTTTGACGTCGAGGTATAATGATGTGCACCGTCGATTATTGTCCGGTACACACCATTAGAACTCGACTGTCGATAAACCGGTTGTACTCAGAGAGGTTTTCTACAGTTTTCCCTCTTCTCTGGCGAGAAAACCCATTGACGGGTGGTCCAGGCGTAATGCGAGTACTCCTAATAAAGTCGGCTGTAGACGCAAAATTAGGTTAATATATAGAAAATTTCTAAAGTAGAACGGTTATGCCTAATCCAAAAAAGTATTTTCTCGGGGACTCTTGTCGAAGTGCGTAAGGCCAATAGGGCAGGAGTATAAACAATAAAAAAAAAAGGTGTCAAAAATTAAAATTTATTATCCTGTAGCTTCGATAGGGTAGTGGTTAGAGTGTTTGGCTAAAAGTCCGTAGGTCGTAGGTTCGATTCCCCACAGTGGCAAATTTTATTTCGTTATAGGTTTGCGTTTATTCTGCGTTGTAAACATTAATTTGATTAAAAGTTAAAAGTTGGGGATTATTACATGTTTGCAAATATAAATTAATTTTTTTTTATTATATTAATATTGAATTTAAATAAAGCCACTAGATTGGAAAATAGACGGTCTGGTCTGATTCAGGCCAGCGCCAGAAGATTTTTTTACACGGGTACTAAACCAGTACTGAACCAGTACTGCGCCAGTACTAAACCAGTACTGGCTGCTAGTACTGCGCCAGTAACATCAAACCAGTACTGAAAAGCGTTATCATTTCGGTCAGATGCCAGTACTGGTTCAACCATGGCGGCCAGTACTCCGCCAGTACTGGGCAGTACTGGCGCAGTACTGCGCTAGTTGTCAATTTTTGCTTGGGTTTATACAAGCGTACTGACCCATAGGATAATAACTTACTATTTTTAGTAATGTTATGTGTATGTGTCCTTGTGTACACTTTTTATGTATTTTGGAGTGGAAATCACGTGGGATTTTTATTTCTTAATATTTTTATTGTATTTTAATTTTTAACTACATTCTTATGTATATACTAATTATTTTTTTTATCCCACATACTTATGTATTAAATTACTAATACAAGTATTAGAAATGAGAGACGTGATAACTATAAAAATTCCCCTGTTTAATGAAGTATCGTTCAATGAAGAAAAGCAAAAAGAAAGAAGCGGTAAGAATTGAGAATGTGAATGACAATGCTATTCGTATATCTTGTTGTTTTGGCGTTGTTCTGATCGCGTGACAATGCCTGACATATAAAGTACGTCAACGTCATCACTTCGTTCGAGTATTGTTAGCCAACTTGAGGAACGGATGTCGTACAATCCTTGGGAATGTTTTGCCTAATTAACATTGGAATGGGCCAAAGAGTGAAGTGGAATGCGTTTCCATTTTGCGGTGACAATAAATTGTCGAAACAGATAAGTCTTTATTGAGTTTCTTTTTCTTTGCCGAAGATTAACTCCAATAGTAAAGACTTTGACAATTTTCTTAGACGCTAAACAAAAGAAAAGTTTTGTTTCAGTAGAAAATTTCTAAAATAGTTGAAAGATAAATCCTTCTTCAATTTCCTAATTGTTTCTGTTGTATATTTAAATGGAAATTCACAGTAGTATAAATCTTGTGCAAGCTCTTCATTATGCTAATGTTAAAATTAAAATAATCTCAACATTAGTTTTAATAGCGAGAAAGTTTAAATTCTAAATTTATGATTAAAAGAGGAGAATATCATATATTGTCGCATAAAAATTAAAAAAATAAATTAAATAAATTCAAATACTAATCAAAACTTTAAAAAAAAATTTTTTCATTGGAGATAAAATATCGATAAAATTTTTGACTCAAGTTTTTGCATATTAGATAGTCCCCACAAGTAAGATTTATATAAGATTTACAAAGTTTCTTTCAAGTTATACAATTCTTTCGAGGGCTTTAAAAATAGAATATACTTTATATCATTTTGCAACAGAAAGAAAATGCTTTTGCTTTACATATAAAGAAGCAAGTTTAAAGACTTTAAATTCACATATAAAGAATTTTCAGTGACATTAGGGGCAGAAATTTTTTTTTATAATAGAAACACAAATTTTGTGAGGATAAGCGGAATTGAACCGTCACGGTTCTATTGTAATTGTTCATGAAACGAATTAACGGTACACACGCAATGCACTTTAACTTATTCAAGAGTGTGGTTGCCAACCTATCTCACAGTCTCGCATGTGAAGTTAATATATGTGGCCGCGGCATGAACAAAACAGCTCATTGGGGTTCAGCAACCATATAGTCGAGAAAAAGTTTCATCTCTGAAAGTCTTGAAAGTTAATTACCTAACTTCAACTTCAACAAACCCTTGAAACTGTACACAGCATGCGAAAAAATAAATCTTACAACCTGGGGGCAACAAATTTTTTTTCTCAATCAAAACACAGTTTCTCTAACTATAAACTCTTGGCCCCTTTTAAAACTGTAATCAAACGAGTATTTATAAAAATTATTCTCCACAATCGTTCTTCAAACAAAAATATTTTACTTCCATCCATTCATTTTTATTAACGAAAATTATTTTTATAAAAACCAGTACGTTTTCATAAAAAAAAAAATAACTGTTACAAAAAAATATTATAAATGGGTCAGAATTCGTGAAATTTTCACAAAAAATAAAAAGTATTTTTTTTAATCGAAATGTTAAACAAACATTTCTATTTGGCTTTAGGAATGTGTCCACGAAAGAACATAAAAATTTTTTCTTTTATAAAAGTTATTGCAAAATGAATTATTTTGCAACTTTTTAAACAAAATTTTATTTCTCCTAAATGAATGAACCGATTTAAATGAATCAAGCGGGAATATAAAGGGGATAAAATATACTTTCGTTAAGAATTAAGAAATTTTTAAAAACTTCATATTTTAATAATTATTTACTAAATTGTTTATAAACAATTTATCTTTTTTAATGTTCTGCGTCTTTTAAAAATTTTTTAAAAATCTCATAACATACAATTAAAACTATAAGGAATCAAAATCTGTTGAGAAAATTTAGGAGCGACAATTATTTTAAAAGTTATAATGAAAATTAAACATTAAAAACATTTTCAAAAATTAATTATTCATAAAAAATGCATTAAATAATTATTAAAAAATAAACTTTTTAAAAATTTTCTAATTCTAAACGAAAGTATATTTTATCCCCTTTATATTCCCTTTTGTTTCATTTAAATCGGTTCATTTATTTAGAAGAAATAAAATTTTGTTTAAAAAGTTGCAAAAAAATTCATTTTACAATAACTTTTATAAAAAAAAAATTCTGTTCTTCGATGGACACATTCCTAAGGCCGAATAAAAATGAAGCGTTTTGTGCAGGAACAGCATAAGTCCATAATTCGAAATTGTTCAGGAATCAATAAAAACTGTTTTTCTCGTAAACGTTAAGATTTTTTTTAATTCGGCTTTTTGCATTACATTCTACTAACCTATAAGTTAAAAAATCCAATATAATTAATAAAATATAAAATATAAAAAATTAAAAAATAAATAAACATTTGGACTTATGCTGTTTCTGCACAAAATGAAATGAAAAACACAGAAAATTTATTAAATCCAGTGAAATATCAAAGTTTTATGAAATATTTAATAACATTTATTTAAAATATTAAATTTGGATAATTTTTAGTAACATTTTATAAATAATGAAATTGTTTTAAGAATAAATTTAACCAATTTTCAATATTTTCTAATTTTTAAATAATTCAGTCACCACTGTCACTTTTTGCTTCCCATGAGTGTTTTTATTTATAATATAAACCGTTTAATATAAATTATTAAAATACGTCAAGAATATCACAAATAAATATAAAACTTATCATGGACTTGTGCTGTTTCTGCACAAAATGATATTTTAATTATTTTTTTTAAGGGTTTAGAGTTTAGTCACTTATGTAATATTTTACCAGATTAAAAAGCTTCATTTAAAGATTAATTTTCAATAAAAAAGTGATTTTCGAGAAAAATGGACTTATGCGGTTTCTGCACAAAACGCTTCAAATGTTTTTCCAACATTTCGATTTAAAAAAAATACTTTTTATTTTTCGTAAAAATTTCACGAATTCTGATCCAAATTCATTTTTTTATAGAATAATAAAAAAAGAAATTTCATCTACAAAGTATTGTTCTTTGAAAGTGAAAAATAATTGTTTTCATTTGAAACGTTTTTTTTTTCAATTTTGTAAAATTTCTCTTCATTTAATTATTACTACTAAATGTAATAAATGGTGTATTTTAGTGATAATAAGGAGCAGAAAGAATCTTAAATATTACAATTGAGAAATAAATTGCCGTGAAAGCCTCCATTCCTAATTAGACGAACTAACAAAGTATGAAAATTGGGACGTCTGACAAAGGATACCTTTTCCACTGTATTTCGTATTTAGTGTCTGACTGTGACGTTCACTTTCCACTTCAGAAAGCATCTCCCAAGCTTTTCAACGTGGAGGTGAATTTCAATAGAACAGGCGGTTTTTCTAAGATTTCAAAAGCTGTACAGTTTTCACTGAATCTTCATGCTAACTGATGATTGTTTTTATTATTATTATTATTATTATTATTATTATTATTATTATTATTATTATTATTATTTATTTTTTTTATTATTAATACTAACTAATATAAGAATAATATATTATTGCAATTATTTTCATTTCCCAAGTAACCTAAAAATTTGCAAGAAACTTGCATCGGATTTTTCTACTTGGAGTAAGTTTCTCGCAAAATTTCAACTTACTTGGGTATTGTTACTATTTTTATTTTAATTATAATATTTGTTATTAAATTGATGATGTTCTTGTTGTTGTTGTAAAGTCCGGTGATTAATTTAAAGTTAATGTAATAATTAATAAAGCGTAATAAAATATCGAAACAATAATAACTAAATTCAATAAATAATTTATTATTATCAATACACAATTTGAGAACAATTTCTGTTTAGCGATTCTCTAATATCGGGGAAGAGAGAGATATGTTTCCGAAACGATATATTACCTAAAGCTGAGATTATAAATCACTGGAATCGAATCGATGAATCCGCTGATTTGTCTCAACGAGCAATGTTAATGATAATAATTTTCATCACATCAAGAAGTAATTCCCAACTATTTTTCATTTCTTATTATTTATTGCATTAAAAATGTAAAGTTTTATTTTCTTCAAAAAAAGCTTATTTAATTTCAAAGAATCGCTCAATATCTCTCAATATACATAATGAAAATATAAGAAAAATTTAATTTTTCATTTTCTCATATGATGAAACCGACATTATTAACGCGGAATATAAAGTATACATATCTATACCAAGGGTAATTGTTGATGTTATATAATACATTTTTTTCAATTTTCCAAGAATATTACAAACCCCCCTTTTCGAAGTGGAACTTTGTTACTCATGCAATGTACCATCCACAAGCAATCATGAAGCGCTTTAATTAAAAATTCTATTAATTCTCTGTGAGTTCGCTTACTGGTTAGTTACACTTTACCTCTGAAGACCAGAGTGCTTCCATTTAGAAAAAAACTTTAATAAAGTAATATTTAAATAATTATCAATTTAAGATAAATTGAATGGATTGAAAACTTATCAAGAATAATGGAAAATTATACCTACAATTGTCAATGTAGAAGAAAAAAATTAGCAACAAATATCAGTTGACAAAAGATTATTAAAAGATTTATCACACCACATAATTAATACAACTTTATAGCAAAAAGAAAGGGCAAAAAAAACAACCTAGAACTCTGAATTATTATTTTTTAGTGTAAAAATAAAAAACAGTGTTTGCAGCTGGTAAATTATTATTCAACAGTTAAATTTTAATTAGACAGGAAAAAAAATGAGATTTTATTGTATAAACGCGAGTAAACTTGATCGTTTTATGGGATCAAAGAAGACTTTGCAAATATGAATAATAATTAATTGGCATGCCGAGGTAAACTCAGTTGAAACTTAATGCATCTCATTAAGGCTTATCTTTCAAAATTCCCTTTTTTAAAGTTTTATAAGAAATATGTACATTTTTCTTTTCTCAAGGATTTTTTTTTGTTAAATTCAACTTCTCATCTATTCAGAAAATTTATCTCTTGATAAATGATAAGTAACTGTAGGTTCTATTCAATTTTAATATTTTTCATAAGCTAAAAAAATTTATATGTGTAAGAAAATTTTTTATGCAAAACAAACAAAAATAAGAAGTACATAAAGCATACTAAAGAAGGTACTTTATAAATTCAGTTAAAAAAGTTTTTCGGTAAAAAAGAATTCTTCAAAATGAAAATTTGTAAAACTACCACCATCAAACTATAAAATTCATGACCTTTTGGCAAAGTACAATAAGAGCCACTCATGAAACTTCTTTATTCCTAATTGAGAAAAATTTCTTCAAAATGCTCTTACTTCCATTCTCAACAAAAGTTAAAGAGAGGTAGAGTAGAAAAAAAATTTCAAATTAACTAGAAAAGTTTCATTTGAAAGTATGAAACAAGATGTATGATTTGTTTGTAAAGAAAAAAAAATTTTCCCCTTTATTCAATTATAGTTTTATTTAAATTATAAATGCTTAACATTAATTCAGAATATAGGAAAATTACTTCTTTTTGTCCCAATTTCAATATAATGATAAATGCAGTAAATTATACATACAAAAAAAAATTACTATAACGAAGCACTTGTTTCAAGGGGAAAAAGTTATTTTAAAGAACTCTCCTTCATCTTTCTCTCTCTGTCTCTCTGTGGAAGGTTGTCTTTTGACAAATCCAACATCAGAGCAAAGGTTAAAACTTAAAGGCGAAGAGATGACGATTCAATTCGTCTCTCACAACCTAGCGGAGGAAATAAAACAAAAAATATTTTATCTCTCTTTATCCAGTATGATTTCTAGTAATGTCAAAAAGTTATACAAACAATTTTTCAAAAAAAGAAGAAACTGTTTTTCCGAATTTATCATTTTATGTACAAAATATCAGAATTTATTTCAGACACTTTAAAACTCGTTTTGAAGTTTCTAAAAAACTTTTTAAAAACCCATTTCAGAAAAGTAAAAGTGTAACTCGAAAACTGTTTGTAATATTGTCAAATTAATAAAAGTTTTACTCGTCAAGTAAATGGGTAAATTGTTTTAAATTCCTAAAAGTATATTCCGAGTTGGTTCAATTATTTCTGCTAATTAAATTTCAAACAAAAATATTAGTTAAATATATATGAAATCGAAAAATAGAATTTAAAAAAATAATATTCAATAATTAGTTTTTCATAAATTACAAATAAGAGTTGGTTATTCATTTATTTCGAAATGTACTTTTATAAAAGAAATATAAAAATTTAAAGAATAATTAAGAATTATTTAAATTATAATTTTTTTTGCCTTCGAAGATAAAAAGATTTTTACGAAAATGAAAAGAATTGTGAAAATAAACTTGTGTTCACTATTTTTTTAGCCTTCATTCTTGAACATCGTTGCACGAGTTTCAATTAAGCGTCAACGGGAGCTCGTGTAATAAGCTTTTGGAAAGTTCCGCGTACCTGAATTTGGTGCAACTATTTGATTTACAATTACAGCCACGAGCCAACGAGCTTTCAGGTACGAGACTCTGATTATCGCTGGGGAATCCGTCGAACGAAAATCGATTTGGCAACCCCGACGGATATACCTATAATTTGTGACACGCGATCTCCCGCACCAAATGAAAACTTGATGCCGCGTCACGTGGATATTCAGCGCACCGCAACGCTCATTTTACGCTATTCACTCATTCTTCGTAAACAAAACCATGTCTCAAAATTTGTTTACAATTTTCTTCAACAAATTGTTAGACTTGCTAAATATTTGCAAAAAAAATTTACAACCATAAAGTTAATATTCCAATTCCTAGACTACTAAGAATTAACTATAATAATCGTCGTATTCTGTCCATTCTGTCCACACTTGAAGTTAGACTTTTGTGCATACTTTTGTTTCTTTAATATGTCTTGATAGATAATATTATACCTACTTCTTTATTTCTTTACTATTTTTTAATTTAATAATATTATCTTTATTTTTCAAATAATTCATAAATTATCTAAAAAAATTATTAGTGTTATTATTCATTATTTCTTTGTTTCTAAAAAAATTAGCATTTTGTAACAAACGTTTTAGGTAATTAACAAATGTAAATTATTCGAAAACATCAACAACTTCTTTTCTAAATTAATATTTAATCATTATTATTTTTATACAGGAATCAAGATTTTCAAAAATTTCAAATTAAAATTGATTTCTCCGAGACTTCGACTCGGAGTGATCGGTTTCTTCATTTTTTATAATAAATTAAAGATAACCAAGTGATAAGATCATTATTTTATATAATAGGAATACTTTTACTGTAATTTTTTCAAAATTATTTTCATCATTTTAATTCAATTATTATTTTTTAGAATTTTTGAATAAAATTCTTCTTTAAATCAATCATCTTTAATCATTTTTGAAAAAGTTGTTTGAGAATTTTCAAATTCATTTGTTTACAATTAAATTTTACAAAATTCCAATTATATTCAAAATATCTTCAATTGAATACGTATTACAAAATAAACACTTCAAATAATTTCAGAAAAAATTGAATTAAACTTTTTCAAATAATTAATTCTACAGAATTGTTGGTTATAAGTATGAAAAATTAAAATTTTAAAAGAATTTAATTTGAAACCTTTTCAAAATTTAATTATTTTTTAAAATTCATGCTATAAGGCTTTTAATATTTAAATATTATTTGAATATTTAAATAATTTGAATAATAAATATTCAAATCTAAAATTTTAACTGAAATTCATTTTTAAATCAATTTTTATTAGAAAATTCTACGAGAATTCAATTATTTAAATGCAAAAATAAATAATTTATTGAATGTACTTTTAAAAGAATGTATCACTTGGTCAAAATTATATAATTTGAAAATAAAAGGAATTTATTGAATGATTAAATATTTCTTAAAATTGAATTATCATAAAGAATTTTATCAAAACATTTTTAAATAATTGTTTTCTTTTGACGATTTTTAAAATAAAATTGTTAAGAACAATTACATTTTTCGAAAAATTCGATTAAAATTGTATTAAAAATAATTGAAATTCTGCGATGAGTTTTATTTATGAAAATAATTGATTCTTAAAAAGAATTTTATTATTTATGAAAATAATTCAATCCCTGTAAAAAATTTTATTTTCTAAATAATAGAATTCATATGAAATTGAAGAAAAATTTTGTAAATAACTGAAATTTTGTCAAGAATTTTATCAAAAATTTTAAACATAATTGGATTTTGGAAAAGAATTTGATTACTTTGAAAAATAATTGAATTTATGCAATCATTTATTATTTTTCCAAAATATAATTTTTTTAGTGTTTTTGAGTAAAATTCGTCTATAAATCCACTATTTCTAATAATTAATTAAATATATGTGACGCTCCACGAGAAAAGGGACCTTATTTACTCTTGTCATGAGGTCCCTTTTCTCGTGGAGCGTCACATATATTAGAAAATTTTAACAAATTTCAAAAGAATTTGAATTATTAAAATTTTTAAAAACCTAAAGAATTTTTAAAATTTCTAATAAAATCCATTGAAAATTGTAAATGCAACTCTTTGATAATTCAATTAATTTTGAACTACATAAGTAAAATTATTATACCAGAACTTAGACTTTTGTGTATGCTTTTGTTTTTTTCAATAATTTTCATATGTATGTATTTAACCTTTTTTTGCTTATAATAAGTTTTACTTTTATTTTCAAAACATAATTTAATATGAAAATGAAAAATGTTTTTTAGTATGTTTAAGTACCATACAAAAAGAAACCACACGCGCGCATTATTTTAGCTAGTTTCATAATACTTTCAGAAAAATTTTTTTTTGATAAAAGTAGTATGACCTGAAAAAATTCTCTAAAAATTTCTATTGACTAAAAAATATAGTAAAATATAATAAATATTACTTAAGCTTCGAAATAAGCGACTCTTAAATCGCCTAGATAACAAGTTTTCATATAAAAGTTCAACTTGTTTTTAAAAATGTTGTCCGACATATTGGATCCACCATTTTGAATTTTAAAAATCTGATTTCAGACTCGTAATCAGCGACCCTACAATTAGAAAAAGAAAATTTTGAATTATTTTTTAATGCATACTTGAAGCACTGCGAATGCAAAAAGTACTCCAAATTGATAAAACACATAAAATTCCACTTTTACTCATCCCAAGTGCTTCAATTGAATCTGAGCAAATCTTCAAATTTTTCTTTTTCTAATTGTAGGGCCTAGGAGTATGAAAGTAGGGTCTACGAGGTATAAAAGTACGGTATAGGTTTCTTAGAAGTAGACCCTCCTTTGCTTCTCCAAATGGAAGATTGGCAAATTTCAGCCTGTTTTGGGAGTCAAAGGAGGGTCTAGTTTTTAAAAATTGTATTGAAATCAGACCCTACATTACGACTGCTAAACCTAAATAAGCCCTACATTTTCAGAGGCTAAGTAGGGTCTAAATTTCTACTCGGGTTAAAACCCCAAAATATCAAGTTTTATAAAAATCCAAGTAGTTTCTTAAAATTTGGCCGTCATGTTGGATCCACAATTTTTAATTTTGAAATTCTCACTTTAAATTCATAATTGAAAAATTTTGATTTTACTCTTTTGACTACTGAAAAATTTAATTTAATTTTCTTTTAAAAATTATTTTCTCACTGAATGAAAAAATTGAAAAATATTTCCCTTTCTTTTTACCATAATGAAAAGAAAAAATAAAATTTCTGTCTAATTTACTAATGACGTACATAATTGAATTAGCTTCGACACTAATAGGAAACTTGTGATAAATTATTGACTGCTAGGCACATTTCAAAACCCAATATGTACATATGTACTTTAGATCTATCTTTACTCTTGTAATTGTTTCTGACACAGTTCGAATACAAAGGAACTCATTAAGTAGGTAAATGGATCCCTTTGAACCCTTGTGAATCGGTTACCATTTGATTACAGGAGTACTTTGATATAGCTTAAGATTCGATCCATTACAAAAGCAAAGGTTAGACTAGCATTCTTTTCCAATATTTCTGACCATGAATCGAAATTATCCAATATAAAAATTCAATTTTTATTCAATTTTTTTTTCATAGAACATTTCTATTTTCTCCAATCTGAATTAATGGTCAAAGAAAAAATAATTCAAATTGAAACTAGAAGAAAAAGAAGTTTTACAGGAAATGAAAGAGGAGGAATTCTTTCTGCTTAAGGAAAAAATGTTGAGTTAATTTAAAAACTGAAAAGAAGAAAAATATAGAATTAAAAACGAAAATAGAAAAACAAGGTAAATAAAACGAAAAACATTAATGAAACATACAACAGTCAAGAAATAATTAACAGTTCACTATAAAATTCAACAGAGAATAATAAAAATCAAATAAATAAATATAGTTCCTCAAATTAAGTGTAAAAACGTATTGCAAAACTGAAAAGTCAAATTTAAAACTGAGCTTCGAACTCTGTAGAGTTCTTACTATAAACTTTGATTAAAGCAGAGAGAAGAACAAATATAAAATCAAATAAGAACAGAGAATGAACAGAATGAGTCTACTTTTTACATTAAGTTACTGGAAATATAATTTATAATCATTTCATACACGGAAAAAAAAAGTTCGAAGATTATTCGGGAACTTCGTTCTTAACTCTTGGATACGGCGGGTAGTTCACAGAGAACTAAAGGTTGCCTCGTTTAAATATGTCATTTACTATTTCTCTACAAATTATAACTATTTCACCACTTCTCGGCAAACTGTTCTTGAAAAAGTCGGGAACTGTTCAAGAAAATCGAAAAGTTAGGCGAATGCAAGAAAAAAATGGATTCTGCTTCCCCCCTCCCACTTCCCCTCCTTGACACGTCCGCACACACACACACACACACACACACATTTATCCTTGAAGATCACATACAATTTTTATTTTTTATTAAGTTTCTGAAATAGAAAAAACCATATGAGGGAAAAATCGACGGCGGCTGGAACAGAACTCGCGTACCCGAGGAATAGAAGTCCGGCGTCTTATCCACGTGAGCTAAACAGGAGCGTTAAATACCTCAGCATAAAATAAATATATAAGGCACGCAAGTCTTACTGACGTTGAGACTGGTGCGCACAGTTTCTGCGCACCAAGATTCCTTGACGAGTTCCCGAAAATTTCAGAAACAGTTGCGGCCAGTGCCATGGACTTTACATGAGAAAGAAATGAAAAAAAGACTATTGGACTATTTACAGCGTTTTCTAATACAGTTCCCGAATTTCTTTCAAACATTCATTGATTACCATTGAATGTTCGACGCTAGTTCAGAGCTGTTACCACGTATCCAAGAGTTAGGAAATAATTCCTGAAATATCTGGGAACTTTTTTTTTCCGTGTACGAATTATCAAAATTATCCAAGTCATAGTCATTTTTTTTAAACTATTTCTTTTTTCCTATTTTATGAAAAACATTTCTGATAATAAGTATCGAAGCAGAATCAACAAGATTTTTAATAATTGCAATTTCGTGTTACACCGGATGATTCAAGTAAAAATTTAATAATCTTCCTGAATAAGCAAAAAAGTGTCATCAAGCATATCTTTTATATATTATGAAATGATTGGAAAATCTAAATTGTTAATAATATTTACTTCCAAGTCTTGTATGATTAATATAAGACCATCTGCCCTCAATAATTAATTAATTTAATTATTCATAGGTATTTTTAGTATATTTCTTCAAATGCTAAAGAAATTTATAATTCATTAATATTAATTACTGTATTTTGAGTATTGGTTCATTAAAATATTCAACATTTTAAAAAAGTATTAGAATAACTCATGCATAATTGAAGCTAAAATCAATTGAAGGATTTTATAAATAGTTATTGTTTATAACTTTATGCTATAGGGTAAAGTACCAATTACAGCAAAATTAGCGCGCGGCTAACTTCTTACTGCCTTTTTAAAATAAAATGAGCAATTTTAAAAATAATAGAATTTAAAAATTTTCTAATTTAAATTTTTGTTGAAAACACTAAAAAAAATTCAATTTTGGAGAAATTACAAATAATTGCAGAAATTCAATTATTTGAAGAAGAAATAAAATTCTTCTTACAAAATTCAACTTTGTTCAAAATTTGAAAAAAATTCTTGTCAAAATCCCAATCATATTTATAAGTAACAAAATTCTTCTCCAAAGTTCAATTATTTTCATAAACGTCAAAAAAATTATTGTCCTAATTTTAATAATTTTCAAAAAATTTTCTAATTTAAATGATTTTCAATATCTACTATTTTAATAAAATTCTCCAAAAAGAATTCCAGTTTTAATTACTATTTTACTAAAATTTCACAAAACAATTCTATTATTCAAAAAAAAAAATTTTAAATTCCTCTCAAACATTCAATTAATATAAAAAATATTAAAATTTTTCGTAAGAATTTAATTATTTTCAAAAATATTAAAATACTTTATAAAATTTTAATTATTTCAAAGATTTTAATCAAAATTCTTGAAAAGAATTCAATTTTTTTTATAAATAATTAAATTTTTCAGGGTAATTCAATTATTTTTTAAAATTTTAACAAAATTCTTCACAAAAATTCAATTATTTTCATAAATAATAAAATTTTTCATAAAAATTCAATTATTTTCATAAGTAAGAAAATTCTGGTGAGGAATTCAATTGAAGCGTTTTGTGCAGAAACCGCATAAGTCCATTTTTTCGAAAATCACTTTTTTATTGAAAATTAATCTTTAAATGAAGCTTTTCAATCTGGTAAAATATTACATAAGTGACTAAACTCTAAACCCTTAAAAAAAAAAATTAAAATATCATTTTGTGCAGAAACAGCACAAGTCCATGATAAGTTTTATATTTATTTGTGATATTCTTGACGTATTTTAATAATTTATATTAAACGGTTTATATTATAAATAAAAACACTCATGGCAAGCAAAAAGTGACAGTGCGGTGACTGAATTATTTAAAAATTAGAAAATATTGAAAATTGGTTAAATTTATTCTTAAAACAATTTTATTATTTATAAAATGTTACTCTCTAAATTTGAATCAGCGAAAAGTCGCTGATTCACCAGCCCAGAGAATGCAGCTGATGAAACAGCGTATATACGCTGGAAAATCAGTGCATATACGCTGTTTCATCAGTGTATATACGCTATTTCATCAGCTGCATACTCTGGGCTGGTGAATCAGCGACTTTTCGCTGATTCAAATTTAGAAAGTACTAAAAATTATCCAAATTTAATATTTTAAATAAATGTTATTAAATATTTCATAAAACTTTGATATTTCACTGGATTTAATAAATTTTCTGTGTTTTTCATTTCATTTTGTGCAGAAACAGCATAAGTCCAAATGTTTATTTATTTTTTAATTTTTTATATTAAGTAGATAATTAATTAATCATATTGGATTTTTTAACTTATAGGTTAGTAGAATATAATGCAAAAAGCCGAATTTAAAAAATTTTCAACATTTACGAGAAAAACAGTTTTTATTGATTCCTGAATAATTTCGAATTATGGACTGAATGATTTTAAAGATTTTAATAGAAAACGACCGACCGACCGACCGACCGACTCACACCTCTTTCTATTCTGTCTAACTATCTTTGAAAATACTTCACTTACACATGTCCAAAAAACACATACCCATGAATGTTACACATACACACAAAACACATACATGTCTTGTCACGCATGCGCAGTAGTGTTTTATCAATGTCACACATGCACAGTAGTATTCTATCAATGTCACACATGCAAAGTAGTATTCTATCAGTGTCACGCATGCGCAGTAGTGTTCTATCGATGTTACGCATGCACAGTAGTGTTCTATGAATATCTGGCATGCGCAGTAGTGTTCTATCAATGTCAGGAATGCGCAGTAGTGTTCTATCAATGTCAGGAATGCGCAGTAGTGTTCTATGAATATCAGGCATGAGCAGTATAGTGTTCTATGAACATCAAGCATGCGCGCAAAACACCCACACATATATACTCACACATATACACTAATCACATGTACATGTATACTCACACATGTACATAAATTACATACACATGTATACTGACTCATATGCAGATATAAACTCGTACATATACACAAATCACATATATAGATTTAATAAACGATTGATAATATAAATTGTTGAATTTTTTAAGGTTCGTTGATGCACGTACTGTCTGTTGAAATTTTTTTAAATATACGTAAATACCTCACTCGCTAATGCTGCGCTGTCTGTGTTGTAAGGGAACTTATTTATTTACTTGTGTATTTACTTATTTATTTGTTTGACAGAAATCAACAATCATTTTTTAAATAGATAATCAGTGAAAAATGACTTATATTTCTGTAAGTGTAATTTTCAACTGACTTTTAGTAAAATTATTTGTTTGACAGAAATTTACAATAATAAATAAATCACAATAAAATAACAATCAGTGAAGAATGACTGATATTTTAGTACTTTTCAACTGATTTTCAGTAAAATTCCACTGATTATGAATCCAAAGTCACTTTTTAAAAATACAAAATGGTGAATCCAGGATAGCGGACGAAATGAAAGATTCAGTAAGAGAATACGTAAAAATAACATTTCGTATAATGTACAATGACAATTTTTTTAAAATGTCACTTCATAATTTTTGTCTTATTACACAATGATTTTAAATAAAATAATTTATATTTTTATAAATATTAATAATTTTGTACATTTTCTAACTACTACACTGAAAAAAAAAATTTATTTGAATCAAATAAAAATTATTTGATCCAAATAAATCATTTATTTGGTTATAATCCAATAAATGTGCATTTGAACCAAATACATATATGTATTTGACCTAAATATTTTATTTTATCGCATCAAATAACTATTTATTTGAATCAAATACAAATTATTCAAATCAAATAAATCGAATATTTCAAACTAATAAATAATTATTTAAATCAATTATAGAAATTATTTAACTCAAATAAATATTTACTAGACCTAAGTATTTTGTTTTATCGTATCAAATAAATAGTTATTTGTATCAAATACAAATCATTCAAATCAAATAAATGGAATATTTGAAGCTAGTAAATAATTATTTGAATCAATTATGAAAATTATTTCATTCTATATTTAAAAAAAAAAAAATTTTTTTAATATTTAGTATTTTTTTAATTTATTAATATATTATTATATTATATTTATATTTTTATATTATATATATTAACTGATTTTTTAACAGACTTTTAACATTATTTACAAACATGTTCATACAGTTTTTATTCACAACACAACACACAATTTTATTATTTCATATAACGCTTAAAACGAAGAATGAAAAATATTCGCTCGCATGTGGGATCGAACTCGCGTCCCCCCGCCTACAAAAGCATCTATTTAAACCGCACGGCCACTGAGACTTAGTGAGAACTTCGAAACACTCGAAGTGTACGCATCACTGACGCTTAGCTCCGCGCAAAGCACCCCCTTTTTTTAAGTATTATGATTAAGAATATTCCACCTTAATCGTATTATAGTGATAGTGATGTGCATATTAAGTGCTCCACGTGACAGTGACACCGACACTGGCCGGTGAGTGCTAGTGATCTTTTGTTTTCCACTATAGACAGTGACTGCATAGTGAAACACAATGAGCAACACAACAAACAAAGTGATATCCCCTATAGAAAGGAGGGAAAGAGCCCAAATACGAAAATCAATTAAGGATCTAAATATTGTTTCCAATTCAATTGGATTGGAAAAGTTATTTAACAGTAGAAAAACCTCCACACCCCCTAATTTTAATGTAATTAGAAAAGCAAACCCAAGCCCCGCGTCACAAGCGACGCCAGGGACGCCAGGCAATAGCCGACGCGCTCAAGCGCACAGACACATTGACGACGAGGGGTTCGAGCACCCGGTAAAGTTACACAAGAGAAAGCATGAGGCCATCGAAGACGGCATCCCAACGACTAACAAATACAGCGCTCTCACACCCAACACAGAGACACTCATGGAAGAAGAAGCAACCGCGCAAATGGAAATTGAAATCAAAGCAAGTAAAGATAATACAAAGATTAAACCACCACCAATTCATGTCAAAGAATCTAACATCAAAACATTAATTGATCTTTTTAAAAATGACGTAATTAAATCCAATTACGCATTAAAACAAACAAATTTTGATGTAATTAGCATTTTATGTATTAATCAAGACACATACCAAAAAATTCAAGATATATTGAAAACTAAAAAAGTGAAATTCTTCACATATACTCCTAAATACAACAAAACCAAAACAATAGTTTTAAAAGGAGTAAGAGGATCGTTTACCGAACAAGAAGTGAAAGAAGACATCACAAACCTTAAAATACAAGATATAACAGTTACAAATGTAACTAAATTAATCTTTAACAAAAATGACCCCGAAAAGTACCATTTCATCGTACAACTGTCGAATGAAAGTAACATCAAAAATCTACTATCAATAAAATCAATCCTGTACCAAAGAATAAAATGGGAAAAACTTCGTAGAAAACCTATTTTTCAGTGTAGGAAGTGCCAAAGAGTTGGCCACGCGAGTGCAAATTGCCAATTAGAATACAGATGCGTAAAATGCGCAGAAAATCACGAACCAGGGAAATGTCCCATAACAGAGAATTCACCAGCAGACAATTTAAAATGTGCTAACTGCAATGAAAAGGGCCACCCAGCTTCATATAGAGGATGCCCCTTCCTCGTAACAGCCCTTAATCTAAAAAAACAACACAACCAAGCAAGATATGATGCAACTCCCAGAAGATATATGCAGAAAAACAATCTAGTGCAAAATACAAGTTATGTGCAAACCAACAACTTTGTGAACCCAAATATGTCATATAGGAATATGCTTACAAAACAACACACTAACACTACACAAAACATCGACAATCACACTCCAAATACAGCACCCAACGAATCGAGTAACCATACATCCAACAGAAATCAACAGGAAGAAACACCCTTCAACATACAATCATTCTTATTAAATTTTACAAATTCTCTAATGGAAAAAATCACCATGCAGCTCAGCGAAATTGAATCCAAAATAAATAAAAATAAGGAAAGTATCGAATTACTATTCAACCATTTGTTCGATAATGATAATTAACAACTTAACAGACCCCACAATTCATAATGATAATAATACAAAAATTACACTAAAAATAAGTGCCATAAATGTAAATTCATTACGCAATGTAAAACGTAGAATTGATTTACAAAAATTTGCAAATAAATATAAATTAGACCTCATTCTTGTATCAGAAACAAAATTAAACCCCAAGTACAAAATATCAATTAATAATTACAACACCTACAGAACTGACAGACCAAATTCCTCGAATGGAGGTGGAACAGCAATTTTTTCCCATAACTCATTAAACACTTCAGAAATTTCATATCCTAACTCTAAAAAAAACAAATGCTTAGAATATACAACTATCAAAATACATCTTACATCCAATAAAATACTATACATATTTAGTATATATGCAAATACTAACAACACTTTTATAGACGAACTAGAAGATATTTTTCTAAAATTCAAACTCCATGAACCAAGAGTATACTACATAATAGCAGGAGACTTCAATGCAAGACATACCAACTGGAACGATACCCTCTGCAACGAACGAGGATGTAAGCTACAAAACTGGATTGAAACTAATCATATCAGAACAAAATCTTCCCTAATAAATCCACTACGCCCCACATACCCTAGTGCAAAATCATACCTTGATCACTGTTTAATAGACTCTAGACTTCACATTATGGATCTCGTTAATGAAAAACTATTAACACTCCCCTATGACAGCGACCACAACGCAATTACATTCACACTAAATACTCAAAGTATGGAAACAAGATTATCAATGCCCATATCACCAACTGCACGGTTCAATTACAAAAAAACAAACTGGAAAAAATTCGAAGACTACTTACACGAACATCAGGATGAATATCAAACCCCACACAACAGGAACCTCTCCATTGAAGAAATCGACAACAACATTACAGCACTTGAAGAGCACATAAAAAAAGCTATTTCCAAGGTAATACCACAAACAACTTACAAACAAAACAACTATTTTGACAAATATACATCACATAAAATCAAAAAATTCAGAAAAATTAAATCCACACTAATTAGCAAATTATTCACATTAAGAAATGAACCTCAAAATAATTTTAACAGAATTCAAACAGCAGTAATCAAAAATACTATCAAAGAATACAACTACTTACTAACGCTTGAATACAAAAAAACAATCAAATCATATTGGGAATCGGTCCATAGAAAAATTAATTATAAAGACACAAAGAATTTTTTTCCAACTATAAACAGACTACTCCGAACAAATGGCTTTCCCGAAATAGCAGATCTACAAATTAATAAAAACAACCCTCTCATCCCACATCAACATGCCGAACAAAATGACAACAACATTGAAGATAACCACATCTACATTACAGATACGGTTACCAAACTCAATATAATTGGAAAAAACTTTGAGAACATTAATTCACCTACCTATACCAACATAGGAACGCAAACACATTTCATGGCAACTATAACTGCAACGAACGTCAAAAACACCATTGAAGAAAACAGAAACAACGCCATAACAATCACAACATTTAGTGAAAATAACCCAGCACACAACCCCACTTACGAAAATACTGACCGCAGCCCTTTTCACTCTGCCTACGAAATAGCATCATTACTAAAATACTGCAAAAACAAAACTTCCAGTGGATTCGACTCTATACCCTTGATTGTACTCAAACATCTAACACCAAAACTAATAAATGACTTATCCACAATTATAAACAATGCAATCAATCACTCGTATTACCCAACCACATGGAAATCAGCCAAAGTTATCCCTATAAGAAAAAAAGATAAAGACCCCTCCGACTACACCAGTTATCGGCCAATAAGTCTAACAAATAACCTTAGTAAAATTTTTGAAAAATTAATTAAACAAGACTTATTACATTACATTGACAAAAACAATTTAATACCAGACAACCAATTCGGATTCAGAAGAGGACATTCTACAACCCACGCAATTCACAAACTATCATCAGATATCAACAATTATTTGCTAAATGGTAAAATGGTTGGAGCTGTCCTTATTGACCTTGAAAAAGCCTTTGACTCTGTATGGCTTGACGGATTAACATACAAAATGATAAAAGCTGATTTCCCAACGAATCTCACACATCTAATAACTGATATGATACACGGGAAATCATTTAAAACTTCAATTAACAATATAAGCTCTGACAATACTTATCACATTAAAAAAGGGCTTCAACAGGGAACTGTAACATCCCCCATACTTTTCAACCTATACAACGCAGAATCACTCAACAAATTCGACATGAACACAGGAAACAACACACACTCCATAGCATTTGCAGATGACGTCATAATATATGTAGCAGACAACAAAATCGAACAAATAAACGAAAAACTTAACAAACTACTTAACGAAACAAATAAACTTTACTTAAACTGGAACCTAAAAATAAACCCAGCAAAATGTGAAAGCATCCTCTTTAGAAAAACAGTTAATGAAATCCCATTCACCACGGTACAAAAATTAAAAACATTTAAATTATCCATCCAAAATACAACAGAAGATGACATCACTGAAGAATTCATCATACCACAAAAAGAAACAGTCAAATACCTAGGAGTTCATTTTGACTACCTCATTCGAATGAATGAACACCACAAAATACAACTCAACAAAGCAAGAAAAGCAGTAAAAGCCAATTCAAGAATCTTCTACAACACAGCACTTGAAGAGAGAGCAAAAATAATTTGCTACCTTCTCCTAGTACGCCCAATCAACGCCTATGCTGCGCCTATCCTCTGGAACACAGGACCAACAATAATGGAAAAATACAGGAAATTTGAAAGATCCTGTATAAAAATGGCCCTTGGCATATACAGAACAGCATCGAGCAACTACAAAAGACGAATAAACAATAAAATAATTTACAACCTAGCAAAAATTCCAAGATATGACAATTTCATCATTCAACTAACCAGAAACTACTTTGCCAACATTAAGAAAGTTAAAAATACAATACTAGATTCACTAGAGTGCAACAACGAAGACAACATAGGAAGAATGCTAAGAAAAGGATACATACCCCCCGAAATATTTACATACATCGACAACAAAGGTTTCGTCCAAAATGCCGAAAATATCCCTATCTTATATCATGCTCAAAGACATAGAGCAAAAAAAGCCATCTTCACTGAAGAGGAAAAATACAGAAAAGAAAATCTCACCTATTCAACAACTATACCGGACCAAGATTACAACTCAACAGCAAGATTAAACAAAGACTACTGGTGGCTCCAAAATAACGCCAAATATATAGATGAAATAAGAAGACGAGCAAAAAGAAGACCCCAAAGAAATGCCCAAAGTGTAGTGCAACGCTAAAAACCAAAAGTGCCTTAAAACCTAAGTTATAGTGATTAGTCGGTTGTGAAAAACTAATATAGATTAATTCATTGTGATACATGGACATTCCTAGAGACACTAAGTAAATTTTAATTCTATAGATTAAATATAGAAATATATCTTTACATTCCAAATTGGAATATAGCAAATCATAAATTTTATAGATAATGTTTAGAGAAATATATATTAATCTTATTTTCTTTCCATATGTTAATATTATATATATTTTTTTTATTATTATTATTAATATATATTCTATTATCTCTATTTTATCATTATATTCTCTCTTCATCTATTTTATCATATTCATTTTATTAGTATTTATTCTATCTTTAGTCTACATTATCATTCCATTTAGTCTATTTTAATTCTATTTTTTTTACTGTTATTACCTTAGATTAATTTTATCATGCTACAACCAAATTAATAATTAAATATATCGGGATTTTTATTCTATGTAGAACTTTTTACCTGATCTCATTTTATAGTATTATGTATAAGCATATCAAAAATATTTTATAATTATAGATATCAAAATAACGTTATATACACAACATATTGTTTTTAGGCGAGAACTATCATTGATAGCATACCTAAATTAAAATTTATTATTGTTTAAGGTCTTTGTAAGGGGTATTATACCTTTCATTTTATGTATATTGAAAAATTTAAAATAAAACCTACTTTATCAAACCAAAAAAAAAAAAACTTAGTGAGAACTCGGGCTAATCTACTATATCAATGCCACTGCCGTATATTCTGTATCCAAATAACACATTTATTTGTCAAAATATTTTTTATTTGTATTAAATAAATGAAATATTTAAGTGAAATAAATAAATGAACAGTTTCAAGTAATTCATTATTTTCGATTTAAATAATTATTTAATTGATTGAAATATTTTTTTATTTGTCTTGATAAAATAGTGTATTAGCTTTGAATAATGAATTATTCGGATTAAATAATCAAGTTTATTAGAATCAATAAAATTAATTTATTGTGTCAAATAATTTTTATTTGCATCAAATATACGAAGTATTTGAGTAAAATAAATAAAAGAATTGTTTCAAGTAACTCATTATTTGTATTAAACAAATCCATTTATTCAATTCAATTAATTATTTAATTGAATCAAATACGATTTATTTGGTTCAAATAAGTGTGATTCAAATAATTCAATTTATTTGAATTAAATACACATTTTTTGATTCAATTAAAAAGTATTTGAATCAATTAAATATTTTTCAAATAATTTGAAATATTTGAATCAAATAAATTTTTTTTTTCAGTGTATAAGGTTTTAATTTTGTAAATGTTCAAACTCTGGTTTAGAAAAGAAAATTTATATTATTATACAACTATATTGTCTAGACTTGCAAAAACCCAAAGTCTAGACAAATTTGTCGTAACAATATTGTTACGTTTAGTAGAGACCCTCCACCCTCCCCTCAAAAAACGTGACATCATTTATGAACGCTCCCTTGCAAAGATCTTGCAAAATATTAAAAATTTTGTAAAACTTTTTGGCACACTTATTTAGGACTCTAAACACTATCAAATTACAAAGTACCCAAGTATCACGGAATATAACCTTTAATTGAAGGGAATATTGCATTTCATATTCGGAATATTCCAGTGGAATGTTCCAGAGATCTTAAAGTAATATTAAAATGTCCGCTGCACAGGAATATTCCAAGATAACATTTAGAAAAAGTTCCACGGTTATATCGAAGTAATATTCCAGAATGATGTTGAAGGAATGTTCCACCGTAATATTAATGGAATATTCCAGGGTGATGTTAAGGGAATGTTCCCAGATAATATTAAATATGTTGAAAATACCATTGAAAATCGTTTTTACTAAAGAAAGAAGATAAAGAGAAAAAAGTCAAATTTTTTCAAAGTATGAAATTTTGGAATATTTCCAGGGAATATTCTGGGAATATTCCCGTAATATTCATTCAACATTACCTTGGAATATTCCATTAATATTGCGGTGGAACATTGCCTGAACATCATCCTGGAATATTACTTCGAAATTACCGTGAAACATTCCCTCAATGTTATTTTTGGAATATTTCTGTGGGCGGACATTTTAATATTACTTTAAGATCCCTAGAATATTCCGAATATGAAATGTAATATTCCCTTCATTTTAAGGTTATATTCCGTGCTGCTTGGGTATAAGCAAAACCAAAATTTCGTCGGTTCATAGAGCCATGGAACGCCCCATATAGCATTTTAAGACGATTCACGTTTTGGACAAGTTAAAACCTACAATATTGGCTGGTTTTAATAAAAAATTTAGGGGGAAATGGGTCAAAAGTACTAAAAGATAGGCAAATATTATTTTTGAAATATCTTTTTTATTTTTTATGTAGTGGAGCGTGGGGTAATGGGAGGTTTAAATTTCACGTACTTAAAAGCCTTAAAATTCGCTGCAATGTCTAGAAAATCTTCTACAACCATTGTTTATATCATTCCAAAACAAACGATTACATTTTTGACAAATTTTAAGTAAAAGACAAGGGAAAATGTATTTTTTGAGTTTTCGTTGTAAAATGCAAAATATTTCTAAGCATCACCAAAGTAGTTAAAATCGTATTGTTTAGTTCTGTTTTTTCATTATATTATTAGGTGAATATGTGTAGATATGAATACTTGTATAAAAATCGAGATAATAATAAAATTTGTTTATGTTTTTATTCAAATTTTGGCCTGTAAGAATTCTGTGGGGTAATGGGAGAATAGTGTCAGCCCAAAGAATCTTCGTTACTATGTTACGGCTATCGATATTTCTTTCAAAATTGTAAAAGATATCACCTTATGAAAAAAATTTTAATTAAAAAATAATTTTTCGTGGAAAAAATAAAAAATTAAATTTTTTTCAAAAATTTTTTATTCAATTAAAATTTAGGAAAAAGTTTATTCTAAGTCTAAAGTTTTGGCTTCATTGTAAGTATTAACACTTTTTCTATTATAAAACAAAAAATATTCCTAAAGAATAGAAATTTTTTAAATTTCAAGTGAAAGCTCCCAATACCCCACAAATTGGGTGATGGCAAGAAATGTATTTTTTTTGAAAATTTTTTTTTCCAATTTACTTTCTCTTTTTAAGTTTCTAACTAAACATAATTAAAGATAAATAACGAAATGAGTAGAAAATGACGAAAACAATGTATTATTATAAAGATAAGATGGTTTTTTTAATAATTTTACTTAAGGGGCTCCAATTCCCCCTCGCTCCCTTATAACAATTTGTGTTTAAAGATTTTCAATGCGATAAGAGCAATTGTTTAAAAGATAAAAAAACACAAACTGTTAGAGGCAAAAAAGGAGATATTTAAAAAAATCCTTTTTTCCCCACTTAATTCACATCAATATCAAACATCGGAAAAAAACCTCGATACATCGAAAATATCGAAATTAAAACATCGAGGTTATAAACATCGATGTTTCCGATGTGGATGTCCCATCATTACAGAAAATCCTATTAGTAAGAAAAGAATAGACGTATCTTCGCCCTTTTCTTACTAATTATCCAGAGAATCAGGCTAACATTCAAAACCTAACCTTCTAAGTTTAGTTATTTCAAAAAAATTATTTTATTGATGCAAATAAATATTTATTTTAATTAAAAACTATGCATTATTGAATCAATCAAGTAATTTTCATAATTGATTTAAAGCAATATTTATTAGATCAAATTATTCTATTTAATTGACTTAAGTAATTTGTAGGGGAGACTGGGGCGAAAAGTTAAATTTTGCATAAATGATTTTTTTTAGACAGTGTAATCCGCTTAGATGCAAATATTTATACATCAATAGTGTAGGGCAACTTGTCCCCTACAACTTTCAATAAAAAAGTTTCTGATATTTTCGCATACAATACATGTTTTGTCCTTTTTTGAAAATTTTGTTTTTTTTAACTTTTCGCCCCATGCTGGGGCAAAAAGTTAAATTCTATTTTAAGCCTACTAAAACTATTTTCTGATAGGTGTTAAGTAGTAGATTAGTTAAAGTATACGTAAACAAGTAATTTAGTTAATAAAAGATCTTTGTTTGAAGCTTTAGAATAGTTATAAAGTTAATAAATTGAAATTTCAAAAAAAAAAAATTTTTGGTTTATTTCACGTGAGCGGTCTTGTTTTTTTACAGAGTACTTGCCTTATGTCAAATAAATCATTTTTAAACAAATAAACCCAAAAAAAACAAAAATAAAAAAAAAATTTTTAATAACATGTAAAAATACATTTAACTTTTCGCCCCAGGGTGCGTTTTTGGCTTTAACAACAAATATAAAAAATCTGACTAAAGTTATTTAGCAAATACCTTTAGATATTTTTTCAGGGGACCCAAATAATGAAGCAAAAAAATCGCGGTGAGAATAAATGCAAAAAATATACTTAAAAATTGATATTTTCTTTTACGAAAAAATTTTCAAAAGTAGGGTGAAAAAAAAATTTCAATATGGACACCACAAAAATTAGCAGAATGTCACATAACTCCGGACATTTATTCAGGGTGATAACACCCTTCTATAATTAAAATTGCAATGCTCTAACTATTTCCGTTCGAAAGATATAGATAATGAATTTTAACTGTTTTCACAATTTAACTTTTCGCCCCAGTCTGCCCTATTTGGTTCAAATAACTATTTATTTGATACCATAAATTAAAATATTTATGTCCAGTAAATATTTACTTAGTTCAAATAAATAAAAATAAATAAGTAAAAACAAATAAGTTTAAATACAACCGAACGAGCGTTAGCGAGTGAGGTATATGTCGCTAGTTTGAATGATTTTAAAGATTTTAATTAATTTTTTGGGCAAAAATTCAATCAATTTTCTAAATAATAACATTTTTCTTAAGAATTTAATTTTTTTTCAATTAAAATCGATGCAAAAATTTAATTATTTCTATAAATAATAAATCTTATTGTAGACTTTTAATTACTTTTTTATACAATTTTAATTAAATACCGCGAAAAGTGCAATTATTTTGAAAAAATTTTATTAAAATATATTTATAAAATAAAAAATTTGATTTAAAAACAAAATAATTTTCAAAAAATTTTTAAATTTTAATTATTTTCAATATCTACTATTTCAATAAAATTTCACAAAAAGAATTCAATTATTTAAAAAAAAGTTAAAGAAAATTTTATGCAAACATTTAATTATTTTCATAAATAATAAAAATTTGACTGCAATTCAATTATTTTTATAAATAATAACACTTTTTTAAGGAATTCAATTATTATTTTCATAAAAAATAATTTTAAATTCTAGAAAATAATAATTAAATTAAAATGATGAAAATAATTTTAATGAAGTAATAGTAACAATATTCTTATAATATAAAATAATGATTTTATCTGTCGTTCATCTTTAATTAATTAATTATTAGAAAACATACAGAAATCGATCACTCCGAGTCTTCGACTCGAAGCAATCGATATCTTCATGTTTTCTAAAAATACTTTTATAAGTTTATTAATTTAAAAAAGGTTTGAATTCAAAATTTTTGAATGTCTTAATTCCTGTGGAAAATCCTGTTCCAAAAATAAGATTAAAAATAGAAATTGTGCAAATATTTTTTTTCTTTTTCTAAAACAAAATAATAATTTTGTTAAAAAAATTGTGATTCATAAACAAAAATAATGCAAAATAAATAAATTTTCTATTTCTTAATCGCAGTTGTTTAACAATTTTCTAATTTTGTTTAGAAGTAAAGAACAAAAATCTGCATAATTTCAATTTGACAAAACATAATATTTAACAAAATTTTAGTTTTATAATGAAAAGAAGTGAAAAAAATCTGATGATTTCTATTTGTCATTACAATTTTGAATTAATAATAAAATAAAAATAATTATAACATATAATAATAAAATATTAAATCTATCTAAAGTTAACAAAAAAAGTATAAACAAAAAACAACTTCAGAGTGTAAGGGACAGAAAAAGTGAATGAAAGAATGAAAGAACATTCAAATTAATAAAGTTAATTAATTAATAGTTAATTTTATATGGAAATTAAAATAAATAAAGAAAAAATAATGAATATAAATAATTTAAGGGCATTTGTAACATTATTACATGACACATTGTACAAAGAACGTTTTTCAAAGTAAAAGTGCAGTAAGTAAGTGCAGTAAGTCCAGTAAATTGTGCAGTAATTAATCCAATAATTAATCCAGTAAATTGTCCAGTAATTAATCCAATAATTAATCCAGTAATTCTGCTCCTGTAGTTGATATTAAAAAATCCTTTGTCTGGGTTCATTTTGACTTGTAGCTCACCACACAACCTCACGTCGACTTTACGTTTGAGTTATTGTAGGTATATAAGAGAAAGCTCTGCGTGGCTTAGGCGGCTTATTCGTTATTTCTTCTAGCCTTTGTAGACAATTCTATGTTCTTGAGAGAGGTTTCTTCGTCTATTCAAAAGCAGACTTCAAAACTATCCTTCCTCCCGTGCTACTCGCACTTATATGTGAGTTCCATCAAAGGTCATTTTGAGGAATGGAACTATTTTTTTTTTTTGCTTTCTAGATTCTTGAGAACTGCTTTCAATACTTTCTGAATCTATTCATCATGGGTAAGATAATCAAAGTTGCAAATTTTGAATATCACTTTTAGATTCATCAACATCATTTCCCTTAAGAAGCTTACTAGCAATATCAGATGAAAGAATGTCTAATCTGAATACAAATGATATTGCTAAGTCTGCTAACATAGCAGTCCTGATTTTCTAAATCCCAACCTTTGACTGATAAACCTTCGTGTCGATTTCTAAATTTTCGTAACTAGTTTTGGGTGAGGATAAAATTAAGGGTTTAATCTAAATCCCATCTCTTCTGATATTTTTCAGTTCTCGTTTTTCTCCATCAGCACATACAGTGCACTAACTCCGTTTATCGCCGTTATCTTCTTCTTAATGTTTTTCCCTATTTCTTCCTCGATAATAGTTCGTACTTTTTTTCGTTCTTTTCCTTCTTAAAAGAAAGTTGACGTTCTTCCAAACGCTACAAGACTAACGTTCTTCTAAACTATCTCTCAGATTTTGCAAAGTGTATGAGCTTCCTTTGCTCTCAGTTTTGTGTAATTTGATGATAATTTTGCTGACGCTTTAAAAATTCGATGTTGACTTTTTTTATTTTTCCCCCAATGAACTGGGCACTTTTTTTTGTTTTTTTGTAGTGATTTACACCTTCAATTCATTCTCTACCTTATACACTAGCGTAACAAGTTTTAAAAGTCTTAATGAACAAAAAATGTCAACAAAGTGAAACAGTAATTCCAGCAATTTTACTTTCTAGTAAAAAACGCTTTATAAGAAATTTTTGAACGACAGTTTCTTTCTTTTCAGTTTTTAATCTTCATTGACGCAAAATAATTCGGAAATGCAACTTTGAGTTTTCAAAAATTTTTCAAAATTATTAGAGTTACGGTGCTTTTAATTTTAAGGTTAAATTTTTTTTGAAATACGATATTTTTGACAAATTTTTATAAATCTTTTTCATATTTACAGGATAAACAGAAGATTTACAACCCTTTAAAATAAAAATTTTAATTAAATTTTTTTTTTAAATTTGCCCGGAAAAAATTTAAAAATTTTTTGAAATTAGTTTTTTACTCATTTGGCCATGAACTAACAATTTTTGGATTCCTTATAATTTTCTGTGTTTTTTCATAAAAAAATTGATGGAGGGTCTAAAATTTTAGTTCCACGGTGCACAGTGGGACGAAAAACACGGCCGTAGACAAATTAACATAGAGCCCACAAATTTAATCCGATTTTGATGTTCTTGATGGTCTTGTTTTAAAGATGATAAAATTCTGCACAACGCTTCTGCTTTTGCTTTTAAAAAAATTTGTTTCTATTGTTTATTTAATTTTAAAGGTGAAAAAAATTTTTTTCATTTTTAAAATCAAGATAACTTTTTTAAAAAGGCGATTATTACATCAGCTAAACCCAACATTTTTAAAGTACTAACCTAGAAACATATTCTAATTGTTAATAATTTTTTCAAATCGTTCATAATTGTTATTAACAATTTAGTGAATTAATTATAAGTAGTTTGTTTTTTTAACTTTTAGTAATTGAAATCCACCAAATTTTTGTGTATTTAAGACCTAAAAGTAAATACCAATTAAAATAATTAATGTACTTCAATATTATAATTGTTCAAACAATTTTAATGATTTCAGTTCCTATTAGCGAAATTTATGAATTAATGGGTGCAATATGCACTATTGTTGGTCAAAATAAACAACTATTACTTATTATAGTTATTATTTACACATAGCATTATTTAAACAATTCTTAATTAACAAATTAATAGCGACGTTGTTTTATTTGTTTAAACTTCATTTTTTTCTAAATGTTGTTGAATGTGATATATTTTTTTAATACTTTAGAAAATCAATTGATTACTTAAATGTTTTTAATTTTTATTATGAAAAAACGCAGAAAATTATAAGGAATCCAAAAATTGTTGTTTTATTAAACTAGCTCATTTAACTAATTTCTACAAAAATTTTTGAATTTCATCCTGTAAATATGAAAAAGATTCATGAAAATTTGTCAAAAATATCGTATTTCAAAAAAAATTTGACCTAAAAGTTAAAAGCACATAACTCTAATAATTTAAAAAATTTTTTTAAATTTTTTGACCTACAAACTCATCTTTAGTAACATTAAAGATATGCTCATTTTAAAAAAAATCAAAAGACCCTCAAGCAACATTGATATTTCTGAGAAATTTTGACCATGTTGCTACTTTGTAAATAGGGGGACATGAAACACATGTTGCCATATATTCTTATTCACTAAATATATTATTGTTTATATAAATATATTTTTTTACCTTCTCACGACACCACAGAAAGAAAACATTATATTGATGCGTTTTACAATTGATCTGTTGTAACTTAAAATTTTTCCACATTTGTTCATTAAAAACCTAAAAAAAACGTTTCAGTATTTTATTATTTAATGTTTTAAGTTACTTGACGTAATTTAATTCATTATTAAAGCAAACTTTAAAGATATGTAATAAAATTAAAAATTTTCAAATACATATCTTGTTTGAGTCGACATTGTAATTTTCAATATAATCAAGAACTAAATTTGTTATTACACTGAAAAACTTTTTGTTTCAAAAATTAATAGAATTCATTTCAAATTTTAATATGATGCATTTGAAACAGGGGAAAACGATGTTTTTATGTTATTTAATCGTACGAACGTATCAGCTTTTAACAAAGTAATACAAAAAATTAGTATGGTCCGTGCCAATCTTTAGTATAAACCATATTAATAGTTGATACATTAATACGATTAAATAACATAAAAACATCGTTTTCCCTTGTTTGACATGGTCATGTTAAATTTTGAAACACAAAGTCTTTCCGTGTATGTTTATTATACAAATATTTGTCACAGTACTTAATGAAAATTGCTGATGTATGTAAAAGCTTATACTATCAGAAATAACATGCTTAATTTGTCAGTAAAATTCAGTTCTGTTTGAAAACAATTTTCGTCATCCATGGATAGAACTCTAATAATGATAACAACTTGTCAATACTATAAAAGTATTGATCTTTAAATCTGATATTGTTCTCACTATTTTTGATTCAACAATTACTCTATATAAGCAAATATGGTAATATTTGCAAATAATGTAAATATATATTACTTAATAAAATTAATTAAATGTTTAACGTATTTGATAATAAATAATACAAAAATAAATATTGCTCTTGTTAATTAAAAGAAGTGATATTTAGAATCAATAGTAATCCCAAAAACTGATTCGTGAAAATGTTTCATGTAAAAAAATATCTATCAATTAAATTTTATATTCATATATAAAATTTTATTTCCTCTTACGAAATATTCACAAAAATAAAAATATGCGAAATATAAACGCAAATCGATAAACTTGATATATTTTGTAAAATTTGGTGGTTAGTTAGATTTTAAATAAAAAAAATTTCTACGCTCACTATTTTTTAGTAAAATTTACAGTGGCTTAATCCAATCAGCGCAAAATTTTCGGTTCGTTAGAGTGTTGGCACTGTGTTATCAGTTGGTCGTTAAATTGCTCACGACTTATTTGCCAACAAAACCAGGGTATTAGCACATAGTGACGCGAATATATTGACAGGTTATTTGCCGATACTGGACATTGGAAGCAAGGATACTGAACCATCAGGATGTCATTGAAGATAATCGGCAAATTTCACACACGTAATATACTGCTTTTACATGTCGATCAGATATATAGGGTGTATGGGATATGGTTTTAATTAATTGGAGTTAAATAACTGAGTATAAAATAGTTGGCGTGTCAAGCAAGGCGTTTATTTTAAACGAAAAACGAACAACTACACACCGTTATATCGGTGATATCGGTCGAGAATTTAGTACTAGATGGTTAGAGACCATTAATGAGGTTGATAATAGGGTTGGTTATATACAGCTTGGTCCCTCATTGATTTCATGTATTGGAAAACTTAATTTGTCCAGATATTTAAAGAGAATTTATTTTTATTTTCTTCTAACTCATTTACTTCTGATCCTCATTTCTTATTGTTTAGGAATGACTTCGAAAGTTATTGAAAGTTTTAAATTATTAAAAATATAAATTATTAAAGTTGATATTCATGTTGTTATGTCTCAGAATCCCAGGTGGAAAAGTTAACATTAGCTAATAATATTAACCTTAGACCAACGTTAGGCTAACGTTAATCTAACGACATTTTTTAGCTAACGTTAACTTTTCCACCTGGGAAGGAAACTAAAAATATCCTACCGTATGGAATTCCGTAAGGAGTTTCCGTACAGAATTTCTGCAAATATTCCACATTGTATATTTTTGTAGAGTTTTTGATAACTTTTTAAAAAAATGTTAAATTGTTACCAACACCAATTGGAGTTGGTAAAAGTTTAAGTTTTTTATCAGCTAAGGATTTTTTTCCGTGTAAAAGTAATAAAAAAAATTTTTAATTAAAAAATATAATAATAAGAAAATAATATTAAAAAGCATAAAAACTGTTACCAACTGCAATTACAGTTGGTAAAAGTTTAACAGCTTTTTATCAGCTAAGGATTTTCTTCCGTGTAAAAGTAATAAAAAAAATGTTAAATTAAAAAAAATATAATAATAAGGAAATAATATTAAAAAGCATGAAAAACTGTTACCAACTCCAATTGCAGTTGGTAAAAGTTTAACAATTTTTTATCAGCTAAGGATTTTTTTCCCTGGTAAAATTAATAAAAAAAATAAAAAAATTTATAATAATAAGGGAATAATATTAAGAAGTATAAAAAACTGTGACCAACTCCAATTGGTGTTGGTAACAATTTAACATTTTTTTAAAAAGTTATCGAAAACTCTACAAAAATATACAATGTGGAATATTTGCAGAATTTCAGTACGGAAATTCTTACGGAATTCCTTATGGAATTCAAACCTGATCTATTCACAAAGCGGAAGGCTGTGATCTTAATGGACAGGTTTTATGAAAAAAGAACTGTTAAAATTAAAATTAAATTATTAGTTTTTATTTTAAAGCTTTTAATACTGCTATATAAATGTTCAAATAATATTAAATTGAAATTACTAAAGTTTCTACATTCAATTTAAATAAAAAAGGAAACATTTATGAAAACTTTAAAATAAACTCTTCGAAAACTAATTAAAATTATAAAGGTTTACTAAAAAAAGGAATTTTTATATCAATTCAATGCTTAGAAAAAAGTGAAAATAATCTTTCTAATAACACTTTGGGTTAAAATCTAAAAAAGGAATTTTTATATCAATTCAATGCTTAGAAAAAAGTGAAAATAATCTTTCTAATAACACTTTGGGTTGAAATGTAAAAACTTAATTCCTGAAAGCAGTTTGCTTCTCTAAACAAGAAATTTCATGATGATGTGAGAAAAAACCTACTTACCTTCATACTTTAAAATTTCCTCAAAAAAATTGCTTCAATTTAAAAAGAAATGAAAAGTAAATCTTGTGGTGGCAAAGTGAAAAAATATCGTTACCATCTTATTTCACAGGTATCACAAAAAACATTAAAATAATTTATTCAGCAAAGACAAAGTTATCACGTCATTTATTGAATTATTTATATATAAGCGTTTCAATTTAGCTTATATACAACTGTAGCATGTTTAAAATTATAAATTATCCAATCAAACAAAATAATTAAAAAATGGTTTATAATTACCCGTGTAGAAATTGCCTTAAGTAAATTCTATTTGTGGTTTGGCCCTGATCAGGATTGCCTTATCACGGCCACTCTTCAGGCCTTGATCAGGGCTTGATCAGGTTCCAGATTACTTCCAAAAAGTAACACATTTGATTATTTAAAATTCATTTTACGTAAGTTTAATAAAAAAACGTTGCAGCGAAAATAAGTAATATAATTAATTAAATAATAATAACAATAAATTACATTTTTTGAAGCGGATTCTAATGAAACTGGAAAATATTTTTTTCCAGAATCTGAAGGTACGAATATAATATTCTAATTCTAATTCTAAACAATAAAAAAATATAACTTGAAATTTTGTTCAAAAATTGTAATTAATTAAAAAAATTAATTTTTTCCCTTTAAAAAAAACTCAGATTTTTTTTAAAATTATGATTTGAATATAGGAATGATACAAATAATTTTCTTTTTTTGGTAAAATTTGCTTTTATTTAGAAATAAAGAAAAAAAGATCTGCATAATTTTGATTTGTCAAACATTTTCTAACAAAATTTTAGTTTTTTATTGAAAAGAAATAAAATACTTTGCATCATTCACATTTGTCAATTACATGTTTTGTTAGCTTAAATTTTTAAATCTTATAAAGCCCTGATCACAACCTTATTTGGCCTTTTTTTAAAAACACCACTTCAGGGCCTGATTAGAAAAAGTGTTTCATTTCCAATTCAGGGCCCTATTTAAGGGGGGGGGGTATAGTTAATTCGGTGAAAAAATCGCATGTTTTTTAGAATTTTTTTGGCGATACGCAGAAAGTTAATTTATTTTATCACTTTGCATATAACATTGTAACATTTGAAAAATATTTTTTAAATTTTGATTTGAAAATTTTAAAAATTGAGCGAGATAATGAGATTTTTCTCAGCCGCGTAAAAAAAATTGATTTGCGGTTTACACTCTAACTCGCAACAGAATCATCCAAAACAAAAAAATCAAAGTGCATTTGTTAAAGGAGATGTTTTTTGAGGTATTATCGGAAGGGATTTTTTTTTTTTTTTTATTTTTCGATTTTCCGTAGCACTTGAAAGCCAAAAAGTCGATTTTCACTATAAAATATCGATTAATTTGTTACTGTAAAATTGAAAAATTTTTAATAAAAAAATAACGGCTCCCGATGTTACCTTAAAAAACATCTCCTTTAACAAATGCACTTTGGTTTTTTTGTTTTGGATGATTCTGTTGCGAGTTAGAGTGTTCACCGCAAATTTTTGGAGGCGCCTAAGGAAAATCTGAGTATCTTGCTCAATTCTTAATATTTTATTTTTAAATTAAAATTTAGAAAAATATTGTTCAAATGTTGCAATATTATAAGCAAAGCGATAAAATAAATTAACTTTCTGCGTATCGCCAAAAAAATTCTTAAAAACATGCGTTTTTTTTTCTTCGAATAAACTATACCCCCCCCCCTTAACCTGATCAGGACCTAATGACTACCACGTTTCAATTTCTACACGGGTAAAAATAAAAAACATTTTGCATTGAAATCTAAAAAAAATTATAAATTAAATTTTAAATTAAAATTATAATTAAAATGAAAAGAAAATTCATAATTAAATTGTTCTTGACAAGTTTATCAGAAGTTGACATCCGTAAAATTATATTCTCCTTTAGTCTGAATTAATATTTAATTATCCATTAAAGATGACAGCTTATCAAGTTAAAAAAGTTTATAAAATATTTCATAATTACATTATTACATTTTGTTATTAATATAATTATCACAGATTGTCACTTCTCCAAAAACTACTACTACTACCAAAAAAATATTATACATATGTTTAAGGGATTCGGAAGGTGTGAAAGCTTAACAAACTCAGAAAGTCAATAACTAGCAGTACATAAAGTTTAATGTTTTTTTTTGCAAAAAAGAAATACTTACAAGTTTCTTGCATGTTAAAAAGCTCACAATAATTGCACGCTACAGGTTTATATACGGAAATCGGATAATAACGAAATTATTCCGGTGACACGAGAATAACAGATGGATTGCATGTAGATGATAGTCAATGTGAACAACTGTAAAATACGGGTAGAGGAAGAGTTGACAAATGTTTACGATGTGAACTACACGCAAAAATCTATGTGTTTCGTGTTTCATTTGATGCAGAAACTAAATTACCCATCACAAAAAAAATAATTTTAAAACGAAATCATTTTTAATATTTGTACTTATTAATATATTTTCTGCTTATTAATTATATTTCATTTTTTATTTTATCTTGATAAAGGTTTTTTCATATAGATGAATAGAATTCATAAAATCGGAAATAAATATAATAAAACAAAGGGAGTTTATTCAACTCATAAAAATGTGAAAAAAATTCAATATTTTATCGTTAGGTAAAATATTTTTTTTTGCTTTTATTAAAAGATTTTTAAATTTTGTTTAACTATACAAGTTTTTATAAGCCGGAGGGACTTTATATTTTAAAAATTTTACACCCTCTTCTATTTTGCTCCTTTGGGAAAATAATTTATTTTATCATTCATGAGACTAGGGGTAGGGTCTCATTGAAAATTTAAAGAATTTTAAGTATTGATGAAATTTTTTCCATTTTTACCAAAACATGTATGCTCATTTATTTTTCTTTAAAGAATACAAAGTGCAAATGGCATAAAGTGAAGCATGTTTTTTTATTACAAAAGATTACACAAGTATTGCGTAATCATTCAACAAAAGAAAAAAGTAACTTATTATTTATTCTCGTTTTTTTAACTTAAGAAAAATACATAAATAAGTATGAAATCCTACGTAAAATAATTTATATCAAACGACATTTAGAATTAAATGTAATTTTTAAGTTTGAGTAAAATAAAAAAATTGTACTTATTTTCAATAAAACATTAGGTACCAAAATTATACTACATTATACTGCATCGTTGGATTGTTTAAAAATGTGATTTTCTTTTTTGTTAAAAGTGTCCTTTATCAATGGTTTAAAAATTAAAATTTACGAAATTCTTATTAAGATTATTTAAAAACTTGTGCTTTTAAAACTAATAATACCAAAAGTCTAAAACTCTTTGTCTACGGATATTATTTAGTCTATTGCTTCTGACTGTATACGGACGTTCCTACATGGCTTATATTGAAAGTAGTATGAAACATTTATAGTCAGACAAAACGTTTCCCATTTGAATCTTATTAAAGAAAGCGTTTTATTTGCGACTATTTTATTTTTTTACTTTTATATAACAACTTTTTTATGAAATATTGCAATCCTCAGTGAGTTAGATTAAAAGACCTTTTAAATAAATATTTAATTATTATTATTTTTTCATAGGAATTAAGATTTTCAAAAATTTAAAATTCAAACCTTTTTGAAATTAAACAACTTATAATAATTAAAAATAACCGAGTGATATAAAATAATTATTTTATACCTATTACACAAAAAGAAAATTATAATAAATTTTGTAAAAGTATTTCCCAATTTGGGGGGAAAATGCGACAAAGCGAAATTTTAATTCAAAAATACTAAACATTGAAAGGAATAATACACCGAAAAAAAATATTTTCAATTTTAGAAGATTCCTTTTCTTTTGCAGCATTTTTTCCTCTTACATATGGGCACTAAATTTTTCCTTTCTAATTGAGAGGATTTTCCTCTTTTATATTTTCTATTTTAATGTCACTTTTTAAACAGTTTGAAGTTGTATTCAGACAAACAAAAAACAACTTAAAAATCTTCTTTCTAGTATAAATTTGTTTCAATTTGAAAGGAATAATTTCAATCAAAGAAGAAAGATTAAAATTAATCTTTTAGTTAAAAATACTTTCAAATATAAACAAAAATTCCTCTTTTTTGTAGATGAATATTTGTATATTGAAAATAAAATGTAAAAATAATAGTTAAGCGGAATTTTCTTCTCATTTTGAGATTTTATTTTTTTCGGTATATGAAATTTAGTATAATTATATTAAATATAAAGAATTTTAATATAACTTTGCTAAATTTCATGTTATTTCATTTCTCTGTAAAAATTTTCGTTTGTTGCACTTTTTTCCCAAATTGTAAAATACTTTTACAAAATTGTATATATAATATATTTTCTTTCCGTGTATAAGAATATTATTATAGTAAATTCTTCAAAATTATTATTTTCATCATTTCAATTCAATTATTATTATCTTCTACAATTTTGAATAATTTTTTATGAAAATAATTAAATTCCTTAAAAAATATTTTATTATTTATGAAAATATGTAAATGTTTGTGGTACAATTTTATTAAAATTGTTTTTAAACAATTGAATTTTTTTTGGAAAATTTTATTAAAATAGTAGATATTAAAAATCATGGAGTTAAGGAAATTTTTTGAAAATAATTTAAATTAGGACAAGAATTTTATTGACATTTTTGAAAATAATTGAAGTTTGGGGAACAAATTTGTTTTTTATAAAGATAATTGGAATTTTGACGAGAATTTTTTTTTAATTTTGAACATAATTGAATTTTTTGAAAAGAACTTTATTACTTTTGAAAATAATTGAATTTCTGCAATTATTTGTAATTTCTCCAAAATTGTATTTTTTTTAGTGTTTTCAAAAAATATTTCAATTAAAAATTTGTAAATTCTATTATTTTTAAAATTGCTAATTTTATTTAAAAAAACAAGGAAGAAGTTAGCGAATTTTTTCTAGTAACAATAAATAACCGAGATACATATGACGATAAAAAAATGAAAGAAAATATTATCAATAAGTAACATTAAAGATTTCTTTGCATGTTTTAAATAATAATTTAAAAAATAGCTTTCTAAAACTTAAGTTATTGGGAGCTTCTCTTATATAACAGAGTCCAATTTATTCTGCATAGTCTAGCGCCTCTTATTATAAAAGACCGCTACATTTTGCAAGTTCGGTGTGAAGGCCTTTTATGAATTGATTCATTAATATTTTTGAAGTAAAAAAAATTAAATAAGTAAAGAGGAATCTCTGTTTTGAAAATTGAGTAAAGTAAGTTGCGCATAAAAATCTGTCTACGAGATGCAACATTAAAAAGATTTTTCAGAAAAAGCAGGTTTCTGTATCAGGAGAGTTCTGTATCCATACATGAAAAAGAAGCTTAAGTGAGAAATGGATTCGTATTGCTAACTTCTCCCATCTTTGAAAAATAATATTTATTAAATATAACATTAATTTATAAATTACAATATACAGCAATCCTTATTTAAACATTATGACTCAGTGAATAATATATATCAGTTACTATATATACTCTCGTCTACTCAATATCAATTTTAATTAACTGAATTTAATCGTGAAACTAATTAGGTAATATTATATGTTCTCAGATATAGGAAATTAATGCAAGAGTAAGTACATTAAATTAATAACAATTATTATGTAATTTAAACTAATATACTTTAATTTTGAAAGTAGCATTTAACAGCAAAATCTTTAAAACTTATGTACATAATATAATCGAACAATTTCTTGCTGCATAATTTCCTGATTTTTAAATATTAATGAAAGATTTAAATTTTATAAATAAGTGCTCAAGCCGATTCTTTAAACTTCATAAATATAAGAACAGTTGTAAATACATTTAGAGATCCAGCAAACGGAACAGCGAAAGTGCGAAAATAAACGAATTTTCTATACGATTATTTTTATTAGTTTAACCTGAAAAATGCTTCTATTTCAACTTGGTTACATAATTCCATTTGTTTTACATGTTATAAACTCTTGGTTCGAATGTAAAATTCATTTAAAATCGTTTAAAAAAATGAAACGAGATCTAAGTGCATATCCTTTTAAATAAAATCCAGAATTTTTTGCAATTCTCGCTTAAAATATTTTGATTCATTCCTATATTACAAATATTATTTTAGTGTATAAAAAAAATATTTTTTTTCATCTTTTTCTAAAAAAAAATTTTTTTACAAATGTTTATAAAAGAATGTTTGAATTAAAGAAATGTTCTCATATGACGTTTCTGCGATTCAAGGAAACTACACAGTTTTAAATTCTTTACGAGAATATTTCATTAACAATGAAATCTTAATACGTTTCGGTTTGCTGCAGCAAAAGTTTTAAAATAGTTTTTAGGAAGGCAATAAAAAATTTATTTAACATTCTCTCGCATATTGATTGTAGAGTTTGAAATTGCAATATTGATGAATAAAGTCAGCTACCAAATGAAATTTATTCTCAAAAAATCTTTCCGCATGTGTATTAAAATTTTAGATTTTCAACATCGTGAGGGTTTTGAATATACGAAACTTTATTTTATAAACAATGCTTTGAGGATAAATAAAAAAAAAATATATACTACGAGTACATATTTCCAATATACAAAAATATCAGCTTTTATTACAACAATAATAAATTATTTGTTGATATTTAACCTAATTAATAAATCACTTATTTTAATTTTAACAAAATTTTCTCAAAATATTTATTTTTAATTAAAAATTATTCAGTTTGGATAAATTCAATAAATATTAAATTTAGTTTTTTAGTTTCATAATTTGATTTTAATATTTAAATGACTATAAATAAAGTTTAAAAAATTTTGAAAAGTAAATTTATATATATATATATATATATATATATATATATATATATATATATATTGTTGACAATTAAATTTACTTTTTAATGGAGAACAAAAAAGAGAACTTCCTCTATTTAGCTTTAAATCAACCAGGATCATTATTTGCAGATGAAGTTTTTGCGCGACATAAATGTTTTTCGCTTTAGTTTTCATGTTGAAATACATAATTTACCATTGTCGGTAAACATATAATATGAATAATAAAATTACCATACCAATGAAACAATGAAACGTTTTCCAAAAGGGGAAATAATTTTCCAACTTGGCTTGCACAGAATAAGAAACAGAATAGTAAATATAGTACTTCAGATGCTTTCACACGTTCCTTACATAAGGTAAAGTCATCTTAATGCCAGGATTCGCTTATAAAGGATTAAAATGTTCTTCTATGCATATACGTACACGTTCGCAGTATTAGGGAACCTTTGAATCGCAAATATCAAAGTAACGATAATTAAGGTAGATAAGGAGGAATATTACAAAATGTCAGCAAAATGAATAAGGGTATTTTAATTTTTCTCTTTCTAAAATTAACGTCACTCAATATATTCAACTAAAAATTGTGATATTTTTAATAAAAATTGAAATTATTTACTAAACTTTTATAATTTTGTACTTGACGAGAATTTTTCAGCATTGTTTAGTTTTTGAGTAACAGCAATAGATATTAAAATATAAAAATCATTTTATCACTCGGTCGATTTAATGATTAAAAATGTTGAGATTGACGAACACTCCGGGTCATACGCGGACCGTGACTCAGAGTAATATTTAATTTTTTTCTCAATAATAGATAATTGGAATAAATAATTATGATCTAAAAGACGTAAATTTTTTTAGAACTATGGTACTAGAATAAGATATAGAATTATTTACATATTGATTTAAAAATTACTAACTTACATTTTATAAAATAGAAGAGATTTTTTTCTGAACATAAAAACGTTTCGTTGATTTTTGCTAATAAAAGTTGACAAATGAATTTGAAAAGATTTTTCTTTTTCAAGATGTAATAAACTAACTTCATTGTTATATACCTAGTAAATAAATTATTTTTCATTCAGAACCTTTCGAATTCAGGTGAAATATTTGGTATTAAATTTTAAAGTAGTTAAGTTAAAAAAAATGTCTGCAACAAATATAAATTGAAAATTAAATATTAAAAATGTATTGTGTCTAGAAAAATACAAAATAGTGAATTGAAAATGTTTTTCGAAAATAAAAATTGCATTGATTTAGCTGCCATGGAAGAATAGCATATTAATATAAAGGACTATTGACATTTTCATATTTTATATTTTGCAGTAAAATGAACTGCATTTGAAAAAAATGTATACGTATATACGAACTTCAATCACATGAAGTTTAAATCGCAACTGTTGCATGAACTTTTACGAATTCCATTAAAGCATAAATGACTCATGAATAATAAGAATTCATGTCAGTATAAGTTTCATGAAAGAGTAAAATAGTTTATGTCAAGTTTTGAAAATCCCCTTAAGGACATTTTGATTTTATTATATTGTTTTTCTGATCCACAAACCGCGCTTTTACTATACGTAATATACTTTCTGATAAGACTTTGTCTACAGGCAACAAAATTTTTCTGCTTACAATAAATTCCGATAATCACTGATTTTTTAAAACTCACATTACACAACACAAATATAGTCAAAATAAATTAATAAAATCCGTTATTAATTACAAACAATATTCATATAAATTGTACTTATTTTTGAAAATTTTTAGTAGAGAATAAAATAATTTCGTTATGGTGGATTTAATAAAAAGGGAAAATTTTTTATATTATTCAAAAATTATTTTTAAAAATAATTTGGAACAAATTAATAAGATAAAAAATTAATTTTTAATACTTGAGAATTTAAATTTAGTTTCATACTTTGTTGTTTAGTTTAAAGCTAATGCTTCACAATAAATGAAAAAATTCCTTTTTAAATTTTGAAAAATGAGTTAAATAATTTTAATTATTATTAATAAAAAACTTTTGACATAATTTCTTAAAAACAATACTATAGAAATTTTATCATTTTTTTTACCTATCGAAGGATCATTCAGCCCGAAAATCATGGTAGCAAAGGAACACACTGTGAGCGCGAGCACGAGCATTGCGGTATCGACGACGCGTCTACGTAAACTGGCTTCTCGTATAACGTATACTCATGAAAGCAGATCTTTTGCCGCCAATCCATTTGGCGCAAGCGCTTGTTTTTAAGGGGTTACACCACTGTAGACATTAAAAAAATTTTTTTATTTTTTTATTAGCTTAAAAAATTTTTTGAACCTTCTAGAATAAGGAAAAAAAGGATTTATACATGTCTGAAATTGATTTCATTAAAATTTCAAGCTTTTTTACCGGAGAAGAATTTTAACTTACATAAAACATACATTACAAAAATGGCTCCAGTGCGGACATTTTGGAATATTTATTAATTAAAATTTGTAATTTTTAAGTTGAACATATAAGTTAATAACTACTTAAAATATTGTTACTGTATTTCCTTTCCTTACACTAAAAAAAAAATTATTGAACAAATGCTTCTTACAGCCCGCTGTAGTAGTGTTGCTCTTTTAACGCGTTTTTCTCAAAACACAGTTTTTAAAATCTGCAAGCAGTATAACTCAAACAATTTTCAATATTTTCAATCGGGTTTTCTTATTACATTTCTAAAATTAAATTTTGAACAGAAATACGTAGGTAATTTGATAAGTTAATTTACACAATTGTTATAAACAATTAAGTGTCGTTTTTTTTGGTCGAAAAATGAGTTTTTTCTTCAAATGCTTGCCAATTACACAAAAATCAATATTTTTAAAATCCTCTACGTATTTCTGTAGCTATTCTCATGTAGATTAAAAAAAAAATTATTTGTTTCTAGACTGAAATTTACATTACTTATACTGCTTGCCGCAGAGCTCCTGGGAAAAAATATGCATTACTAAAATGGTTCCTGTGCCGCCATTTTGGAATATTTATTAATAAAAATTTGTAATTTTTTACTTGAATATACAGTCAATAACTTCCTAAAACATTATAACTATATGTCATTTCCTTCCATTCATATATATATATATATATGTCCGCACTGGAGCCAATTTTGTAATGTATGTTTTATGTAAGTTAAAATTCTTCTCCGGTAAAAAAGCTTGAAATTTTAATGAAATCAATTTCAGACATGTATAAATCCTTTTTTTTCCTTATTCTAGAAGGTTCAAAAAATTTTTTAAGCTAATAAAAAAATAAAAAAATTTTTTTAATGTCTACAGTGGTGTAACCCCTTAAACGAAGCTACTTCATTTTTTACACTCGCACTATCTTTCACTGAGGGGTAAAAGCTGCCCTTTACAGGAACATGACATTTTCCTATACCCCATACTAACATAACGTAATGTCTTGATTCATGTGTGTTGTATAATACACATACATGCAATTCTGATCCAAGGGAGAAAAACTGACTTCTAATTTGCGTTCAGCGTATTAAAATATATAAGAGAAGGGTATTCTGATGTGACCTACAAGATCCTTTGTTAGTCTCCACAAAAAGAGCGGAGAAAGAAAATATTTACTATAAGCAAAACAAAGTAGAGATTAACCATTAGAATCGCACCAATTTGCACTCAATTTTCGCTTAATTACTTCATAAGCATAAGTCCAGTACCAATTTGTTTGCATACAAACAAGTTTCGCACCTTGTCGTGATGGCGGAGCTTTTCACTACATTACAACAAAATATCAAGAATCGGATCAACAAGTTGAGATGCTCCTCATGTGAGCTGCACACTTTATTTTGGCAGATGCTAAACAATTGCTCCCGTTTTGTTTTTCTATTGCTTTTTTGAATATAATAAAAAATCTCTTCTGATTATTTGTGTCAGGAAGCACTTTCATTGATGAATTGAAATCTCCAACTATTCAATAAAAGTGAAAATATTCAGTCACTCAAATTTGCGCATGAAAAATTTGACAAGAGAAAAGAGAGCAGAATAATTTACAAGAATCAGTGATCTGAAAATCCGACCGAAAAGAGTGTAATGCATATATATATTCTATATATAGAAAAAAATGCGAATGGTAAAAACAACCACATATGCGTGTAGTTACCCCCACAGCACCGAAACTATCCTAAAAAATTTATTAAATATTTACTTGCAATATTCGGAAGATTTAATTACAATGTTTATTGACAATTGTGTAAAGATTTAAATGTCCTGATTAAATAAATGTTTAACGCGAAACTTTCCTGAACATTTTAATAAAATCTTCGCCTAATTATAATTATAACTAGGCGAAAATATCATTTAAATGTTCAGGAAATTGTCACACTAAACATTTATTTAATCGGGACATTTAAATCTTTATAAAATTTTTACAAAACTTTTCAGTTAAATGTGCCGAATATTCCAAGTAAATATTTAATAAATTTTTATGAAAATTTCGGTGCTGTGGAGGTAGAAAAAAAGTAATTAAAACTATCATATTCAGCAGCATTTTAACTACATTTCCTCAGTTAGTGGAATTAAAATTAAGTAGTTGGTTTTATGTAGTTAAAATTACCACTTTATATAGTTGAAATAACTAGCAGATGGTTGTAAATGACTCAAAAATAGTGCAGTAGTAAAAGATACTATAAAAAATAGTTAATTTCACTATTGTGCTAGTAGAAATAACTATTTTGTATTAGTTACGAGCAAAACTAAAAAAAATTCGATTTTTTAAAATTACTCGTTGGATAAGTGTGATATCTTTTTACAGCCTACCATATTCAATTTTTAACCCTAACCCTTATCTTAAAACCAACCTCTAAGCTAAATCAACATAATAAATATTGCCCTATGATTTCTTGTTTTTTATAAAACTTCGTATATAAGGGTTCTTGGGGTCGCTAATTACAGACCCAGATAGCACGTAATGTTGCAGCAAGCTTGTGGCAAGCTTGCCGCGTAAGATTGCCAATATTGCCGAGCAAGCTTACGGCAATATTGTGGCAAGCTTAAAATGTCCCACCTACAGGAAGCTTGCCGCGTAAGCTTGCTGTAATATTGCCGCAAAGTTGCACTGTAAGGTTGTGGTAAGTTTACAAATTATGGAAAAAAATTAACAAAATAATTAATAATTTAAATAATTAATAAATATTAATTAAAAAATAAAGTTTGTTGCTCTTCTATATTTTTGATACCTAACATGAAACAGAAAATTTTGAAAACAAACTTGGGGGCACTGGGATTTGAACCCGGGATCGACGCGACGCGCATAAACCTAACACCTTAACTAACTGAGCTAAGTGGGGAACTGAGGAAGAGAAACTCAATTTTGCTATTAAGGTGCACCAAGAAGCTAACTAACTCCTTAAAAGCAAAATTGAGTTTCTCTTCCTCAGTTCCCCACTTAGCTCAGTTAGTTAGGATATTAGGTTTATGCGCGTCGATCCCGGGTTCGAATCCCAGTGTCGCCAAATTTGTTTTCAAAATTTTCTGTTTCATGTTAGGTTTCAAAAATATAGAAGAGCAACAAAATTCATTTTTTAAATTAATATTTATTAATTATTTAAATTATTAATTATTTTGTTAATTTTTTTCCATAATTTGTAAACTTACCACAACCTTACAGTGCAACATTGCGGCAATATTGCCGTGCAATATTACAGCAAGCTTACAAAGCAATATTGCTGCAAGCTTACGCGGCAAGCTTCCTGTAGGTGGGACATTTTAAGCTTGCCACAATATTGCCGTAAGCTTGCTCGGCAATATTGGCAATCTTACGCGGCAAGCTTGCCACAAGCTTGCTGCAACATTACGTGCTATCTGGGGATCTGAAGTGAATGTTTAGAAATTCAAAATGGCATATCCAAAATAAAAGGAAAAAATAAAAAAAATAATCATGTTTGGAGCAATTGCACTGAAGGATGTCCATTGTCAAGAATAATGTAAATTGTTGACAGACCTAGTCCTATAGTAGTTATGCATTTTACTAAAGAACAGCCAGAGAGCAAAAAAGGTTGGATCCTTAAATCATATTGAAAGTAAAAAGCAGAAAAGAAGGACGAGTATCGAGCCACAATAAGCTAGGTTGCAAAAGATGAATTTACATAATAAAAAGTTTTAACTATTGATTCAAGTAAAAGAAGTGTTTTTCTACACTGTAAAAAAATATTAACGAGCTGGAACTTACAAAGAGTTAGATACATCAGTCAACTTTTCAAGCGACGGATGAGTAGGTCTTCTTGATTTTTGGGCATAGTTTATCTTGCAAAAGTAAGGAATTCATAGCTTTCGAAAGTGTTTTTTCTTTTCTCCTCTGACAGTGGTTGAAAGCTCGTCTGCTGAGCTAGAGGCGTTTACGTATTGCTGAGTAAGTTGCAGTCCTAAACTCGGGTAGTTACCTGCAGAGTAATAAGAGATTAGTAGGGTCCCACTCCTTACCAAGGGGTCTATTTCGGTCATCACAATCCGAGTAGGTTTGTAGGAAAGGGTTATCATACCTTGTCGCTGATGGCCAGTCAGTCTCTTGACTACGTTATGTTTGTATGCGATCTTTGAAGGTCCTATATAGGGAAGTCCTATATAGGAAGGTCTTTAGCAGAAAACCTAGACGACTTCTGCCATTTTGGGAAATAATATTAAATAGGTTATACTGGTAGGCGGGCTGTGGGAGTAGTTCTGTATAGTAAGGTCTTTCACGTAAAACCTAGTTGGCCTATGTCATTTTGGGACAGAGTATTTTCATGTATGCAAGATTGCAAAAAGCCCTAAAACTTGGCTGTCCCTACAGAGTTTTTTTTACAGTTTGTCGCTGTCTAATGGAGTGCAACAGAAGCCGCAAGATATTCGCAAAAAGCAAGATTACCAAAAGCAAGTGATTGTCCTAGAATCCAATAAATGTGAAAAGAAGTTCGCATTTGTAGACACCGAACAAGAGAAGGCGAACAGACTGAAGAAATAAGGACGCATAAAGATAAGCTTTATGTCGTGTAGGGGCGTTAGATTCATTGTCGCCTTGGATACGCACAGATAGGAAAAATGTTGTAAGGCGTCAGATAGATCAACTGCCTGTTTAAAGTGTGGTGAAAATTATCACATGTTCGTAGATTGTAGGAAGAGTCCATGCTGCTTCTTATGTAAAGTGTAATTATTCAGTTAAATTTAAGTTTTTGGGTATGTAAAACCACCCTAAAGTTCAGTTACAGTAAAATTAAGATTATAGTTCCAGAATTATTGTTGATTTATGAAAATTTAGTTTGAGATTAAAGTTTTGTATTTTATTGTTTTAAAGTAGTTTGAAAAAAAGTGTTACAGTATATATATATCGGTCAGAAAGTATGATGAATGCAATGAAAATAATAATTATGAAAGTATATCTGCTTATAATTATCCTAATCTTCTTTTTAAAATACCAGACGAAAATAAAATATTACCAATTGCTATTCCATTAGACATTGTTTTTCCTCTTTACCTGTCATTGAAAGAATAAAGAATTTAACACAACCTAAAGATATTTTTAGTTTATTCGGATGACATTTGTATTAAAAAATACATCAACAATTTTTTTATCATGTTTTCCAAATAATAAATAACTGCGGGATATCGAAATTTTAGTCCCTTGGCAAAAGCTTTTTGAAAATCTTGGCACGTGCGCGTCTAAGGTCTGTGTCATATGATCTCAAATTTCAAACATACGTTCTCATGGAATCAAAAAACGTTCACTTGGGAATTAAAAATTGAATATCTTGGTTATTTCTAAATTGAAAACTTAGATCAAAAATATGAATAATGATTTTATTAGTTTTAGTTATGAAGTAATAATATAAAAAACCGTCAATCGCTCGGTGTCAATTATTTTGTAATAAGAAATAAAAACGATTCGATTTTGATTTTACTTCCACCGCATTTCAATTTTTTCACTAGACACGTGTTTTTTAATAACAGTTTGAGTCGATATGTCAAAACTCGGAAAAGAGTTTTTTTTTTACAAATTCTTGGTTGATTAAAATATTTAATTTTTCTTTTAACTTTTATTGCATTTTCCAAGTAGAAACCTTACTTTTCTTTATCATAAAGAAAAAGAATGATTTAGTAAGGTACTGGGGGGCATTTGAATAATAAACTAATCATTAATTAATTGTTTTAAATATTTATTTATTTATTTACTGAGAAGTATTTTTATTTATTTATAGTACGAACTGTCTTTTGTTTTATTTTCCAATTCTATATTAATTTCATTTTAAAATCTTAGGATAAATTTAAAGCTTTATTTTATCAGATGTAACACAGCGAAGCATAAAATAGATCTGATGGAAATTGCGTTCCGAAAATATTTAATTTCCTTCAAAAATAATAGAACAAGATACAACAAAATCAACAAAATTCTTATTAAAAAAATAAATGCAAATACCCTCTCTCTGTGTGATTATTTTCTGAAATATAATACCAAATAATTTTCAACTTGGAAACTTTTCATTTCAATGTATACATATATACTAAAAAAGCACAAAGCACCGGCGCGTCGCATCTTTTAATGGATTATAAAATGCATTTGGTTCAAAGAACACTGTCAATAGGTTTTCGCTTCCTTGGTTTTCAATAAGACTAACGCGGGTTCTTATACTCAATCAATCAAATCAATAAATGATAACTCTACTGTTATACGTCTCATCAAGAATAATATATTATAATCTTCCATTTTTATATTAAAAACTGTAGTTGTAGAGAAGGATTTATATTTATTTCTAGAAAAAAGAATAATATTATCCGCCGCCTGTTACAAAATAACATGAAAGCTGCCCGTTTAGCATGTTCTTTTCAGATTTTCGTTTAATGCAAACAAGAATGTGAAACACGCCACAAAAACATTAATAAGCTTTGTTATTGCACAATTTTTATATTCGAGCAGATTTAACGGACAATTATTCTACAGAAATCTCTAAGAAATATTTGACGTCTTTCATTATTAATTATATTTCTTAAAAACTCTTTTTTTATATTAAAATAATTTATATGTAATGTACATAATAGTAATAATTTTATTTATATTTCTTGATGTTTATCACTAAAATTTTTTATATACTATAATTTGATAAGAAAATCCACTAATTCCTAGGACACTCATGACACATTATTGGATAGAATTGTAGGAGAATATTTATTTAGAGACCAGTTTAAGTTTAGTTTTTACCATTTTTTAAATAAAATTAGCAATTTTAAAAATAATAGAACGTAAAAATTTGTAATTCAAATTTATTTTCATAAAAATAAAATATTAATTGAAATATAGTTTTAATAGTATTATAACTATAATAATCATATATTTTGACACAGAGAATTCAGGGAAAAGTCAGGGATTTTTATTAAAAGTACTGGAAAAATTAAATTTTTAGAATTCATAAGATAGTTTGTGAGCTAGCTCACAAATTATGAAATTATTATTATTATGTTCAAAATTGAAAAAATATCTCGTCAAAATCCCAATTATCTTTATAAATAATAAAATTCTTCTTCAAAATTCAATTATTTTCAAAAAATTTCCTTCATTTCAATAATTAAAAATTTTCAATATTTTTGCTATTTTCATAAAACTACCCAAAAGAAATTAATAATTAAAAAAAAATTTTAATAAAATTGTACGCAAACATTTAATTATTATATAATATAATTATTTAAATTAGTTTTTTTAAATAAAAAGAAGTTAGTGTTATTTTTGAATAATTTTGCAATTAAAGAAATTCGTAGATAAATGTAACAGAACATTTTTTTTTGTAAAATTTTTTTTTTAATTTTCTTAAAATTCAAAAATTTCCATTTCATTTTGAATTAAAATTTATAAATTTGATTTATAAACATCATAGTTTCGTCATAGTTATTAAAAAAATTAAATTATAAATAAATTTTATTAAATATTTCCGACATGAATTATAACAAAACAAAAAACTTGTCACCTAAGAAAAAGTAATTAAATGACAATAAAACAATTTAAATAATTATTAAACGACACCCTACGATCGATAGAAAACAACGTACATAAAAGTAAATATAGTCTAGCTTTACCAAGTTGACCATAATCATTCCATAATCATCCCAGAATTTGTTATTTGTTAATTAATTATTAAAATTCAAAATAACCTTGCTTTCCGCTCGGCATGCAACAAATTATATTTTCATAATAAAAAATAAATTATTAACAAATAAATATTGTCGATAATTCAAATAGTCGATTGAAACGTAGAATAAAATTTTTTTCCAACAAAATATCTAAAAAAAAATTTATAAAATAAAAATGACTTTTAATCTCAAAAAAGCGAAATTTTTTTAAAAATTTTTTAATCTATATTATATATTTATTATATTTGTCAGAAAATTGCTTCTCTTTTATTGGAGATAAAATTTTGTTATTGAGATTACCAGACATTAAGGGGAACCTTAAAGATATTCGTTAATTACACTTGCCGTCAAAATTACGACTACATGCCGCTCGTGTCGATCGTTTAAAACCACAAAATCGATACAGTGCTGAGGATCGATTTCAATTTACCCTCGTTAAGCGCAGCACGCGTTCATGGCTAACGAGCTTTCGAAAGTCGTATAGCCGACAAGTTGGCTCGCGAGGTTCAAAACTTATTCCTAATATCTGTAACAAACCTGTAATCTGGCCCAGTAAAATATAAATCCTCCACAGTTTTACTATACAGCTTACGTTTCGAAAATTAGAAAATAAGAAAATATCTTAATTATGAGTATTATTCGAATTAACATTCTTTCTTAATTTTCATAAAATTCTTCAATATTATTAAAAACTCATTATTGTAAAAAACAATTATTATAAACAATTATTATTTAAATGCTATTTTTTACATAAAATATGTTTTCTTAAAATTAAAAATTAAAGTACCTAAAGATTTTCTTTTTAAATTTTTAACTAGCAACAATTCGGGCGCTAAAGCGCGCGGCTAACTTCTTACTACCCTTTTTAAATAAAATTAGCAATTTTAAAAATAATAGAATTTAAAAATTTTATAAACTAAATTTTTGTTGAAAACACTAAAAAAAATTCAATTTTGGAGAAATTTCAAATATAATTGCAGAAATTCAATTATTTAAAAAAAAATTCTTATAACATTCAACTATGTTTAAAATTTGAAACAAATTCTAGTAAAAATCCCAATTATCTTTATAAATAACAAAATTCTTCTCCAAAGTTCAATTATTTTCATTAATTTCAAAAAAATTCTTCTCCTAATTTAAATTATTTTCATAAATAATAAATTTTTTTTTAAGAATTCAATTATTATTTTTATAAAAAATAATTCAAAATTCTAGAAAATAATAATTGAATTAAAATGATGAAAATAATTTTGATGAAGTTACAATAACAATTTGAAATTTTTGAATGTCTTAATTCCTGTGAAAAATCCTGTTTTAAAAATAAGAATAAAAATAAAAATTTTGCAAATATTTTTTTTCTTTTTCAAAAACGAAATAATAATTTTGTTAAAAAAATTGTGATTAATAAACAAAAATAATGCAAAATAAATAAATTTTCTATTTCTTAATCACAGTTGTTTAAAAATTTTCTAATTTTGTTTAGAAGTAAAGAACAAAAATCTGCATAATTTCAATTTGACAAAACATAATATTTAACAAAATTTTAGTCTTTTAATGAAAAAAAGTGAAAAAAATTCTGATGATTTCTATTTGTCATTACAATTTTGAATTAATTATAAAATAAAAATGATTATAACATAATATACAATATATCTAACGATAAAAAAAATAAAAGTATAAACAAAACACCACTTCAGAGTATGAGGGACAGAAAAAGTGAATGAATGAAAGAACATGCAAATTATTATAGTTAATTAATTAATCAAAAATTAAAATTTGAACTGAAATGATTAGGGAATTAAAAAAACAACAAAACATCGTATTTAAAAATATTTTGTATTTTATTACTTTGATAAAGACTTTATCCAAATTATATAATAGGTGTACATACAATCACATTTTGTTAACAAATTTATTAAATACTTTCGCAAATAACAAATTTCAGAGCATTCAGACAGTAATCTACTCGTCTTTCGGGACCCTTTAAGCCAAAGCTTTCATGGAAGTAGAACGTAAACGTTTTTCTTAAAAGCTCTCTAAACCCGTGTACAGTGTACGGAAAATAATTTACTCGTCAAAAAGATCGTTTCTTTTATTCATTGACAGCAAGAGGTTCGCTTAATCAAAAAAAAAGAAAAAAAATCCCCACATGTAATTCTCATAAACAATTTCACTTTTAATTACAAAATAAATTTTTTCAATTACTTTCCTTTCATATCTTTACATTTGTTTCCAAGCTCATAGTTCAATTGATAAATAATATAAATTTTCTCTTAAACAATATTAACAGTTTAAAAAATTTTATATTCTTTGAATTTGTAATTTTTCTTGATAATTTACAATTGGGTTTTTTTAAATCCCTTAATTTTTTTGTAGTATTTTTTATAAGAACAAACATTCTTAGAAATGAAAAATAATTAAAAAATTTGTCTATTTGTCATGATTTCCATAAAAAATATGTACAAAAGTAGGGTTTTCAGTTAGAAATTTTTTTTACACATTTTCACTTTATAGTGCGTGAGTTTTTTTTTTTTTTTTGATTTGGTAAATATTTGTTAAAAAGATTTTCTACTAGAAGTGTATGACTTTAGGCATCATAAAAAAAGCTCTCGTCAATAATTCACACAATTTGCATACATATCAAGCAGGCTCATAAAATTCGAAATAATTTAAATAACTCTAGACAGCTATACTAACTTTAACTAGTTTTCAAAAAATCTTAATTCTAAATTTTCTTTTTTTAATAAAAATTTTAAATTAAATAATTTTACTCGTAGCAATATAACTAATTCGAGAATATCAGTGTTGATTTCAAGAAGGCAACACTAAAAAAGCGTATATAGTAATTTTTCTCTAATAAAATTAATAATATCTTGATAACTTGTATATATTATTAAATTACAAAATTATGCCGTAAATTTGCAAAATCAGTTTAAACAAATAAATAAATTATTTTGCAATTAGGACCAAAGATATCAAATATATAAATATATATGCTATGTTTATACTTGTATACATATGCACTTTAACACCAGTATTTGCTTTCAGAAATCGACTAGTTTGAAGTCACGCGATTTCCTTTGCAAACTGTTACTTGTTCGCGACATAAATAATTTACAATGTCAATTTCCTCCCCCCCTCTCAAATGTTCATAGTCACGAATTTGAAAAAAATCGTTCTCTGATATCAATCTAAAAATTAGTTGTATAGAAGGCAATTAGATTTTTAATTTTGTAACATTAAAATAATTGTAATGGAAATATTTAATATTTCAAAAAAAGATGTATGTATATAACTTTATAACAAAAAATTTCATTTTACTTTAATTTACATAGATTAAAAATAAAATTTGATCAACTCTCGACAAAATAAAAGAAGAGAAAGAAAAAGAAATAAAATGTTGACTATTTGCTGATGTAAAAAAACGTGATGGAAAATATGTTTTATGTAAAATATATGGTGATGTATTATCGCGACGTCTTCATTCAACGCTCAGGCGAGGCTTTTCAGGCCTGTGTTGGCAAGTTGAGCGGCATTGAAATCCCGTTCTTTCGCAACCCTTCGTGCTTACATCGTAAATCCCCCAAAATCCAGGGAATGAAAGCCTAGTCGTTGCCTTCGTGAAATTTTTGCATTCACATTGTATACAGTATGAACTTGTTGTTGAAGTGATATTTTATACACAGATATCATTCTCTATATATACATTTAAATATAAATATATATTTGTAGATACAATTATTTTGTATTAATGAAGAATAGAATAACGGCCGACCAATGAAATATGACAATCGTCACATACTCGAACTGGTTTTGCTGAATTCAGTAATGCTATTGTGTTGTCACTGCAGGCATTACAAAAAATATTCCCGCAATTTCGACAATGGTGCTGTAACATAAAAATTTATTTTAATTTATTTTATTTATTTTTTTTGTTTTCTGTTACTTTCTTTGTTTTTGGCCAATCAATACTGATAAATAATAAGCAAATATATACGCTGCATAAATATATGAATTATAATTCATAAAAGAACTAAAAAAATCCAGACATGAGGGGAATTGAACCCTAGACTCAAGACTACAAATTAAATAACAAATCCACTGAGATACTTATTCAAGATGAGTAATTAATCAAATCCAGAACTTTCTATAGTTATTAAAAAATTAAATGAAAAACATTGTCTCTATTAAATAAGAATCAAAGTGCACAATTTTTCTTAAATGCAACTTTTGCTTTAGGAGACAAAATAATTCAGAGATGAAAAAAATACTCTATAAAACGTACAAGCATTTACTTTCTCAAAAAAAGAAATTCCTCAGATGTAGTTTATGTATCGAGTCTGACTATAAACCACCCTTACCACTTAAGTAGATGACGTATTTTATATTCAGACACATATTTTCTCAAACCTACCCGGGTAGCAAAATCCAAGTCGCTACCAGAGTACAGATCTGATGCAGACCTGTTATTCTAGATCTGGAACGGATCTGGAATTTTACATGGTCCAAACCAGAAGAAGCAGACTTGGTAACCAATTATTAAACAGCTCTATCTATATGCAGGTACCAAAACTACTAAACCAATTGCACAAATAATATGAAAAGTCGGTAAGGTGAAACCGATTGAGCCCTTGAACAGGTAGGAAAATAAGGATAGCGACGTACAGAAGTATATTAAGAGAAAAACCGAAATTTTAACTTTGTACTGCTACAAATTTCTCTTTACTATTTTAATGATCATTCTCTATATTTGAATTAGTTTAAAAATAACTAATTTTTCAGAAAAGCATATATGATTGTCAGTTAAAAAATAACTGATATTTTAGTACACTCATTTAACTGATTCAATTATAATTAAATAAGAATTATTTAATTAAGCTTAATGAGATTAATTAATGAGTAGCTCATAATATTAGTCAGTCATTTATTGTTAGTTAACCCAGTGATTTTTAAACTGATTCAAATTTAGAGAGCACAATTAAAATATAATTGTTCTTGTCGATTTCACGAATATTAATATTTTATGACCCTTATAATGCAAAACATTTTCCTTCTGTATGCTTTTTTAAAATTACTTTACTAAACAGTTGGTTACTTCTAATGTATCTATTGGACTGAATTCAGATTTATAATTGTTTAACCTAATATTAGAAAATATTTAACTCGGAAACAAATCCCTGTATTTACAATAAATTTCTATAATTATTACTCTACACAAGTAATTTATGCTTACAAATTAAAAACCGAGAAATCTGAAAATGTACTATATAAAAACAACTTTTGGCAATTTCCCAAACGTAGCATGTATGAGCGCGTAAAGTAACCCTGAACCACAGGGGTTCTACCTATCTTTTCTTTCGGGTTTTCAGTAAGTGAGAGAGAGAAAGAGAGTCTATTTGCTCTGCTTTTTGAAATGCAATTTTTTCTCTAAGCCCAGATTCTCAGACCTCCGAGATGGTTCGAGCGGTTAAAGCGTTTTATCTTGCGTCCCCTACGTCACCAAAACCTGCGTTGCGATATATAGTTAGGTGCTCGAATCCATGCGTTTAGGAATTTTTCTTAATATAATTATAATCTACGACTTTAATAAAAAAAAAAAATGAAATACTGTGTTTAGGAGTGTGTATTTAAGTAGTTCTTCCAGCTTAAAATGAAAAAAAAAAATTGAAAAAAAATTAAAAAATAAACAATTTAAAAACTTTTTAAATTTAACTTAAATTTTGCTTTTTGTAATTTATTTAAAAACAATCTTATTCATTTGAAAAATGCCTATTTTTATTAATTGCAAAAAGATGAAAATATTATTATTGTATTTAAATTAAATATATTTTCAACTAAAAACACAAATTTTACAAAAAGCAAAGCTATTATAATAAACAGCAAAGCAATGACCAGAAAAAAGCAAGAAACCCACGCTAGGTACTGTCGAACGCCTTGTTTACCATACGAACAACAGAGAAAATCAATTCTGGTTATATACACGTTTCAGACATGTTTCCGCGTTATCAAACCAGCAGCTTTGGCACAGACTTGGTTACCAGATCTGGCCCAGATCTAACCAGATCAGTTTACAGACCTGATCCAGACTTTCAATTGCTTACCCGGGTAGATTTCCATAAGATAATTAAACATTTGTCTTGTCTTGTAATCGTTCCCAAGAGAATGTGAAACCACTTTGATTTTTTTCTAAAAGTCTACTTCTTCTTTCTATGCTAGTCGCACGTAGAAAATAAACTAAATTCAAAATTGCAATATATAAGAATATCTTTTTTATATTTTATATACCTATTTAAAGAGAATAATATATCTTTGACATATAATTTTTTTTTGAATATCAATTTTTTATAATCTCTATATATATATATATATATATATTTATTCTCGAAAAAGTGAAATGTGAACGTTTGTACCTCCCAAAGGAAGTGAGCTTCATTATTTCTAGCTTACTGGAAATAATGAAAAAGAACATGCATAATGGAGCGTACAGAAGAACGTTTTACTTTCAATATAGAAAAGAAAATGTGATCGATAAATTAAAAATGATATCGTATCTATTCTTTTTTTCTCAAAGAACATCCTGTGCAACGAAACGTTAAGTACTTTATAATTCATATATTTCCACTGATTTTATTCTTTTTGTGCATTTATTTCGGCGTCGTGAAAAACCGCAATGGAACATGAACACAGGGTGTCCTGAAAGTATAATTGTGTGAAAAACGTATAATTAAAACTGTTGATGTTTTAATGCATAATGGCGATATTTTTAATTTTCTAACGTAATGGAAATTTAATGGCTTTTTACTTAGTTTGAGGACTAATTTCGGCGCTTAGAAATCAATAGAAAAATTCTTGAATCATCATTTTTTATGTTTTCATATGCTTATTACTCGGGAGTTATTGGGGTCGCTGATTTCGAATCTGAGGTTCAATTTTAAAAATTCAAAATGGCGGTTCCAATATGGCGGATGAATTTTTAAATACTCATTGGATTCGGTTGAAAATGTTTTCAGTGTCAATGCCTAATTTTTCAAATGTTTTGCCAACCAACATAACTAGACGCTAATTAAAAAAGAAAAAGAAAAAAATACATAAATATCTACACGGAGAAAAATATAAAGTAACTTTTTACTACTTTTGTAGTAAAACATTTCTCGTTAAGCATTTCTGATAACTTTTACTACTTTCTGAGTAAATTTTGCTACGTTCGAAGTAAATTTGACCAATTTTTACAAATATGTTTTTTGAACGTGGTAAAATTTACTTCGAACGTAGCAAAATTTACACCGAAAGTAGACAAAGTTACCAGAAATGCTTAACCAAAAATGTTTTGCTATAAAAGTAGTAAAAATTACTTTTTTGAAAATTTGTGCGCCATATTGGATCCGCCACTTTTAAATTTTTAAAACTGAACCACATATGTAATCAGCTACCCTAATAAGCCCCGAGTAACAAGTTTCCAGCAAATCTAATCACTTTTAAGAATTTCATACTTTAGGGTGAAATTTTAAAAAAAATTAAACTAGTCTTCATTTTGAAGCCGCCATTTTAATTTTTAATTTTTTCTATGGTCCTATCTTGTAGCTTATTAGATATTTCTGTGACGTTATTTGCAACATTTTCTAGCATTTTATAGTAAAAAGAATTAACTATAATTAACTATAATAATTTGAATGTTCTTTTATTCTTTCATTCATTCACTTTTTCTGTCCCTCACACTCTGAAGTTGTCTTTTGTTTATACTTTTATTTTTTTTATCGTTAGATATATTGTATATTATGTTATAATTATTTTTATTTTATAATTAATTCAAAATTGTAATGACAAATAGAAATCATCAGAATTTTTTTCACTTATTTTCAATAAAAGACTAAAATTTTGTTAAATATTATGTTTTGTCAAATTGAAATTATGCAGATTTTTATTCTTTACATCTACACAAAATTAGAAAATTGTTAAACAACTGTGATTAAGAAATAGAAAATTTATTTATTTTGCATTATTTTTGTTTATGAATCACAATTTTTTTAACAAAATTATTATTTTGTTTTAGAAAAAGAAGAAAAATATTTGCAAAATTCCTATTTTTAATCTTATTTTTGGAACAGGATTGATTTTCCACAGGAAGTAAGACATTCAAAAATTTTTAATTCAAACCTTTTTGAAATTAAACAAATTATAAAAAATTGTTATAAAACATGAAGATATTCTATTTCTTCAAGTTTTCTAATAATTAAAGATGACCAAGTAATAAAAATGATTATTTTATATTATAAGAACATTGTATTACTGTAACTTCATCAAAATTATTTTCATCATTTTAATTCAATTATTATTTTCAAGAATTTTAAATTATTTTTTATGAAAATAGTAATTGAATTTCTTAAAACAATTTTATTATTTATAAAATAATTGGATTCCTGTAAAAATTTTATTATTTATGAAAATAATTAAATGTTTGCATACAATTTTATTAAATTTTTTTTTTAAATAATTGAATTCGTTTTGGGAAATTTTATTAAAATAGTAGATATTGAAAATCATTGAAATTAGAAAGATTTTTAAAAATAATTGAAATTAGGACACGAATTTTTTTTTACTTATGAAAATAATTGAACTTTGGAGCAGAATTTTGTTATTTATAAAGATAATTGGGATTTTCATGAGAATTTTTTTTCAAATTTTTAACATAGTTGAATTTTATAAGAAGAAATTTATTTTTTTTTAATAATTAAATTTCTGCAATGGTATTTGTAATTTCTCCAAAATTTAATTTTTTTCTAGTGTTTTCAACAAATATTTAAATTAGAAAATTTTTAAATTCTATTATTTTTAAAATTGCTAATTTTATTTTAAAAAAGCAGGAAGAAGTTAGCCGCGCGAATTGTTGCTAGTTTTATATTAAATGAAAACTGGAAAAAATCAGACTTTTTTAGAAAAAACAATAACTTTTTTGTTCAGAATTTTATGATCTTTTTTATTTTGCTATTCGGTAGAACCCATATAAAAACATAAGAAATCATAGTTGCAGAATTTTTCTATTGACTTCTAAGTGCGGAAATTAGTCCTCAAGCTTTATGTCAAAATTTTGTACATTTGGGCGTTAATGGGTTAAAAAAATGTTAAAGTGAAAGTGCAAATGAAAAATTATTGAAGTGAAAGTGAAAGCAAAAATTAAATTCTTTAACAGTCAAAATGAAAGTGAAATTGTGTCAAACTGAAAGTAGAAGTTGAAATGAAAGTGAAAATAAAAAATAATACAACGCAAAATGGATGTTTATTTTTAATATTATTTTAATTTTTAAGTATTTTTATTTTTTTCTTTCACTTTGAACTGGAATTCTATAAAAGTGAAGGTAAAATTAAAAATTTAAATCTGTTAAGCCATAAGAAGAACTAAAAAATGAAAATAAAATTCTGTCACTGTGAAGTTTAAAGTCAAAATTAAAGAGGAAAGAAATATAAAGGTCTGTCTAAGTGAAAGTGAGTATGAAAATGATAATGAATGTCATAATGAAAGTGGAAGTCGAAATGAAAGTGAAAATAAAAAATAATACAACGCAAAATGGATGTTTATTTTTAATATTATTTTAATTTTTAAGTATTTTTATTTTTTTCTTTCACTTTGAACTGGAATTCTATAAAAGTGAAGGTAAAATTAAAAATTTAAATCTGTTAAGCCATAAGAAGAACTAAAAAATGAAAATAAAATTCTGTCACAGTGAAGTTTAAAGTCAAAATTAAAGAGGAAAGAAATATAAAGGTCTGTCTAAGTGAAAGTGAGTATGAAAATGATAATGAATGTCATAATGAAAGTGGAAGTCGAAATGAAATCACAAAATCTACCATAATAGAAAATTTTAGTCATTGCTTAAATATTTCTTTAATTCTGTATTTTGTAACACCCGGTAGTCTCAGTTTCAGATACTTTTCTTCATCGACGTGAACGTATAGCAGTAGATCGCGTTAAATTTTACGCCGAAAATTGAATTTTCACAAATAAGATGGGACACCTTCATATCATGGAACGACGTTAATGTACCGGGTGCAAGGGAAGGGCTCGAATAATATCGTTCCGATAACCGATTCCACCCAGCAAGTTAATTATTGAACCGTCCCATGAGGGTGACTTATGACTGAGGCATACAGACTAGATTAGTGTCTGCAACTTTGCGCTGCCAAGCCTCAACCTTGCCATATACTTCCTTATCTATACCGGCAGTCCGGATGCTTACAGACACTCAAGAAGGATGTATAAATCAGACTGCGATCAAAATCAAGAATTACTAGTGGCCCTCTCCAGCTCTGCTACATTTCAGTTGAGCAAAACATTACTTATCTCGATATTTTCACCGTCTTGACTTGCAAAAAAAATAGTTAACATCTTTTTTATACTTTCCAGATAGAAATATTCACATTTTACTATTTGCAGCGCAAGCTTGCACTGAGAGTTTACTGCAAGTTTACATATTAATTGGGAAAATGAATTCGAAGTAGTGGATTTCTGAATGGTAGTCAGTTTATCTAATATAAAAATTAAAAGTGAACATTAATAAATTTGTTACAGATAATAATTTTAATTGATAGTTGATGTTATGATTTTTATTCGCATGGTTTTTTTATACGCTTCAGTATTTTTATTTCTTCTATTTCCATAATCCGCTACGAAACTAAAAGATATTTTTCAATCAAAATTTCGTTCATATCAATTTCACGATTTCGCTATTCGTCACAAAGTGATTTTGTTTAAATTACTTTCTCCTTTTTCCCCAGTTATTTCGAAGAAATTTTTATTTGAAAAAATTTATTTATTGCATTTCAATATCAACAGTTCAATTTTCTCTAATATAACAATGTTTGAAAATTTATTGCCAATTTAAAAAAAAATAACTAAAATCCATGATTTGAAAATCATTGTAGAATGTAGAAAATTGTAAATAAAAAAAAAACTAAAGAAAGCTTAGGCATTAAAAAGAAGTGAATACCTCTTTTGCTAAGTGTAACAACATTTTAATTTCTTTTATGCTATTTCAAGGCAGATTTGAAAAAGTAATGATACAGGGAATAGCCTTTTGCATACTTTTGCATGTAAAAATACTCAAGCTTACGTCCGTTCCGCTTTTTTTCAGGTGGACTTCCTGACACCCCCACTGAATCTCCACGTAGTCATGCTGCTTGACAAGCAACTTGCACCTACCAGGGAATATTACCTGCAGTTACCTTTTGAGGGCCGCGTTTTGTATTAAACAGTATGGTAATATTCCCCCTGGCTCGAAAAATGAGTAACAAGGATGGCATGAAGTCTGCCTTGTTATTATGCAATAACTTACCACTGCACCTCGCGTAAAAAGCTGAACGTCCTGAATACCGCGATCTAAACTTGTTTTATGGGACGGCCAACATCTCTATCACGAATAGAATATGCATATATGTAGACTCTTATCACAAACTCACACACATACAGGTGTACACATAAACACTTGAATGAAAATGCACTCGTGCGCGTGTACGTATATGGATTTCTATATATGTACATGTATATAGTGCATATCTATATATAGTGACGAGAAACGATCGTGCAATAACGTTATTGGTCCCGTTGGGCGTGAACCAAGGAAAATCTCGTTTGAACGATCTCAAAGCCTTACTCCTAGACGTGATTACCTGGAATATGTTCCTAGATAGCTTCAAAAAAACATCATTGACACGCTTCGAAAATTCAACGTCAGTAAAACAATCTCGAACATTGTGCAATGCGACACTTTTTTTTATTGTCGTTAACAAAATTCTACTTTTTGAAATTGTCGACGATCCCTGAAATGAGTTTGTTAAATTCAATAGAACTTACTATTCCAAAGCATAGAGTTAAATAGTTATGGCACAATCGCAATTTTTATTTACAAAATAGAGTATTTTTGCTTTGTTTCCTAATCGATAATTCTCATATATTTTATTTTTTATTGTTTCTGTATATATATATTAGTACTATTTCTATCGTTGCAGTAATCAACGTGAAAAGAAAAATGACGCGTCAATGAGCGCGCAACATACACTCTCTACTTGCTTTATATAACCAATAGCATTCGTTCGGAAATTATTTTGAAATATAAATTCAAATTTATTTGCTAAAGAGTCGAATGCACAGAGGCATTTCTACATACATCGAAGTCGCATTGTTTTTAAACAAAAGCTAAGTATTCCTATTAATCTTGTAATGTAAACACGAAAATTTATAAACAGAATATAATAGTAAATGTAAGCAAATTACGAAAATTAAAATATTACTACACGTTAGGGCGAAAAAATATCGTGCTCGAGGCGCAGCTCTTGAGTGTGCCCGTAGCCAATCGGCTCCCGTGCGCTCCTCACCGCTTGGAAAGAGTATTTGACACGAACAATGCTCAAACCGTAAGAAAAGAGATTTTCACCCCAAGCAGGATCAAATCCACACTTTCAACCTGTCCTTTCAGGTCTTGCGCTTATACGTAAGAATCGACACAGGACTGTTTACAATTCGATAAGTATATTTTAGAGAATGATTTGTATGAATATAAAGTGCTTTAATCACAATCCAGCACCGTTCATCGTTACGCACGTCGCTGGTAATTACCATCAGTCAATAAGTCTGTAATTTAGGGGAGTGTGTCTAGGTATGAGACGGGTTTTGTTTTTGACCCATAAATTGTAAATGAGTAAACGAAATTGTAAATAAAATATACGATTCAAGAAGTAACTTAAATACGCAAATTTTATTCAAAGAAAGTATAGTGTTCATATGGACTCAAAAAAAGTTATGATCAATTTTCTATGATTTCAATTTTTTGTCTAGTGAAAAAATTGAAATGCGGTGGAAGTCAAATCAAAATCAAATAAATTTACGTAATCGACCCCCTAAATTAGGCAGAATCTTCCACTCAATGACTTCGACTTGTCTTAATAAAAAAAGTGCCACCCGATGCAAAATGCTTCTTTGCGGTAGTTCTTTGTGCTCAACGAGTTCTTGCGAAGTCGACCGCCTGTTTATCTTGAACATGGGGCAAACGTGAAATAAAGAAATGGGAATAATTTAAACCAACTCATAAATTCAAAGCCTTGTCAATTACTCTCTCTCTTTCTATCGTGTATTCAACAATCTGTGCAGCCCTTCCGGCAAACTTAGAATTCCTTTGTCTGATCCATCCTAATAGCAAAATGATAAGTTCGAAGCTGTAGATAGTCGGATTAAATAGCCGCGAAAATATTAAATATCCGAAACGAGTAATGATAAAAAAAATGTAGTAGAGTGGTTTACATTGTTCTATTGAAAAAGATTCTTAACTCTAAATGATAAATTAATATCCTACTGAATTTGATACACATACAACAAATAAATTCATTTATGAGGCCGTTACATATATACTATATCACTGACAAAAATATTTTAAAACTTTTTTTAGGGTGGCTTTTTTTCCAGAGAATGCCTCTCATATGAGAAGAGTCTCTCCAGTAGGGTTGTGACACTATTTCAATTTTTGACAGGAGTCATTAGTTTTGTTAAGTGAAAACAAATGTGCCCGCCTGAGGGAAGAATTGTAGCCTCGAGAACGATCTTCCTGCCTTCTGTTCAGTTCGGTAGAAATTAAAGAAACTATATACGTAAATAAATTTTATCCAACATTTAGTACTATAAAACAACATCTTACCCTCACAAAAGGTTTACTCTTAAGTTTGACCAAGGAGCGACACAATTTTAGGTTAGAGCATGTGACGCAAAAACCAATGTTTTTGCAACAGCACTAAAGGTTATAGGTTAATATTTTGTAGCCCGGATATTTGGTCCATAAAGTAACTAAAGTCCATAAACTAACTATGTAGCGCGAAAAAAAGTATACCTCCAAAATTATTTGCACCACGCTGTAATCAGTAACTTACGCAAAAAAGGTGGCATAAGGTGCGTATCACAGTGGCGTGTTGCATAAATAATGAAAAACAAAAGCAAATTTAACACGGTAGAAATATGCTGAAAAGTATACTGTAAAAAATAATTGAAAATTTTCTATACAAGTGTATGGATTATTTCCCATACTCAGTATGGGAATATGTTTTTCCACACACTAGTATGGAAAAATTTCAAGACATTATGGAAATATAGTAAAATTCCAAAATTACAAGACACTATGGAATATTTCCCGTCATGTAGTAAAGTTCCAAACATTAATACCATATTCTAAAATTACTATAAACTGAAAACTATAAAATTTTGTTAAAGTAATATACAGTTAAAATAGAAAATTAATATTTTTTTATAATAAATGTATTTTAATTCAACATTTTTCAAATCTGTCATGTATAGAATGCAGATTAAGATTTGAATATTTTGTTAAAGTAATATAGAGTTAAAGTAGAAAATTAATATTTTTTTATAATAATTGTATTTTAATTCAACATTTTTCAAATCTGTCATGTATAAAATGCAGATTAAGATTTGAATATTTTACAATTATAATTTTACAATTATAATTTATAATTATTATTTGACAATTATCTATAAGAAATATTTAAAACTATTTGTGTTGTGACAAAAATCTGTGTCTAAGTTATTTGAAGTATTTTTTTGTATTGAAAAGTTCGTCACATCTGGCAATAAATGACCATCCAATAGGGTGACTTTTGTTGCAAGGGCCTTATATCTTACGAGCTCTCGTATAAGTTTTCTTTCAAGTGTCAGTTGCTTTCTAGCCTTCACTAGAAACGAACTAAAACACTTGTTGAAAATATTTTATACTTAATTTTAAATCATTTTGTGTGTGAAATAAATAATAATCTTATTATAAGGTAAGTTTTCGACATAATGTTTGTAATATAAGTGAGCATAATTTTTTTATGGTACATTTTTAAAAGTTCACAAATTTGTTTTTGTATTTCAGAAAGCACAACAGATTTTATGTGATATCGGATTTATTATCAAAAGCAAATTTCATTAAAAAAAGGAATAAAAAGTAAGTATATTAAAATTGACATGTAAACTAATCATAAATAATTAACATTTTGCTCTTCAACTCATATTATTGTAATATTTATTTATTTTCCAGATTTAGAAAGAATAAGCTACAATAATGCAGAAGGAAGAACTTTGGATATTTGTATTTTTGTACTTTTTAATAAATTAATTAATAAATAAATTATTAACAAACATTTGAAGAAGTATTAATTGTTAATTTTTAATAGAAAAATGGCAATTCTTTAAAAAAAGTATATTTGGAAAATTACTATTAAATAAACTGAAATTACCATTTTATATACAACTTTTTCCATACTAATGAAATGGAAAAATTGTAGTTTAATATAGAAAAAATACTATAGGTTATACAAATTTTTCCATACAAATGTGAGGAAAAATTACCTTCAACAATATTAATATTACAAAACAATGTTTGGTCCTTTTCCCATACAAGTGTACGGAAAAATTTCATTTAACGATATTAATATTACCATACAGTGTTTGGTTTTTTTCCATACAAATGTACGGAAAAAATCCAAAACTGGTATAGGTTAATTACGTCCAATACACGTATGGGAAAATTACTACAATGCATATTGAAAATTATCATTAGAGCAGCAAATGAAAAATCCTACTTTTCTTCTGTTTTGAAAATTTTGAACAATAAACACCATCCAAAGTTGCTCTTTATTTTTTTAAAAAACCAGCCTCTATAAATGTTAATAACCATAGGCGACTTCAAATGCCAAACATTGTAGTCTCTAGAAGACTAAACCAACTGCAAACGCCGAATGCCTAAATCAATACTTGGCACTCAAAGCCCGATACACCAACCAGAATAGGTTTCCAAATAAAATTACATTTATTACCCGACTCTATGATGTTGTTCTTCCCCTTCAATTAGAAAGAATAAATGAAAAATCTGCAGGCAAAACAGCTACCCAATGTAGGAGGAAATTCAGTTGAACCCTCTGCCTACTCATGTGATTGTTATCTTCTAAAATTGTCTATTTGGACGCCTGGTGAGAACTATGAAAATTACATTTAAGAGCGCTAGAATGAGTATAAGTCAGTAGCGTAGGAAGAGGATGAACCACGCTGTTACTCTAATACTATCAGTTCAAAATTTGGGATCACTTGTCGATTTTTGATCATTTATCAAACGTTGTCATCCACCTTCCATAATTCCATAAAAATAACAGATATTGTTAAACGAAAAAGGTTCAAACATTCCACGAATTACTTTGTTATCTCGTGTATAGACGGCGTGCAATCGAATTGCAAGTCAGATAACGAAACGAACGGGTTTAAACCAACTTTTAATTAAAAGTCTTAGCACATCAAATTTTTTTGTGGATTTCAGTTCTTTCCGGTGTAGAAATTTTCCTAAATTTCCTTATCTAAAGTTGAAGTTTGGTAGGCTTCTAGTAGAGAAAAATATAGGAAACTCGTTGGACCCATGCATTTTCAGTGACACTCTACTCTTTCTAAAAATTTTGAAAGGGAAACATAGCGAGAGCTTTATACGAGGACCCTACGATGTCCTAGAGAACTTTTATTTGACAATCATAATTTTAGGTTACTTTGCATATATTATTTAATATAAATAACAACATTAATAAATCGGATATATTATTTAGTATTATAAACTTTAAAAGAGGAGCAACATAAATTAAAAATTTTAAAGTTACTACAAATATGATTAGTAATCTTTTTGAAAGCGTTACAAATAATAGTTTTATCATTGAATATGTAAATTGGTTAAAGTTTGTTATTATTACATTCCAATACATATACATACGTATAATAAATATAATATTATTAATAAAAATAAATAACACAACCTGAAATATTGTGTACAAGCCGGATAAGGCATACGTGGAAAGGTAATGTTCCAAAAACTTTTAAGGGTTAAATGAAAGAAATATTTTTTTTCTAAATATTTATATAAAGTAAAAGATCCTACACAAGACCAAGAATTGATAAACAGAGTTATTATGGTTTGTGTGATTTAGGCAGAACAGCGGTGTTACAGCCGAACTCCGTAACTTTTTATATTGTTAATACCTTTTTTTATTTATACTTAAACTAAAATTACATGCAACAATTACACACAACACGAGATTTTGTTAAACATTGTAAAAACATTTACACAAAAACAACCCTTTGTAATTTCACAAAAGGGACATTCTTCTTTTTGAATATTTTAATCCAAAATATTTTAATCGAATAAAAATCTAATTCTTAATAAATTCCTTTTCTTGGACAAACAGTTTGTTGACCCTTAGAAAAATATCTAGAAAATATAAAAGAATAAATTGACCAATATAAGGAGTGGTGCATCCAAGTCACTGAACTCGGATCACACCACTGCCCAAATCTGCAAGCTTGCAGAATTGGCTTGGCAACAGTCAAGTGCAATGAACTTAACATACGATTTCCCCACTAAATCGTCTTTCAATAAAATTGATTGACACTGGGAAATCTAGGCAGTTTAAGCCAGGCCGTTGTAGCCGGCAGTTAGCCCGGGCAGTTTAGGCCCGCAGTTTTAGCCCAGGCCATTGTAGCCTGCAGTTCAAGTCCGGCAATTGGCCGTGTTGATCGTGAAGATCAGAGTTAAACTTTAGATCCCTGAGCAAGGGATTTTCTCAAAAGTTATAAGGGTTTAATAAAAGGTTTGATCAGAAAAGTGAATTTTAATCGAGAATAAATATAAATAATTAAAAAGTAAAGAAAGGTTGAATTCAAGAGTTATATTGAAATATAAAAATAATAAAAGTGACAAGTGAAAGAATTAAGAAGAAAATATTGAAAAATAACAAAGTAAATAAACAGAGATATAAGAATTTGTGAAAGAAATATAAAATGAAAGAAATAAAAGAAAATATTGAAAATAAAGTCAATTAAAATAAATATAAAGCTTAGTGAGAGAAATATATAAAATAAAGAATTAAAAGTTAAAGAACATTGAAAAAGTCTAGTATCAGCAAAATCAAAATAAAAATAATTCTTTAAAAAAGTATTAATCTAAATATATTTTAAAGACAGCCTTTATTTACGGGGTTCAGGTCTTAGATTTTGTGAAAAATTAAAAGGATTATTAAAGTTCATAACGAAATATCTATTTAGTGAACCTAGATTAGGTATTTCCTGAATCTTTCTATAAATCGACTTCAACTTAACGAAAAGCAGAACATTGGATTATTATTCGAAAGAGATTGAATTACTGAGTAGTGAGTATAAAAGTCTTACACCACATAACACACACTACAATTTCATTCACACGTATACAAAGTACTCTCTTTTACACACGTAAAAATTAGATTATTTGTATTAGGGACTTTTGGGCAAAATATACAATTAATTGTTTTCATCTTAATATTGCATTTTAATTTAAACATCCTAATAATTTCCCTATCTTCTCATTTTACTCAAGAGTAGGGTTCTCAACCTCTTAGTTGAATCAATAACTAAGTAGAGGGGGAATCCACTACCTTAACAATTTCTTTTGTCCGAAGGACACGTGAGTTAAAGTTTTAAAAATTAATCTTTTAAAATTAAATATTAAATTTCTAAATCCTACTTTAACAAGCGGGTCACAACATTTTTTTAAATGAAACTCTAAGTATTGTAAATAATACATTGAAAAAGTGTAGAAAATGTCGATGGAATTTGGTAGTTAGCAAACCTCATTGTTGTAAGAACACAAATCATGTGAATCATTTAGTAACACATATATTAAAGAAGATCTTTCAACGAAACAAAAAGAGCAATTAGTTGATCAAATAATTAGAAACATGGCTGATTTGACATATGAGTCTAAGGAAAGTAATCCTCAACAGTTGAGAAAATCTCAAAACCATGAACGACCAATGAGAGTGTCATTAAATCCACCGAAGAATGAAGAAAAATAAAGTATTTCAGCAAATGAAGTGTCAAAATTAGGATTGAGGCTTGGATTTTTAACAAATAAAATATACATGATGACAACAGCTTCAAGAGTTGCAACGGATTTAAAGCTTGCAAATATACTGACTGAAATTATGTCACAATTAAGTACCTATTCTTGCACCACCACAACATCTTCAGTAGAATTAAAAGAATGTGGAGAATGGTAAAACAAGTATTAAATACTTAAAAAACTGTGCAAACATTACGATATTTTCTGAAGAAGATGATGGTACTGAAATTTTAGATATCATACCACCACCAGAATTACATATCTTAATTGGTGTTGTAAATATTCTTTTTGACAAAATGCTCTTAGAATTTGAAGATGTCAGTTCCCTATGGGCGAAGAAATGCAACGTAACTCGCAGGTTTATTTATAGATCTCAGTCACTTACGGAAAACTCATGCAAAACGTTATTAGATAAGACAGATCTGTTGCGCCAAATATGCAGTATCAACTGTCTAAAATATGTCAAGTGTTTTGATGACTTTAAAACTATTGTGTATTCGTGTTTCTCTTCGACCCTCGATGCTAATTACAAAATCCATTTCTAACTTCAAAGGAAGTTATTGTAATTTGGACATTTCTGGGACCTTAAAAGTTCATGCTGTATTTTTCCCTGTTTTTCAGTTTTGTCATTCAAGTAGTACTGATTTAGTGCGAAGCACATTTCATCTGGGTCTCTTTGAAGATCTCTATGAAAATGAATTGTATATGCGAGGTCGCGAAAAGTCCCGAATCTTTGCGGTCCCTATCGAGTTTTCCTTACAGTGTGTCGATATCAGCAGTCAGTAACTCGTGGGCCATGAATTAAAAAGGCACAATTATTAATCAAGAGCTTCGATTGCTGTGTAAACGTAGAGTCAAGTATGTATGTGTGTTTGAATATTCTTATAAATTGTACTGTAAATTTAAATTGTTTTTAAATAAAGTTGGTCAATTGTTATACCCTTTAAATCAACGTCAGTCAGTTGACCAGTGAAATTTACTCTTATATGTTCGTCTTACTTAACAAGAGCTGCCGCAGCTCTTATTAAGTTATATCTTTATTTCAGGGCACTGCTGGAAGTATGCAAAGTCGAACATCTAAAGAATTACTCTTCAATTTGCAATAGATGTAATGGATCTACTAATCGGGAATTTTTTTATGAGTGTCGTCATGTCCTTGCACACCTGTTGTAGAATTGCCTTTAAATGTTGAAAGTAGATCAGATATACTTCATGCTTAGTTTTATCTGTGGATAATCTTTATTGCCGGTTGTACAAGGCTTATCTTTACGATCCAGAGTTTAGAACTCTTTGATCTACATTCACTTATTTACTGAGGTCTTTAAACTCCAAATCAGCAATAAATTTAAGAATGGAATAAAAAAGTAACCATTTTACAAATTGCTTAGTTACTATTGTAATTGAAACTCTCGAATCGATTATGAAATTTTAATTTGCATGATTGTCGCGTCTTTGACTAGCTGAAAACAAAACTATTGTACATTCAGATGCTTTAATGCTGTCCTTCTGATTTGACGGAATTTGACATACGAATGTTTATTCATGTCATGAAACATATTGACCAGGATATTGACAGAAATCACACGACTTTTCAAAATCTATTAATAAGTAAAACTTAGAAAATATGAAGATGCAGAAGATTCATTATATGGGCCTGGAATAGACGATTCAATGTAAGTTGAAAAAAATTTTTTTGACTATGAGTAAAGTGTTTAAAGTCGGTGAGCAAGATTTCTCGAAAACGGTTGAATCGATGTCTCAGAATTTAAGACAAGCTTTTTAATTATATTTTTTGGTGATTAATTTTTAAATTGAAATACTCAATAGTTTTCTCAGAAAACATTCCTAAAATATCGAGTTTTTTCGACTGTCCAACTGAATGTAACCCCTTAAATTAAAAGTTTCAAGAATTTTAACTTTGAAACAGTATATCTTATTTCAAACTATCGAAATTTGTTCTGGAGCGACTACAGTCTTGAGTAACACTGAAATCCCCAAGAATACAATACTCTATGTCTCATTAGTGTAAACAACCAGCCTAATACGCAACCAGTGAGAACACCAACCGATGGAGCCTTGTGTACAGCTCACAACAGGACTTGAAATTGAAGATCAAGATAACCACCAATTCAAGCATCTGTACTAATCGTTATCCTCTTAAGTAAAATTTAAAATACTTATTGTATTTTTAACCTTTTATTCTTGGTTGTTTTTTAATAAATATTCTCTCACAACATTTATTTGGCTCATTGACTTATCGTAATTTCAAATTAGGTTCAACTCTAAAACTATAATTTAAAACGAAGAACCTAGGTTTTTTAAAAGGTTTCAGTTTTTGACGTAATACATCGACGTCAAACCTCCCTCTTCATACATGTCAAAGACAGTTTCATTATTTTATTGCATAACCTTACTACTAATCTGACAACTAGAATATATATTTAAAATTAATTTTTTTAGCTGTTGCAGACAATGCGATAAATTAAAGTCTTTCAAATCTGAGGGAATTAATTTGGTAAACAAGTCAACACGATTAATTTTATTAATTAAATTTAATTACTATTACGATTTTTGGTCACGTTTTCGGAATTTGAAACCTTCTCACATGTTATAATACTAATCATTTTCGCGTGCAGTAATGTAAATAGAATGTTCAATTATATGAGTCGAGACATTGATCTATTTTTCTTTTCTAAATCTGACTTATTTCTTACATGTCTAGATTAGGGTGTTCGTAAAAGTGCAACTTTTGAATTTTGTTTACGCCACCCCCCAATTTGGTTCCAATAAAATAAAAAAAAAATTTCCCAAAATCTGAAGTAGATTGATTAATATTAACACGTGCCAGTACCTGCACTACATCAAAATTATTTTTATCATTTTAATTCAATTATTATTTTCTAGAATTTTAAATTATTTTTTATAAAAATAATAGTTGAATTCCTTAAAAAAAATTTCATTATTTATGCAAATAATTGAATTCCTGTGAAATTTTTATTATTTACGAAAATAATTAAATGTTTGCATACAATTTTATTAAAAAAATTTTTAAATAATTGAATTATTTTTATGAAATTTTATTAAAACAGTACCTAGATATTGAAAATTATTGAAATTAGAAAATTTTTCGAAAATAATTGAAATTAGGACAAGAATATTTTTGACATTTATGGAAATAATTGAACTTTGGAGAAGAATTTTGTTATTTATAAAGATAATTGGGATTTTGACGAGATTTTCAACTAGTTGAATTTTATAAAAAGAATAATTTTATTTTTTTTTTAAAGAATTGAATTTCTGAAATTATTTCTAATTTCTCCAAAATTGAATTTTCTTTAGTGTTTTCAACAGAAATTTAAATTAGAAAATGTTTAAATTCTATTATTTTTAAAATTGCTAGTTTTTTTTAAAAAAGGTAGGTAGTAAAAAGTTAGCCGCGCGCTTTAGCACGCGAATTGTTGTTAGTTTTTGTAAAAATGCTATCTTGCAGTGCAGCTATAAATGAAGAGATTTGTGACCTAGGGAATTTTTTGCATAAAATTAAAAAAAATTATGATGCTTTTTTGAAAAGCGCATTTTTTCCATGTATTTTTGATGGGAAATTTAGATCGATTACTGGCACGTGTTAATATTAATCAAAGTACATCAGATTTTTGGAAAATTTTATTTTATTGGAACCATATTGGTGGGTGGTGTAAACAAAATTCGAAAAAATAAATTTCCCATGTTCTATAGAGTCATTCTATAGTCATTCTATAGAATGACTCTATTGAGCATTCTATAGAGAATTCTATAGAATATTCTATAGAGCATTCTATAGAATATTTTATAAAATTTGTAAAAAAAATATATTTTTTTAATATCTTCACGAATTCTATAGAATTTGACTACAAATCTTTTATACAATCCGTGTAAAAATTAAAAAAAATATTTTTAGATAAATTCTACAAAATATTCTATAGAATATTCTATATAATTCTCTATAGAATACTTTATACAATGCTCTATAGAGTCATTCTATAGAATCATTCTATAGAACTTTTTTGACTGGGAATTGTTAATAATGTGTAACGAATAATTATGTTAATCGTAGGGCCCAAATATTTAAAGAGACTTGAATGGGTTATGATCGTGACTATTCGTTTAATTTCCGAAAATATACGAATTATTTCTTGTAACGCCGGCGAGGTGAATCTCGAGATTCACATTCGCAGGAGGGTTCGATTCCGATCGTTGTCAAGTAAAGATCTCAAGCACCAATTTTGTGAGGCATCTCCTCACATGGATTTTGTTCTCAACATTTTATCTTAACCTAAAATGCTAAGATCTGTGTCATAAATAATCAATTTCGAATTCTATAAGTAAACAGTGTCAATATTTAACAATTCAAAGTTTCAACTTAATTTTTACCTCTAAGAAATTTGAACGATTCGGAGTACCAAAATTGGAAATACCATTCGATAATAAACTTACACCAAATTCTCTACATCTATATCGGATTTAATACAAGGACTGCCCACTGCAGTTGAATATGTCTTCTCTTTCCATCTTCAAGAGAACATTGGATTGACTGCACAGGATCTGGACTCACATTTGCCGTGTCTATAATTTTGACGGAATATTTTGTGGCTGTATAAAGGTAAAGCCGTTCCTTTACTTTTCTCAACAAGGCTACACTTACCCATACATTTATCCTATCACTTCTCCTTGGGATGTAATTTTGTAAACATCAACAAAATTTTCAAATCGGTTTTCATCTATCTTATTAATTTCAATTTTTGATTTTGTCACATTTTATTTATTTCGATTTATTTGGCTTTGCTTTGGGTTGAAGTTCTCAGCTCCTTGTTATTTTTTCATTTATTCTCACTTTATATTTTATAAACTAATTATAATTTTATTCTATTCTAATATTTATAAAAAGAAAAATTCTTTTTTTTTTATTTCTCTTTTTGATCTAGTTTTAATTTTCTTTCTTTTTCTTTTTTTTTACTTCTTTTTGTGTTAATTCTTTTTTTTTCCAAACACTGACATTTTAACTGTTTTATTTATATTATTTATTTCAACGTCCTATTCAACTATTTCCCCAAGGCAGAAGATTTTATTTTATATTTTGTATATCTTACACTTTCATAATTATTTACTTACCTATATATTTACCTATTTATTTTATTTCTTTATTATTATTATTGTTATTATTATAATTATTATTATTATTTTCTTTTTGCATCGGTTACTGACTACTATAGGTAACATAGCATATGATTATTATAATTATTGCTATATTACTATGGTCGTACTGCATTGTATTATCATCGTAATAAGTCGACTATATATGATATAATACAGTGGGTTTAGTTTGCGATTGTCGCTGATGCAACTTGGTTTTCTTTTTTTTTTTTTTTTTTCTTTTCTCTATTTTGCCTCTTATATATTTTATTTTTTTTTTTGATAATACCCTTACTTAATAGGACACGACATTTGAGATTATTTTCGGGTTCGGACCAACAGTTTGATTTTGCCTTTTACTTTCATTTCTATTTGGTCCATTTTTGCCGTCACGCGGATATATTATGGCCCCTTCTCCACACCGTAGACTAGTCGGCCATAAAATGCCTCCTTCACCGAGGTTAGCCCCCGCTTCGACCATACCATCACGCGGTAGATCCACAAAACTTGGTAGTTCATCATTGAGAACAATTGATTCTTCAAATAAAAAGCCTGGATTTTCGAATTTAATTAAGGACAAAATTGTCAACCTGGTAGAGAACGAATTTCAGAATCTCCCCACTTCTTTACCCTCATCCTCAACATCCTTAATAAATTCTAACAACTTACAAGAAATAACCGCTGCAACAAGTCAACTTCCTGGTTCTGATTTGACGCTACCTCCAACCACTACACTAGACCTAACAGACCAACACCCTACAGACAATACTAAAACTAACGCTACAGATAACACTACAGACAACACCACTGATAACTCTACTGACAATTTCACTCCAATAACCTCTGCTCCAATTACATACGACCTTTTTTGGTATAACGAAAACTATCATGATGATCCAAGATTTTTAATCTCTTCTCCTCCCCCTTTTACCATCCTTATTGAATCTACCATCGAACACAAGCAGATTGGTAAATATAACCGCGTTGCTTTCGCTGATTACTTGGAAACCTTGGTGAGCGATCCTGAGCGCACCATAGTCTCCAATGGACTTAACCAGCTTCGGGTTTCCTCGTCATCCTGGGATCTTGCCAACGACCTTCTTGATTCCACCATTCTCCGTACTAAAGGATATAAATCATTTATCCCTACGTCCTTAGTCAGTCGCAAGGCTCTGGCTCATGACGTCGATTTAGATCTTTCTCCGCAATCCATCAGCACCAAACTCCTGCCTGAGACGCTTGTGGGGATAATCTCGATTCGCAGGACTTTGAATCCGAAGAAAATTTCTGGACTGGTCGAGTTTGTCTTCTCCGGCGTCTCTATTCCTGACTCGATCCTCATCTCTAGGGCCATATTCAAACTCACTTTATGTGTTCCCCCTCCCAAGCGCTGCCATAAGTGCCAGCGCTTCAGGCATATGAAAGACCAATGCAGATCGACTCATTTTACGTGCGAATTTTGCGGAGACCCCCATGAGCAGAAAGACTGTCCCAAACGCAACCATACTTCACATTGTTCTAATTGTTCGGGCAAGCATGCCGCTTCTGCCCATGTATGTCCTTTCTATAAATTTGAATTCTTGGTGATGAGGCGTAGACTTGAACGAAACATCGGCTATGAAGAAGCGGAGAATCTCTTATTGAACGAGGGTATCCCCAGACCGGGATACGAAATCATCTGGGACAGTGAGGTAAATCGTATAGATGTGGCCTCAGATTTCCCCACTGAAGTTGCGGGTTCTTCCCCATCCCATGTTAACAACTCTCCTTCAACTCAATCTGAACTCTCTAACATATCTTCTAATGCTAATGATAACCATCCAATCGACACTGAGTCACCTATCGATCTCAGCACCGAGAAAATGGAGGAGGATTCTCTTTGAAAACTGTCTCTTCAATTGTTGTGTGCCGTCCTGTGTACTCATTTATTATTTGTTCTCTGAATCGTTCTTTTATTTATTAATTTACTTTATTACTTAGTTTTTTATATTAATTTACTCCTTTGAATATCTGACCAACATCTAATAGTCTCTTTTATAAGTCTATTGGTAGTTTAATTTTCTTTTTATCTTATTGTACTTAATCAACATACTCTTGCTCTCTTTTTCCCTCTAATCCCTGTTTTTCTGTCTTTTTTACAACATGACGTCCCAAAATACTACATCCCTACACAAATCTTTTTTCTTTGGTTTTATGGAATGCTCGTAGCATCATTCCCAAAAGATCGGAATTCGAGACCTTGTTGTGGATCCATAACCCGGATATCATTTGCATCACGGAAACTTGGTTGAATGCCCATTCTCTCTTCGAGATTCCTAATTTTATCACGGTTAGACAAGATCGCCCCAACGGGAGGGGTGGTGGTGTAATGATCCTCATACGCAGGGAAATTGCCTTCCTTATCACAAATTCCTCTTCCCTCCAACAACTGAATTTGTTGATTGACTTGGTCTCAATCACGGTTCCAACCATGTATGGCAAAACACAGGTTACCTGCATATATGCACCTCCTGGTGGCGATATACCCCCAAAAATCTGGGAAGATATTTTTGACTCACTCCCGCACGCCTCAAACCTCATTTTTTGTGGTGACTTCAATGCCCGCAATACTTGCTGGGGTGATTCTCGAACTAACATAAGAGGCTCGTCTTTGCTAACCTTTTCTTTATCTAGGGACCTTTTTGCGACAAATACCTCCATTCCTACCAGATACCAAGATCCTAACGTTCCTGGCAGTAATCTCGATATAGTTTTTTGTTCCTCAACTATTTTACAGTCGTCGGTTACCTCTGTTATTTCGGACGCTTTTTCCTCGGACCACCTTCCTGTTCTCTTGACTGCCGATATCAGACCTAAAAAAATTCTTCCCTCGAGTTCTAAATTCAATCTGAAAGAACTCAATTGGCCTGACCTTCGCGCTTTAGTAGATCAAGTTGCTTTGGACCTGACCTCATCCTTGTGTTCCTCTTCCACCCCTGCAGAAGTATATGACGACTTTATTCTCAATTTAAAACGTTGCCTGCTGAACCATGGTGCCTTTATTCCCCAATCCACATCCTACAAACCATTCGCCAAACCCTTATGGTGGAATTCCATATGCGATCAGGCTCTCTTGGACCGTAGAAATAATTATAGGTGGTACCAGGCTAACCAGTCCGCTGATAACAGGGCTGAATTTAAAAGAAGAAATGAAACAATAAAGCATATTTTGAGAACACAAAAAACCCAGGCCTTTAGAAAATTCTGTGAATCCATGACACCAGACAGAGGCTCCTCGGTTCTGTGGCGTTCCCTTAAGGCTCTTTCCTCACGATCCTGTCAACTTTCAACAAATATTTCTACAGACTCTCAATCTCCTATCATCAAAAAGTTTCGCGACGACCTTATCCGTAATGATATCCCTCCCATCAATATTCCTTTTATCAATACTCCTAAAACTTATAAAGATAATAATTTTGCCCCTTTCACTAACCTGGAATTTAAGACTGCCATTCACACATGTAAAACCAAGACTGCACCAGGATTGGATGGAATCTCTGGTGAGATTATTAGGGGTCTTTCTCCAACCACACACGAATTTCTGTCTACTTTATTTAGCCGTATGGCCCTTTTTGGCTCTTTTCCGTCCTCATGGCTCTCGACTCGAGTTATCCTCTTACCTAAGTCTGGTGGCAGGGGCTATCGTCCTATCGCTCTCACCTCGGTTTTCTCAAAAATTTTTGAAAAACTTATTCAACTTAGACTGGAACACGAGGTGGAATCGCGTGGCCTTATTCCTCGTCACCAATATGGCTTCCGTAAGAGACGGTCCAGCGTTGATTCCGTGGCTGCATTTGTCACGGATATCTACAATGGTTTCTCTAAGTCGCAGAGCACATTAGCTATCTCTATAGACATTAAGGGTGCATTTAATAACGTTCGCCCTAACATCCTTAACAACCAACTAAAAAATCTAAACATTAACCCCATTATTATAAACTTTATAAATTTTATGACAACTAAGAGATACATCTCATTTAACCCTGATGGCTCCGATGCTCGGACCTGTGGTGTGGGCGTTCCTCAGGGAGGTGTTCTTTCTCCGCTCCTCTTCAACTTATACCTTCGCGACATCCTGAACGTGCTGACACCTGACGTGAAGTTCACCATGTACGCAGACGACTTGCTTCTATATATTAGATTTAAAAGGGATGAGGACGTCTCGGACAGGGTGAACTCCATTTTACGCGATTTGGTTGATTGGTTGGGGACCATCTTCACATTAACATCTCCAATATAAACATCGACTGTGGTAGAACCTTAAAGCATCTGGGCATTCTCTTGGACAGGCGTCTCACTTGGGAGGGTCATATCCGTATGTTAGCAGATAAGGCCACCAGAGCCCTCGGTCTCCTTAAGATTGTCTCAAGGGCCACCTGGGGCACTTCCCCTGACATAGCCCTTCTGGCATATAGAAATTTGATTAGAGCCATCATGGACTGGGGTGCTCCCCTCTTCGCTGACGCTGCAGTTTCTAATTTAAAAATCTTGGACAGAGTCCAATCAGCCGCGCTAAGAACTGTCCTGGGAGCGATGAAATCAACTCCCATTTTTCTTCTCCTTTTGGAATCAGATGAGACCCCCTTGGCTATCAGGCAAGCGTATCTTTCTAATTCCTTTTTTGTTAGAAATCTTTCCTGGAGTGAGAACCCCTGATCCCTAAAATCCGTCTGTTGGATGAGAGGGAGGCAAATGGTTCCTTTTCCTTCAGAACGAACAATCTAACACTGCTTAACACATTCCGTCGTGTCTCCCCAATTTCCGAATCCTTCCTTAGAACCAAAAAACCTGCTTACTTTGATTGGAGCTGGCACTCTTTGTCCGCTCCAGTTACCTGCGACACTCAATCCGGTCCATGCATCCAGGCCTCCTCTAATCCTGAACAACAGTTCCGGGCTTGTGTGGACTCCCACTTTCCTGATTTCCACATCCTATATACAGATGCCACACTCAATCCGAATACAAACTATTCTGCCTCTGCCTTCGTAGATGAGGGTCGCGATTTCACATGCTGCACCCCGCTTCAGCCCTTTATCACCATTCTTAGTGCTGAACTATACGCGATCTTGAGGGCTGTTCTGCATGCTCAAAGACATCATAACCCTAGGACTTTGATTGTCACTGATTCCCTTTCCTCACTCAATAGAATCAAAGACTGCTTACTCTATAAGGACAATTCCGAACTGGTTTACAGGATTCGCGATCGCATTTTTCCATAACCATCCTTTCGTTAAGGGTCTCCAATTTGCTTTTATGTGGGTCCCTTCCCATTCCGGCATCTTGGGGAATGAGAAAGCAGATGTCGCCTGTCGTGCGGCGAACTTACATGATGGCCGCGTCAATTTCGGCGCTCCCTTAACCGATATTAACAAAACCATTTTTTATCCCCGACCGCCTATCTTGGACTCAACACCTATGGCCTTTTACTGACGTTGACCGTGACAATCACAGATACCTCTCCAGGGTTTCAATTAAAACAACAAGACCTTGGTATGGTGAACTCTCATTTCCTCGAAACTGGATTAACACCATAACAAGGTTAAGATTTTTTCACATGTACACCGCTGACCATTTTGAGCGGATTGGATGGGAAGTGGTGGCTGACTGCAGGTGCGGTGCAGAGAGGAGGACTTTGCCTCATATCCTGCACGATTGCCCTAGACTAAATCTTTACAGACCTAATTTTTATAACTATCTCTCAAGAAAATTTCCAGGTATAAACCCGAAGGAGGTCTCAATTGTCGAACTAATCTTTAACCCCAATGACGAATTGGTCAGGGAGCTGGGAGGTTTTATCTGCAGGGATAATCAGATTGTATAAATAAGGGTCTAGTTAACTGGAATTTTGATAAAAAAAAAAAAATCCGATCTCTCATATGCAGAATTACATCCAGATTGCCCTCCAATTCTACCTTCCTTACGGCTGCATCCACAACCAGCATAAGACTAAGGGTCCACGCACTATCCTCATTGATGACTCACCGTGAGATGCCTTAGTGCCATCTACTGCACAGTTTCGACTTTGACCACACTTTTGCTGAACGGATGTTCAATTTATGACACAACTTAAACATAACCAACAAAATTTTTCTTCTTCATTTTAGTGTTTGTTCTGACAGTTGGCTAAGCCTCAAATCATTTAAGAAGAAGAAGACATTCGCAGGAGTCGTGGAGCTGAAACGTCGCAAACCCGATAGCGGGGTGAGTAGTAGAAATATTGTCTTGAGTATTTTGAGTGTGGTTGATTGCAAATGCATATTTTGTTTTTACATTAATGGAATTATTCCAGTTTGGTTGTCCGGGGGCATCAATTCTTTAGAATTGAAATTGACCTGTTGTTGGATTATAGTTAGTTTTTTAAACAAAAACTTAATCACGAGTGTGTGAACACGAGGTGGTGGCGTGGCGTTAGCTATTCATCCTTTTTTGTGTACGAGACTTGGGATAGACGAGAGCTTGACAAGGCGTCGACTAAAGTCATTGGACTTCGTGAAACAATAATCACTCAATTGTGTTACTTCTTCCATCTACGGTGGGAACACGACTTTGTTCTAATTGAATGCTCCCGAGCTCACGAATAACGACAAAAATTCAGCTAAGTACCTGCGAATTGTGTGTTGTTTTTGTTGAACATAAAATTTCTCATTTGTATAATCTTTTTGTTTGAATCAGAGCGTCAAATTTAAAGTAATTAATTAATATAAGAATGTACGATATCGTATTTTTTTAGATTTTACATTAACTTAGTTTCAGCTCGAAACTCTAATTAAATTATAACTTATAAATTTTTGTGAATATATCGCAGTCTATAATCTTTGCAAATTTGTATGAGTATGTGTGTATGATTTTATAAAAGGCAAAAATATTTGATAATTGTTGTTAAATTTAGAATCCACGAAATTCAAAGAACTAAATAAATAAATCGAGAAATTATTATACAAAACTATCAAGATCTTATTTTTTGTTTTATTATTTTAAAAAAGAAAAAATATAAGTTCAAGTAATTTTAAAAAAATATAATTCTCACAAATGCAAATAAAAAAAATAGGTACCAATGTTTATTCATCATTATAATATTATTTTTTCATAACTATTTGCTGTATTTATATTACTTTTGCATCCCATATATGGCTCATTTCATTTAAAATGTAAAATCTATGTCTCTTGGTGAAAAAAGGTTTTAGCAAGCAAATGAATATTGTTTGGTTTATTTGATTAATATCTAACATACTCTAATTTCTTTTTAACTTATAGAACTTTGAGGTGCTTTAAAACGAAATGACGGACTAAAAAGCAGACTAAATGTCCCCTACTGTCCCTGTCCTCGAGGCACTTGCACTACATTGCCTCTAATAATAATTAATAATTTAATATATACATTCTTTTGTATTAGATTTAAACAAAAATTCTTTATAATCTCTAAACCAACCGACAGATTAGCTCAGTCGGATAGATGCCTCGCTTGGCGGTCGTTTAAGGACCGAGAGTATAAGTACCCTTGGTTCGCGCCCATTTGGCTTGGTATTTTTTCGGCACGTGAGACAATCTGAGCGGGAGGTTTGACGTCGAGGTATAATGATGTGCACCGTCGATTATTGTCCGGTACACACCATTAGAACTCGACTGTCGATAAACCGGTTGTACTCAGGAGAGGTTTTCTACAGTTTCCCTCTTCTCTGACGAGAAAACCCATTAGACGGGTGGTCCAGGAAAATGCGAGTACTCCTAATTTTCAAGTCGCTCTGTAGGCGCAAAACTTAGTATTAGGAAAATGTATATAAGAAATATTATGTAAGAGAAAATGTAAACACACTTGTATAGCTAGATAAGCTTAAGACGGGTGTATAATCCAAATAAATAAAATAATATAATCTCTAAACCTTATATTTTAAAATTCATTAATTACTTCATAAAGAATTCAAGAATATCATTTTAAGAAATTATTAAAAACATGTCACTTATTTTCATATTTTATATTCTGCCAAAATGAATCACAACGAAAATGCTCACTACGAATAGATTACGCGCTTACACTCACTGTTTTACCGATGCTACAATAATAAATGAATAACCTCAAAACATCAAAGCAATAGTTGTCCACTACTGTCCCGTCTGTAAAATGGAAAGTAAATACTTTAAATCTCTTATAACTCAATTATTAGAAAAAAGTTTCAATTCTTTAAGAAATCTGACAGCTTCCGTTTCTTTCTAAATAACATACTTATGTTGTGAATCAAGAAAAGAGCAAAAAGTCCCCTACTGTCCCGTATAATAGCTTTATTCTTATTATGTGGGTAAGAGTTTTTAAATTCAATGTATAAAAAACAGGAACTTGGTTAATTTGGTGGAGTTTTTCTGATCGCTGATTACAAATATAATTGTAATTTTAAAATATAATTGTAATTTTAAAAAAATCAAAATGGCGGATCCAATATGGCAAACGAATTTTTAAAAATTAACTAAATTCACTTGAAACTTGTTACTCGGGGGTTTTCGGGGTCGCTGTTTGCGAATATAAAGTTAGTTTTCTAAAATTCAAAATGGCGGATCCAATATGGCGGACGAATTTTTAAAAATTAACTAAATTCACTTGAAACTTGTTACCCGGGGGTTTTTGGGGTCGCTGATTACAAATATAAAGTTAGTTTTCTAAAATTCAAAATGGCGGATCCAATATGGCGGACGAATTTGGGGCCGTTCAAAAAATACGTAACGCTTTAGGGGGGAGGGGGGGTCAAGCTATTTGTTACGGTCAGTAGAAAAAATGGCGCTAATGTATACAACGTTGCGTTACATGGGGGGAGGTAGGGTCCAAATTTCCGAAAAATAGCGTTACGTATTTTATGAACGGCCCCTTTTTAAAAATTAACTGAATTCACTTGAAACTTGTTACTCGGGGGTTTTCGGAGTCGCTAATTACAAATGTAAAATGAGTTTTCTAAAATTCAAAATGGCGAATCCAATTTGACCGTCGAATTTTTTAAAATTAACTGAATTGATTGAAACTTGTTACTTGAGGGTTTTTAAGGTCACTGATTCCAAATAGAAATTCCGATTTCAGAACAGTCCAGTAATTAGTATTTTAATCTTTTTTTTAATTAAAATACATTAGTTTTTACTAATATTTAAACACGGAGAAAAATAGTTAGGTACATTAGCTAATTATTAGTTGTGGTAGCTAACCCAATTGCTATTATATGAATAACAATTATTGTAAGCTAACGCAGCAAATAATGAGACAAAATTGATTTTTGTTTCGTTTCGTTTGATAATTTTATCAATTTTTAATGAAAGAAAATCACAGAAAGATTACTGGTCTCACAATCGTCTTTTGGCTTGTGAACCTATAGCTAAAGCTATAAGTCGTTTAAAGTTTCAAAACATCAAGGCAAAACTAAAGCTATCAAAACCTGAAGATGAAAATACTGATGACAGGGCTTGGCGAGTTAGAGGTCCTTTAGAAATTTTCAAAAAAAAACGCGAGACAATTTGGTTATTTCTCTACGGCTTTATCCGTTGATGAAATGATGGTGAAATTTCGTGGAAGAACCATCTTGAAACAGTACATAAAAAATAAGCCTGTGCGTTTTGGGATAAAAATGTGGGCACTTTGTAGTTCTGAAGGTTACTTGTTTGATTGTGACATCTACTGTGGTAAAAATTCCAAAAGCTTTTTTTCGGTAAGGAATGGACTTTGAATAAATGTGCTTTAGGAAGCTGCGTAGTTGTTGGCATTCTCCAAAACTTACTTTCTTCAGTTGGACCTAGAAATATTGTAAAATATCATGTGTATTTTGACAACTTTTTTACCAGTCCAGACTTATTGGTTTATCTGAAGAAAGTTGGTTTGCGATCAACAGGAACTGTCAAAGCTAATAGAATACAAGTTTCAAATACAATAAGTGATAAAGCTGCAAGAGGGACATTTATTGCCAAGCACGATAAAAATAGTGGTGTAAACTATATAACAGTGAAAGATTCAAAACAGGTCTCTATTCTTTCAACAATGGCAGGAGTTACACCTTGTTCTACGGTCAAAAGATATTCTTCGGAGAAGAGGAGAAAGATGAAAATAGAATTTCCCAAAGCGTTCACACTATATATAACAAGTTCATGGGTGGGGTTGATTTGCATGATGCCCATTGCAGTAACTTGATGCCTTGCATAAGGTCAAAAAAGTGGACTTGGGTCATACTTATGAGGCTTATTCAAGCATCAATTGCAAATGCAACTGTCATAAGAAACTTGGTGAACCCTGTAAAAAAATTGGAACCAAAGAGTTGGGTTTAGCCATTGCTGAGACGTATTTGACGAAATCTAACCCAAAATCAAAGTGTCACAAAATTAAAAGAGTTGACTCAAAAAAAAATTGTTCAAATTTTACAAAGTGTTGATGTAGAACACAGAGAATGTGCATTGAGTGCAATTTGTACATGTGCGTTTCATGTTTTGATGTTTCCCATTCTTAAAACAAAGATAAAAACAAAAAAAGTTTTCTAAATTAAAAAATTAAAAAAAATTTTTTTTTTAATTTTTAAAAAAATTAAAAAATTAAAAAAATTATAAAAAATTAAAAAAAAGAAGACTAACAAGTTTCAAGTGAATTCAGTTAATTTTTAAAAATTCGACTGCCATATTGGATCCGCCATTTTGAATTTTAGAAAACTAACTTTATATTCGCAATCAGCGACCCCAAAAACCCTCGAGTAACAAGTTTCAAGTGAATTTAGTTAATTTTTTAAAATTCGTTTGCCATATTGGATCCGCAATTTTGATTTTTTTAAAATTACAATTATATTTTAAAATTACAATTATATTTGTAATCAGCGATCAGAAAAACTCCACCAAATTAATTTTCATGCATGTGCATTTAAGTTTTCATCTATTTAACACGTTGGGACTTTTGTGGACCATTTTTCGAGGTTTAGCCGCCATTTTGTCGACCGCCATCTTGAAATTAAAAATTATCTTATGATACTTTTTGTAGCTGAGGGTCCATGGACGCGATATTTTGAGCTCTCGAGACAATATCCTTTCTTTTTCTATGTGAGAATATCCATTAAATGAAATTTTTTTCTCGAAAAATAGTGTTTTTTTTAAATTAATCATAACTTTTTTCATAATTGTTATAAACAAATTTTGACAACGGAATTTGAAAGAGCGATAAATTTTACATTAGGTATGGTATATACTAGTTTTTTAAGGGTCTTCTTCATACAGAAAAAAAAAACCTCGAATGCAACACTAATATTTCGTCCGTTTGGTCCTTAATGGGTTAAAAAAATAAAGTTGAACGAAAACCAGACAATAGTGATCATATTCTGCCAAAAAACTGTCTGCCATTAAAAAAAATATTTACGTCTATTGTTATAACCACTATCCCTTTCGATTTTTTAGAACATTAAATAATATAGAAAACTTGATTACAAATACAAAATCGAAAATTCACATTTTAACTTTCCTGCAGACTATATTTTACCTTTTAAATGAAATGAGCCATATAGTTCAAGAAGAAAAACGGAAAATAATATTGAAATACATAAATAATAAATTTGACATGAAACCTAGATTCTATTTTTTCGAAATACCGTATCATTGAAATAGCGTTGTTTAAAATATTTATCAATAATATTGGTTATTCAAGACATTTGGCTTGTCAATCGGATTTCTGATTTAATATCACAACCTAGAATTAAATTTTCACCAGAAATGGAATTAACAAATAAATTATAGAAAGTGTCAATCTCGGAACATATGATTCCATTTGGAAAAATGAATCTGTCAGAATATTGAATATTAAAAAAATGTAATCATCAGTTTTACGGCTTTTCTGCGGAATAAATGAGAGTTTTAACTTGGAAGAAGAATAATTAGTGACGACCATTTGGTAAGCAAGGGGAAGATAGAGAGGGAGAAAGAGAGATCTGCAGAAAGAAGGCAATTAAAAAGTTTGATTACCTTACGTCGAGCGATGTTAAACTCTCGGGTGCAGCCTTTACAGTGAGTGACCAATCGGTCGTTTGCCCATGGAGCTGCACCATCTTGCTGTGGCTGCTGCTGAGCATTGTTCGCTGCTTCCCTTAATTCAACCGCTGCCAACTTGGCTGCACTCAATTGTGCGCCCAATTCTTCAAGTGTTCTCTCCTGCTCTGTGCAGATTTCACGCAACGCATAATGTTCCTCTTGCAATGATAAATATTTCTAAATGAAGAAAAAAAATTTAATTAAAATTCATCAAGATAATTGAGAAAAAAGATATCGCATTGTATATATATTTATATATACATTAGAGTGAGAGGATTAAGTGCTTTCAATTTTTTTCTGTACTACGCGATTCATTAAAAATTAATAGAAACTTACCTCTGAGACAGATTTTAGTTGATCAACTTCTTGATGAAGTTGAGAGATTTTTTCAATGTTGGAAATTGAAGATTCTTGAAGCGATGTTCGCCATTCTCGTTCTACTTTTAATTCTCTCTCAATTCCATTGGCTCGAGCGTCTTTTGCTGCTGCTTCCGCACCTAAAGTTCGGGCTTTTTCCTCATATCCTATTCGTGAGTCTTCTATTTCTTTGTACCTGATTAAATTCAATTATCTTAATGGATTGACAATCCTCTCATTATTTAACTAATAGCGTCTCTAATTATTATTATGCATTAAATATGACAAATTTACGTCAGTAAAACCACTGATAAATTCAATTAATAAACCTTAATAAAAATAAATTCATATTAATTAAATTTTATATCGTAAAGTAATTTGGCAGAATATGAAAAATCAAAGAAATGGAAATTTCAATTCTTTTTGTAAAAAATAACATTGCATTATATAGAATATAATCCTTTATCATTTTCTTGCAAAAAATTCTAAGATACTTTATCTTCTTTTTCTCTTTATTTCTCGTCTACAAATTGATCCTATTGAGTTTATATAGAATCCTCCTTTTACTTCATTGGAGGGAATCGTAGAATTCCGTATTCGAGAAATTGCAGCTCCTACAGAGTTTCTCATTTACTCAAATCCACATCTATATAAATATATATAGCACCGGGTATAAGTTTACCTTTCATTCTACATACAATATTTTCTAAAACAAATTTAGTTAATTAATTAAATTACCTTTTATCTTGAAATTACGAAAAGTTTAAAATATTTAGAAGAAAAAAATACATAAAAAATTTTTTAAGAGTTGCAAATATTTGATAAAATTTTAAACTTTTCCATTTTTATAGACTTTTTTTTCACTTCGATAGAAATAGAATGCAAACTAACTTAAAAATTTACAAACTTATAATCAGATTATTATTAATTCTCGCTAAGTTTGATTCAAATTAGAAACCTGTGATTATTATTTATTCAATAAATTTATTTGGGTAATTTTCTATAAAAATGAAGGATAATTTTAACTTTATTGAATGCAATACTTTTCAATTTTCAATCTTTTATCTAAATTAAACTTTGACAATTTTTAATAATCGAAATATTTTATAAATCGAGTGAAAACAATTTTTTAAATTTAAACTCTGACTTTATTAATTTGTGACATTTGAATTAATTGATGTTCCTTCGATGAATATAATATGTGGTAATTAAAGTAGGACTTACCTTTTGCAATAAATTATTAAAATCAAAAGAAAAATTAAAAAAAAAGATTGAATATTAAATTAGAAATTTGTAATCAAAAAAGTTAATTTAAATGGAAATGTTTAAGATATTTTTTTAAATTTATGCTACGAAAAAAGTCAGTTTACATTAAACTTCTAAAGTAACTAAAAGTTAATTTTCGTTTTGAAAATCCATCAAAGTATTATTAAAATATTCTTCAATTTGCAAAGATATTGAAAGCATCATAAATATTAAAAGGACTGTCAAATGTATACTAATATGACATATTTTCTTGTTAAATTTTCTAATTAGTTGAAATTTGACAAATTTTGTTTAACCTACTTCCTGCAAAGTAAAGTCAAAGATGACTAGTCTAGTTTGTTGACTGCTGATGGTAGCAGCGGAAAGAGCGCTTGTAAACCCTCTGAGGTAGACAACGAAACTATCAGTGAGGAAAACCTAAAGATGCTTGAAGTTGCGAAAAATAAAGGTAGAATATCTTCAAAGGATTCAGGAAAAAGTCGTAAAGATGTTCAAGTCTCGTGAAATCCAGAATTGTGTAAACATAGCGATCAAAGACTGAGGGAAAAACTATCAGAAAAACCTTCTATCATTGAGGATGCGAAAAAAAGGTGAGTACGGTGATAAAATGGAAATTAAGAGTAGAAGACTCAGGAAGAAATTTTATCAAAATAAGTTAACCAAAAGAATTATAATACTATTTCCCGGTGCGAAAACTAGTAAATGTGTGAAATTATAAAGTTTATCGTTATTGCAGCTAAAGTTTGTTGTTTTAATAGATCATGATCTCCAACTAATCTTAGAATATCGACCATTTGTAAATAAAATAACCAAATTTGTACTTTCCTCTGAAGTTTGAAAGATTCTCTATTTCCAATAAATCACCAAAAGATGGAAGACAAAAATGAAGAAAATAAAATATTACCAAACAAAAATATTATCGAGAAAGGAATAAAAAAAATATGCAATAAAATAAAAATTATTTGAAAATTTACAATGGTTAAAAATAGTATATCTAGAATCAAATTGAATACAAAAAAAAAAATTGCCGTAAATTTAATTTTATTCATAAGAAACATGTATACGACTTGTTTTGTATTGTGAATTTATTCAATTACATCATTATACAAGCAATTTTCACCTAATTTCACTTTTGCACGCACTTTGCCAATTCTTGTTTATATATTTAAACATTTTATGCAAAGTTTGTCATCGACAAGCGAATCTTATATACGTGTGTAAATTTTTCTTATAACAATTTATGTTATTTCTTATCAGAAATAATGGCACCTTCTACTGATTATTTATCGATTACATTAATTATTTCCCAAAAATGTTTTAATTTCTAAGCGAAAAGAAAGAAAAATCTGCAAGTAATTTCTAATTTAAAAATTAGAAATAGTTTTTTTTAAATATAAGTTTTACATTATTTGCCAATGTTGGTGAACAAATTATTCTAATTAGAGTCTAGAATTGTCAAAAATTAATTTAAGACATCTTTTAAAAAAGACGATTATTCAATTTAGATGAAAGTATTTTCTAATTCATTTTTTCTTATTTATTTTTCGATTTTTCATATTCGCCAAGTTGAGAATTGTATGTTATTTATTTGAAATTTCTTAATTCTCTGCTTTAAAGTGAGTTTCTAGAAATAATACAATGTTAAATATTAATAAACGTACTTTTGATCCATTCTTTGAATAGTATCATTCATTGAATACGTTTTTGCCTCCAGTTTGGCTATCAGTTCTGTTTTATGCTTAAGTGAGCTCTCGCACTCCTGAAAGCAACAATACACTAAGTAAAAATTAAAAAAATATCAGAATTCCGTAATATCACACTTTGTACATATATGTATATACATATATACGTCCACAATGATTAATCAGACATATTGTGATGTTGTGCTTTTATGATAAAATGCAATTACATTATAGGCAACATTGCACAATTAATTAGACTCTTTTGTCCAATTAATTACATCAGGCTCTGCACTGGGCGACAAAGGAATTATCAAAAAAAAAAAAAAAAACGAAAAAATTTTCTAACAATTCACACGAAATTAAACTAATTAAAAATAGGATAATGCAGTGCTATATATATCTGTAATTTTTTTAGTCATACATTACACGACATTTCAATAAAAACATTTTTTTGTTTATAAATTATTTTTTCTTATATAATAATAATATATATCTAATGCCCAAAATATCTTTGAAGGCGTAGATTTTAACAATATATAATTTTTCTTTTCACAAAAATTCAAATAAAGAAATGGCTGATGTTAACAATATAGAATTTTGTCAATTTATCGAAACAAGAGCGTACAACAAGTTTCATGACAAATAAGCTAAAAATTGCATTGAAAAGCATTTATATTAAATATATTTACATTAATAAATACAATTCTTAATAATATCGTAAAATTCTTTATACAACATATCACATAGACTCAAAACAATCGACAATATTCATTCGTTTCGTCTTGTTTAGAGATGAAAAATATCTTTATGGTTTTGTAAATAAGTTTTCAATTTCAAATCAAATTCCAAATAGAAAGCTTAAGTAAGATATTGTATTTTATATTATTAAAATTTTGATGTTTGAGATTGAAAAAAAAATTCGCATTCTTCTCTTTGGTAAATTTTTTTCTTATGAGATGAGATCTAGAAAAAAATGTCTCTTTATGATTTACTCGCACTACCATCAGCGACTTCTTCATTTGATTTCTTAGCAGAATTAGGTTCATCATAAAGACTTTTTCGATTTGCATTCGATCTTCGTTCAGGAAATTTATCAAAAGATGATTCTTTCGGTAATGTGGGACTTGATTTATTAAAAAATGATTTCGAATCATTTGGTGTTGTTGGACTTCGCATACTCTCACTGTCCTTCATTAAACGATTGTATTTATCGAGATTGTTCAAAAGCTTTCCAATTTGATTTGTCTTCGCGTGTAGACGACTCACCATCTCGCCTTTTTGCGTCAACTCGTACTCACACTCCTAAAATTGAAGATTTGTAAAAGAAAAAAAAGATTTGTCAATTTGTGAATTTCGTATTTCAATTAAGAAATTTTTGCTGTAACTGAAAAATTGGTAACTGAAGAGGAGAAAAATAAAGATAAAAGAAAAGCTCACCTGCAAGGTTTGGAAAAGAATTATTAAAATTCAAATTATGTGCAATAAATTAATTTCTAATTACATATTGGGTAGAATAGATATTTAAATGGATGACTATGACAATGTACATAGAATGATTTGATGACACTTGAGTTTGTGTTACTAGAGAAAAGGTTGAAGAGTATAATGTCAAACTCTTAAATTACCTTCAATAAAACCATTGAGTCATCTCATTAGCATATTGTCATAATTATCTGTTTCTTAATGTGCATTATTTCACCTGTAATTTTTTATACATCTCCAAATTAATCTGCTTGATATCGTCTAGTTGTCTTCTTAATGATACAATCGTGTCTTGTTTGTCATGAATGTCCTTTTCCAATAGTTTCATAGCAACCTCCATTTCCGATTTAATGCTAATCTGCACGAGAAAATTTATTTTGATTTTTGACAATAATTTAAAGTTTTCAAAGATTCAAGATTTTCGAAAAAAACTATTTCCAACCTGAAGATTAAGTTCCTTTTCTAATTCCTGTCGGTGTTTCTTTTCTGACTCTAACCTACTTCTTGTTTCTTCCAATTCATTTGTCGTCTCTGTGATTTTCAAAGGGGGTTTTCCATTCTAAAATCCATATTCAATATTATTATTCTACAAAGTATGAAAGCTGTTCTGAATTTGTTCTGAATTTGTGTAAAGTAATTTGTGGAATGAAATTCGTAAAGTGTATAATGTTATATATATATATATATATATAAAAAGAGTGGAAACGGTTTGAAGATTTTGTTTCTGTACCTCGTTAGGATCTTTGATCTCAATTCCGAGTTCTTTCTTCAATTGTTGATTCTCATACTGAAGAGCGAGGTAACTATTCTTTGCTATTGAGAGATCCTCCTTCATGAGAGCATTTGTCGTCGTTAGGGATTCAACTTTTGCTTGTAGATTTGTAACGGTTGCGCTAAAATTTTTTTACAAAATTGGCTTAAAATCAGAAAATCTTACGGAATGAGTACATTTAAAGAACAGAGGATTAAAGAAGATCTTAAGGTTTAAGGAAAACTAAATTGGGTTTGTCTACGATTGTCAATATGAATCGTATAACGAAAGGAGTGTGAATAATTAGATGTAATTAGTAGTAATTACTTTAGGTGTCGATTGAGTTCTTCGATATAGTTCTTCTGGTCAAGGACCGTTGTCATGTTGTCATTCTCCAGTTCCTCGTCCGGCGATTCTCCGGGAATGTGATTGCTATTTCGTAAGTATAGTGAAAAGTCGATAACGCCTTGCTGACAGTCGAGGTCTTCCTCCTAATTTTGTAATCATTATTGATTAAATAAAATCCAATTTAAAGATATATCATATATCATGCCAAGACTTTTAAGTTTATATACATATACATAGCCTAAAGTCTGACCTTCACGCAGAAGTTGCAGTCAATAACATTGAGTCCAACCAGCAAACCCATTATGACAATTGCCTCCTCGCTCATCATCAATGCGTCCGGCTCAAAATACTCAGAAAGAATGTCGTCTTTATGATCAATCAATACTTTCAAGTAATCCGCCAATTTCTTTTGCATCAGTGCCATACGTAGCCATGCACGAGATCTTCCTAATGCCGTTCTGAAAATTAATTTTCTCTTTCCATATATGCCTCCAAAAAATAATAAATTTAATTTTAAATTCTTTTTTGGAATTCTCACTGGTTGTAAAACAAATTGAAATTTAAAACAAAATTCTTTAATCAATACCTGACTGTGGGAAGATCGCGTATACTAGATGTCATGTCTTGTGCTTCGGGAGAAAATTTTTCGACAAGTTGAAGAATGTCCCAGAGTTCCTTCTTTGGACCAAGAAGACCCTGAAATTTTCATTTGAGGATAAAAAGAGAAAAGTACTATTTTCTTTTCTTCAAAATTTCATTTACCTTTTTTGGTCGGAGACCATGCCTGAGTACATGTTCTAATACAATGAAGAAATGCTGCAATGGCATGTGATCCGAATCGAGCATTCTACCATATTTTAAGGATGTTTCAATAAGCTCCTTAACGATAAGTTTCGAGATATTAACAAGGTTGCTCCTCTCGATTATCACCGGATCTCGTGCTGAAAAAAGAACACGAGAATTTCGTCTAATTTCACAATGAATCATCTTGTTTGTTTCTTGACATTTAATGAAGCGAGAAAAATGTAAATTCCAATCAAGATATAAACATTTGAAAATGTGTGTCGTTACGAACTTTCTATATATATAAAATCACGGTGACTTTCATTGACACGTTTCTGATAAGCAGTACATTGACACTTAAATAAATATTTGTATAAGAAAATAATAAATACAAGAATGCATCGTGCTAAAAATAGAGTTATATAAATTGCGCATTAAAGCTGCAAATAAAAATTGAAATAAAACCGAAATGGTGAGAGATGATTAAATAATTTTTATAATAAGAAAAAAAGCTGATCCCCACTTAACAGCACATTCATTTTTGCTTTTTAAAATTCCCAACTTTTCTATTATTGATTCTTTTTATTTAACAGCATGTGATTGTTAGGTTCTCAATGACCATTTTTCTCTTTAAATATTTAATAAATTGAAATAAAGCTGCAATTTTGTTCGAAAGTCTAAAATATAATAAGGAAGGGCAGTGATGTGCAAAAGTTTTAATATTTTGAAAATTAATTATTACAAATCACTTTAAAATTATCAGTTGTCACGGTCACTTCTTTTCTCTTCTTTACCGATTTCAAAGTGTTTTAATATAATTTATTTTTAAATTATTAAAACTTTTGCACATCACTGCCCTTCTTTATTATATTTTAGCTTTTCTTAGAAAATTTCAACTCAATTTAAAAAAATTACCCTTGAATTTCCATTAGTCCCATGCTGTTAATAAAGGGGAAATAGACAGAAAAACATATACTCAGAAATGCAAGAAGTTTATAAAAAAACGATTCCATAGAATTCTATTGAAAAACAGTATTGCTGCTCACAGAAAAAAGTGAGTGTCATGCTTTGTTTGCCAAGGTTTATGCCAATTAGATTTAAAAATGAGTTCATGAGCATAAATCGATCCAGTGCGTTGGAAAAAATACTCTCAATTGACATTGAGTTCATCTGAAGTTTCTTAATCTTACAATGAAAAAATTATATTCTAAATTTTTAAAAATCTACTTAAATAGGAGTCAAGAATATTCCCCACATAGATTAAGTGGGAAATATTCTTACAATAATTATAATAATCTTGACGCCTTTTTAAGTAGATTTTCTTAAATTTAGAATATAATTTTTTCACACTTTAAATCTGAATCAGTAAAAATTTCACTGATTTCAATTCAGTGGCCCAGTTTTCTTTAATTCATCAGTGGAATTTCACTGGGAATCAGTAAAAACCACTGATTGTCAGTGAAATTCCACTGATTCGTCAAAGAAAATTGGGCCACTGAATATTTTCACTAATTCATATTTAGAGTGCAGTGTAAGAAAATTAAGAATTTATTTTTAATAGTTTTGTTGATTAAAACACCTTAATTTTAATGATTCAAAAATAAAAATTTACAAAATTTAAAAAACCAGTATTTAAAAATTTGTTTGAATATTGTAGAATTGTAAAAATTGTAAAGAATTGCAAAATTCCGAAGAAAGAATAAAATTTCGTGAATAAATTTGGATATAATAATGTCAAAAAGAAATAAAGTATATTATGAGAGAGAATGTGCGTAATGAAGAAAAAAAGTGATTGAGGATCATTGTGCAATATGATACAAACACAAGCTTGAGACGTGTTGCATTTGCGGTGGACTTGGCGGAGAAATATCGCAAAGCTCTGATGTATCAGGGTGATGACGATGTATACCACTGTGTACAAGGGGTGGCGATGGCGAACGTTGCATTGAATCCTGCATTGAAAATTCAACATCCTGAAGTTCTTTTAAACAGAGCCATTCACCATCGACTGATACTCGAAAATTACACAAATATATTGTGTCCTGTGCACCGGCCATATCCTGTTCAATCATGATTGAACCGTTTCGATGTTCGCCCGGAGGCAAACTCTTTAAACTACCTTGAGCTTCTTGACGCATATAGAATAATCACTCAGTATCACTCTCCGTGAAAAAAGGCTAAATCGATTTTCCAAGATTCCTTCGTCGTTTCAAACTTTATCTCTGTATATTTATTCTTCTTTTTTATTCTCTTATCGATCGTGACTAGAGCAATGGCACTCTTTTCAGTCCTTTCACCTATTCTTCTTTTTCTTCTTTCTATTTTTTATTTTCCCGACAAAATAAATTCATTAAAATGAAGAAAGTATCACAAAAACGATAATGAAGGAGAAAATAATGATTCTTCTAATGTTTGGGACAAATTTGTCTTTGTTAATTTTGAACAGCTGACTTGTCGAGAATATTTTTAAGGCGTAATTATTTTATCAGAACTGATATCACTGTAATGATGGAAATTTTTATTTTTTTATGACGGTACTAGAATTTTCTTGCTCTTTTCAATTTTAAGACACAAGAGAAATTATTTCGATTATAAAAATGAGTTCACACTGACGATTATAACATTTAACGTATTCTTCTTTCTTGTAGTGGATTTTAATCATATGACAATCTTTTTTGTATTATAATACACTGTGAAAAGTTTCTTCTGATAATTGTGTAGGAACTCTTGATAATTTGCACTAATTTTTTTCTTGAGAAAAATAAAGTAAATGTTAAAAATGTTTTGCGTTTAGCCGGAGAAAATGTTTTACACTAAAATGACGAGGGCCGGCGATAATATTGATTCTCCCGCCGACTATGCTTCCACCTACTTTAATCAATAGGTTTGTATGACCTTTTGCATTGGAGGGTGCTGGCACCTACAGAATTGTGTTCGTAGTGAAAATTGGGTAAAGCAGAAATTAAACTCCCCTTAACAGTGCGGGATATGCAGGATATTCATGGGGCATCTTTTTTCTTTTGGCTGTTTTGATATTCCTGGGGTATTTTTATGCTATCCTATGATATTTTTATGCTATCGTAGAATATTTTTATGCTATCATAGGATATCTTTATTAGGGTAATCCAAAAAAAGTAAAATCGAAATATTTTATACTCTCACCCCCTAGGATTGTTCTATATGGAAAAAATACCCCTATATTTTTTTTAAAATCAAAAAATATTTAGAGATCGCGCAAAGCGCTCTAAATATTTTAACTATTTTTTAAAGTGCCCCAAAAAACCCTCATAAATTTCAAAATTACGAAAAAATCGTTAAAAAAATTTTTTTTACTATTTTTATCAAAGTTTTTTCATAGATTTTTTAATACAAATATTGATTTTTAAACATTATTCCATGTGATTTTTAATTTGTTTAAACAAATTATTATTGTTTATTTACAACTTTTTATCTAATTGAGCTACAGAGTTGCGATTTTTTCTGAGTTTTGCAATTTTTTAAGCCGAATGTAATCAGTTACTAACAACAAACTAAGAATAATAATTTTACCAATTGTTCAAACAAATTGTTATTGTTAAAATTGAAGCTATCGCAGTACTAATTTAAAAAATTACGCGTCTGCTTCTATATTATAGAAGTACTATACTACACTGCAAAAAAAAAAAATTTAATTGATTCAAATAAAAATTAATTTACTCAATTAAATGGTTTAATTGTCTATTATCCAATAAATATTTATTTGAACCAAGTAAATATTTATTAGATCTGAGTACTTTATTTTATCGTATGAAATAAATATTTATTTGGTTCAAATATGAATTACTTAAGTCAAATAAATGGAATAATTGGATCTAATAAATATTGCTTTAAATGAATTATGAAAAATACTTGATTCAATAATGCATGGTTTTTAATTCAAATAAATATTTATTTACATCAATAAAATAATTTTTTTGAAGTAACTAAATATTTATTTGTATAAAATATTAAATTATTTATCATAATTAATTATTTTAATTGAGACTAATATCCTTTTAATTGCGTCAAATAAATTTTTACAAAATGGGGTACCTCCGTTTTTTCATGATAGGTACTTTTAATTCTTTTATCCTCGACATATATCATTCATGTTGATAAGAAACTGTTATTAATTATGAAGACACTCAAAAAAAAAAAAATTTTTTTTTGAAAGTTTATACAACTTTTAAAGTTTTAAGCAAAAAAAAAATATGAATGTTTATCGAAATTAAAGTGCTTACAAAACATTTTGGGATAATGCATTTAATTTGGCAAGTGTGGGATCTTTTTCAGTACTTATTCTAGAGTAATTTCCAAAAGAATAGATTGTTAAATTATTTACAATAACTTAGAAACATTGCATTTTGTTTTAATATGCAGTGTGGGGCAGAATGGGGTAGGGGAGAGTGGGGCAAGATGGGGTAGAGGGTAAGACGGGGTACCGGACTTATTTAACAAACGAATTAAACCAATCGCAATTATATTTTACATAATACTCCACCGAGACGATAGTTTCTTGTTTACAAAACCTAAAAGCCATGAGAACAAATATTTTATCTGTATTTACTAAAAAAAAAAACTGTTTTCGACGATTTTCTTGTCATTTTTTCACTTTTTTTAGGAGGTGTTTATTATTTAATAATAACAGTTAATGAACTGTATAGATTTTTTCTAACTGTCAAGGGTTACAGAAGAAGGGAAGCATATGTTTTTTTTTCTTTGTTGAATTGTAAATTGTAGTAATTAATCGTTTTATTAAATTTCGTAGGTGCGGGCAAGATGGGGTAGGGGAGAGTGGGGCAAGACGGGGTTCACAAATTAGCAAAAAAAGAGAAATAAGAGAAGTTAAGAAAACTACTAAAATCAAGACTGAATAAAATAAAAGTGACCAAAAAGAAAAAAAGCTTGTCAGGTTAAATCATCAATTAGCGATGGTAAAGTGGACAATACACCTTGTCTCTATTGTAATGGTTATTATTTAGACTCAAATGAAGGCTGGGCTGCTTTTTTTGTCTGCGGCCAATGGGCTCACTGCAGTTATGCATGAAGATGAAGATGCAACCTTTACTTGTAAAATTTGTCGACAGAAATAGGTTGTTTTTTGTTAGTACCCCATCTTACTCGCCGGTGGGGCAAGATGGGGAGATTTGCAATTTTTCCAATATTATTAATTATAAGCTTTTTTTAAGAAACAGATGGCCTTTGTACGCTTTTTTTACGAAAGACTGATTCCCAAAGATGATAATTAAAAATAATAATAAAGTATATATTCGATAATTTTCGTTTTCTTGCGCTTTAAACCTTAAGTACCCCGTCTTGCCCCACTCTCCCCTACCTAAGTGTGGGGCATGCCGAAAGCTACGCCGTTTCATTAAAACTATTTAAAAACATTATATTATGTATATTTAAACGTTTCTTGCAGAAGAATCAATATTTTTGTTTGGAGACATTTATACCATCGATGTTTCACTATCGATATATCGATATTTTGCAATATTGATGTTTTTTTGTTAAATTCTAATAAATATTACTTGTTTTTTCATAGTAATAAAGAATCCTACTTCAAAAAGGTACCCCATTTTGCCCCACTCTCCCCTAACTCATTATTTTGGTTTCAATTTAAACAATAACAAATTGTTTAAACAATTGGTAAAATTGTAATATTTTTGTCAGTAACTAGTTACATTTGGCTTGGAAAGTTGCAAATTCAGAAAAAATTGAAACTCTGTAGCTCAATTTGATAAAAAGTTGAAGTTCAACAATAGTAATTTGTTTAAACAATTGTTTAAAATTATTATTCTTAGTTTGTTGTTAGTAGCTAGTTACATATGGTTTAGAAAGTTGCAAAATTCAGAAGAAATCGCAACTCTGTAGCTCAATTTGATAAAAAGTTGAAATTAAACAATAGTAATCTGTTTAAACAATTTAGTAATTACATGGAATAATGTTTTAAAAAATCAATATTTGTAAATCAATATTTGTGTTATTTATTCAAAAGCTAGAAAAAAACTTTGATAAAAATAGTAAAAAATATGTTTTAACGATTTTTTCGTAATTTTGAAATTTATGAGAGGTTTTTTTGGGTCACTTTAAAAAATAGTTAAAATTAAAAATGATTAAATAAACAATTTAGCACTATTTTTTGAAGTCTTTTAAATTGCAGGGTTGCTACAGAAGTCTGTTTTTAAATGTCCATAACTTTTCCAGGTTTTCCAGTACTAAATCTGATAAATTTCCAGGTCACCTTTTGAACATTATAAATTAGAGCAATTTTTGAAGAAAAATTGGCCTAATAATAATAAATTAGAATTTTTCTGTATTATAAAAATATTCACGTTAGATTATCTCTATTTGATTATTAAAGCACAGACAGGGTGTCTACTGAAAATATGACTTAAAATTCCAGGACAGATTTTTTATTTTTCCAGGACATTTACATATGTGTAATATTTATTTCATATTACGATTAACATAATTTAAATTAACCTACTTGAACAAAAATATTTATTTTATTATAAAAAGAGTTAAAAATCAATATTATATATATATATATATATATATATATGGGACGTTTCACGTCAACCGGCCCAGAGCTCTGCCCAAAATTCAAAGCAACTAAAATAAACAAAAAAAAGTGCAAAATACTCGTAAACTAATGCCCTTTCAATTGCAAAGTGGCAAAATTCAAAATTCAAGATGGCGTCATTACTGTGTCACCTTAAAGACACTAAATTCCAAAATAATCAAATATATTTATCAATTACTTTTAAAATATAATACGAAAATGATAAGTCACATCATATTTTAATGTTTTTGGGGTCGCTGATTACGAATCTGAAGTCAGTTTTTCAAAATTCAAAATGGCGGATCCAATATGGCGGACATTTAAAAAAAAAATTTGGATTCGCTTGAAACTTGACACTCGGGGGGTTTTCGGGGTCGCTGATGACGATTCCGATGTCAGTTTTTCAAAATTCAAAATGGCGGATCCAATATAATAAAATGGTGGACTTTAAAAAGGCCGATTGATATAATTTATAAACCATAAGACGTATTTTGTAGCTTTGACGAAGGCTGTTTGTTATAATTTTCAAATTTGTAATAATTTGGTGGCCCTGAAAAGGGCCGATTGAATTAAATTTACAAAATACTTCCCAACCTATGAAATTGTATTTTAATACTGCATAACTGCAATAGGTTGAGGTGCATTTGAATATCTGAATATTTTCAACTGTCTTTCTGGTGTTACAATAAAAGAGTGCGCAGATTGAATTAATAAACTTTTGAAATTTCAGTCGCAATATTGGATCAGCAACTTTAAAATTTTGAAAAACTGACATCGGATTCGTCATCAGCGACGGCGAAAACCTCCAAGTGACAAGATTCAAGCGAATACAAATTTTTTTTTAAAAAGTGGCCGGCATATTGAATCCGCCATTTTGAATTTTTTAAAAACTGCCATTGGAATCGTCATCAGCGACCCCGAAAACCCCCCGAGTGTCAAGTTTCAAGCGAATCCAAATTTTTTTTTTTAAATGTCCGCCATATTGGATCCGCCATTTTGAATTTTGAAAAAACTGACTTCAGATTTGTAATCAGCGACCCTAAAAACCCCTGGGTGACAAGTTTCAAGCGAATCCAAAGTTTTTTTTTAAATGTCCGCCATATTGGATCCGCCATTTTGAATTTTAAAAAACTGACATCGGATTCGTGATCAGCGACCCCGAAAACCCCCAAGTGACAAGTTTTAAGCGAATCAAAAAAAATTTTTTTAATGTCCGCCATATTGGATCCGCCATTTTGAATTTTGAAAAACTGACTTCAGATTCGTAATCAGCGACCCCAAAAACATTAAAATATGATGTGACTTATCATTTTCGTATTATATTTTAAAAGTAATTGATAAATATATTTGATTATTTTGGAATTTAGTGTCTTTAAGGTGACACAGTAATGACGCCATCTTGAATTTTGAATTTTGCCACTTTGCAATTGAAAGGGCATTAGTTTACGAGTATTTTGCACTTTTTTTTGTTTATTTTAGTTGCTTTGAATTTTGGGCAGAGCTCTGGGCCGGTTGACGTGAAACGTCCCATATATATATATATATATATATATATAGATATCAGATTCTTTAATCAAACGACAAATTAAAATTATTTTTTGATGGATCAAAAAAATTATTTTTTTAAATTTGAGTAAAATTTTTAAATTATTGAATATTTAAAAGCAAAATATGGAAATTTCAAGGATATTTCAGGACATCATTTTTTAAAAGAAAAAATGTAGTAAAAAATATTAAGTGGAATAAAATTCCAGGCATTTCAAATTTCCATGACATTTCTAGGTATTCCAGACCTTTTTTAAAAAAATCCCTGACTTTTCCAGGTATTCTAGACCTTTTTTAAAAAATCCCTGACTTTTCCAGGTATTCCAGACCTTTTTTAAAAAATCCCTGACTTTTCCAGGTATTCCAGACCTTTTTTAAAAAATCCCTGACTTTTCCAGGTTTTCCAGGTTGTGTAGCAACCCTGAATTGATACAGAGTTTGCTGAATGAAAATATTAATTTTTAAGGATTCTATACAAACGCATATAGAACAATCCTAGGGGGTGAGAGCATTAAAATTCCAATTTTACTTTTTTCCCATGCATTTTTGGACCACCCTAATATCTTTATGCTATCCCAAGAATATCTTTAGGATATCAAAGAGAAGATCAGAAATATCCAAACCTCTGGAAGCAAAAAGATAATTTTAGGACCTACCAAAGATATCTTGAATATCCCTGTATTGTAAGGGAGAAAACAAAGCTGTCAATATTAAAATAAAAATTTCAGCCATTACTGTTAATGCATCAAATATATAATTAAAAATGGGTAAAAGAAGCATAAATAAAAAAAGGTTTTTATTAAAAATACATCCTACGAATAAAATAATTTCTGATTATCCTCAGGTAGTCCGTAAGATATCCTGAATATCCGAATGTTGTTAGGGCATCTAAATATTTTTCAAGATTAGTGAAGTATTACTGATTTGGTAAAGAAAATATAATTTTAACATTTTGTGGTATTTTACTTTTCGGTTGATATTTTTTTATGTATAGATAAATTCAAAGTGAACTTAGAAACTGTTTTAGTACCTATACTAAAAATAACTGATTCGAAGCTCTCTTACTCTAATTTGACGCTATTTTTTTAAAGTGGACGTTTTCGGAATGTTTCTTTGGATGTTTTGTACGCAAAAAGTAATTTCATATTAAGAAAAAAAATCCTCTTAATTTTCCATCTCAAAATAAAAATATTCCATTTGAATATACACGGAAGAAAGATTATGGTTGGTATAACTATTTATTTAAAAAAATGTATGATGACCATTTTCTATGGTTGGCATATCCATATCTCTAGTTGGCAGATCCACATTTCTGGTTGTCAGCCGCATATTTTAAGATATCTATAAATCTTAAAATCTATTGAAATTCCACAACTACCCTCACAGCGCGGGATATCCCGCGATTATCCCATTTCCATCTCGTGATATCCCTAGGATATCTCAGCGAGATACCATGAGATATCTCACGGGACGGAAATTTGGATATCTCAAGGACATCCACTGGATATCCACGGGATATGCAAAGTTTTCTTTCGTGGGTCATCCCGTGTGGGAATATGTCAGCGCATGTGCAGGAAACGAAATGCAATCGTTCCAAGTGTCGAAGAGTGTGTGTCAAAGAGCTGTAAAATTATATTTAACGCATTTAAATATTAGAAAAAGTATGTTTAGATATTTGTTGCATTAAATTAACGAAAGTGGAAAATAAATATATTTATAAACTCAGCTTAAAGTGTACGATTTTTTAGTTACTTTTTTTGGTAGATAATATATTAAATTATTCAAATATTTATTCTAACTACATTCTAAACAAATAATGCATGAATTACTAGATTAATTACTGAAAATCCAGTATATTTTTCCCTTTAAACAAGAAGAAATAAAATTTTATATGTATGTACTCATATAATCTTACACGCGCAGGCGTCGACCTACCCAGCTGTTGAGTGTCATGGCGACCATGGCGTCGCGTCATTAGATCAGAAGCGTGTGTTTTGCACTGTGTGATTATAAGTGTTGCTGTTTAATATATTTAACTTTCACTTTTTTTTAGTTTCTTGTAAATATCTTTAACCAATAAATATTTATCAGTAATAGACAAAATAAATTTACCAAAATTAGTTTGAACCCACACACAATAAATGTTTAGCGTTAAAAAGACATTTTATTGAATTCAACTAATGTTTATTAAATCACAAAAAAATAACTTTGATATTAGTCAAATAATCTTTTATTTTTGAAATAATTTTTTTCTCATTCTGGTTATAATTTAATAATGGTTTTTCAACTCTTTAAAGCTCTAATTATTTTTCAACATGGTGAGGGCCCTCGTGGATTGCCCTCTTGCCATGTGAAACCCGCAGGGGCAATCCACGCGGAGCCCTCGAAGGCGTGACATCCCACACAGCACATGATATTTCCTAAATATTTCCTGAATATTTCACTGAAAGATTGAAATATTTCAGTGCAAAGTTCTAGAAATATTTCTGCAAACAGGAAAATGTCCGCTTATGTGGGAATATTGACGCGAAAGTTGAGAAAATATTTCATTGAAATAATCCTGCAATATTACACATAAAGATTCTGCAATATTGTGAAAATATTTCACAAAATGGAAAAATTTGTTAAACACCTCAAACCAATAGGAATTTTCTGAAATATTTTAAAACCCATAGGATATAGTAAGCCAAAAACTACTGCGCAGCTCTACAGGCCATAGAAACTGAGTTCGACCAGTGCGCATCATTTCAGTTGAATATTTCCAAAATATTTCAATGAAATATTTTCTCAACTTTCGCGTCAATATTCCCACATAAGCGGACATTTTCCTGTTTGCAGAAATATTTCTAGAACTTTGCACTGAAATATTTCAATCTTTCAGTGAAATATTCAGGAAATATCATGTGCTGTGTGGGATGCTTTCCCTCATGGGTGCCCTCAAGGAAAATCCTCATGGATTCCATATGGATTTTCCACGCGGTGCCCTCGTGGATTTCATAAAATGCCCTCAACTTTATTTTCAATTAAATTAATAAATTAATTATTTATTAATAACAAATTAGTCCAATTATTGATAAATAACATTCTTATTTAACAATTTTTACTTTTTTTAATTAAATCGTGACCAAAAAAAAAAAAAATCTGACGCCACGTGGGAATTGAGCCTACGACCTACTGACTACCAGACAACACTCTTACCACTATGCTACGGGACCTACTTAAAAATTATTGCTTTAATGTAGGTGACTTGCTGACTTGCTTTTGATGATTCAATAAATTATTTATTAACACTAATACACCATGACAAATAATTAAATAGTTTAATAATAATAATAACAATATCAATAATATAATAATAGACCATAAATATTCATAAATTAATATTTTTATAATTTCAAAAAAAAAAAAAAAATGTCAAAACATTTGTGTTAAAAAACGCGTTTTTCATAGTTTAAAATCATTATAAACATTAATTTTTTATGTAAAAAAAATTTTTTTTTTTGGACTTAGAAATTTTTTCTAGTTAATGATGTGGGCAATCCATGAGGGCCCTCATGGATTTGCCCTTAGGTAAGTTCAATATTTTCAAAAAAAGTAACATTAAATATTTGTTAAAAACGTGTTTTTCATTGTTTAAAATGATAGTAAACAATAATTTTTTGTTGTAAAAAAATTTTTCGTTTGGACTTAGAAAAATTGTTGAGCAGGGCATTCATAATGGCTAAGAAGCAGGGGCCCTGCTGGTGCCCTCGTAAATTTCCATAACATTGTGATAGGATTTCTGGAAAAATGTCACTTAATGTTTATTTCAGGTGCTTTGAAACGTAATTTAATGCATTCTGAACTAAAGTTTTTCAACAAAAAAAATTTTTTTTTAAAACTTAGATAAATTTTTGAGCAGGGCAACCGTAAGGGCAAAGAACGGGGCCCCTGCTGGTGCCCTCGTGGATTTCTCCTCATGGATCTTCCACGAGGGCCCCGGAGCTGTGGGGCTCGAACGTGGCTTTTTCCACACGGGATATTACTATTTCTCACGTAGCATATCCCGTGTGGAGAATATTTGGATATCCCGCGATATTTTTTTCCATCCCATGGGATGGAAATTTGGATATCCCAGGGATTTCTCTGAGATGTCACAAATATCCCAGGGATCTCCCTGGGATATCCTTTTGCTCAGAGGGTAGGAATGTGTTGGCCGTACTTGTGAATATATAAATCTGCTGAATTTTTGTACATTTTTACTTTGCAACTTTTTCTATTTATTAAATTAAATTCTGCTCCTTCATTTACCAAAAGCCATTCAAAAATTATTTTCACTTTTGTCTATAAATAAATAAACTTCGCTATTCATAATAGTCCTAACCGCTGTGATAAACCCGTTTACATCTTAAAACCAAAATAATTAAATAGTACCTTATTTTTTAACTTAAACAAATTGAACGCAATTTTAAGACTTAAAATAATATTCTCAGAGCTGAAATTCAAAAATTGTTTTAATATATACGTTTTGAGTAAAAAATGGACTGAAAGTGATTTTTTACGTTATAGTTAGTTGTTAAAGTATATATAGTAGTAAGTTAAAGTATATATATATGGGACATTCCACGTCAACACAGACAGAGCTCTAAACAAAAATTGCTTTTGATGGATTTAAACGTTCTAGGGCTTAAAAGATTTCTACGTTCATGTACTTTAAGATGCCGATGGGCGTTTTTTGAGAAAATTCCATTTCCGATGCCAATAGAACTGTCAAAAGTCAAAAAGTCCAAAAATCTCAAAATACTTTTATGAATTAAAAGCAAAAAACGAGGTAAATTATTCTGTAACTCATTCTTTATCAGTTTTTAAGGTTCCCGAATATAAATCTAAAGTTTTTTTTAAAAATCCAAAATGTCGAATTCAATATGGCGGACAAAATTCAAATTTGATCCGATTCCCTTAAAACGTGTTACTCGGGGGCTTTTGGGGGGTCGCAGATTATGAATATGAAGTTACTTTGTGTTTGAGACTTCAAATTCATAATCAGATACGCTAAAAACCACCGAGTAACACTTTTTAATTAAATCTGATCAAATTAAAAAATTTGATCCGCCATTTTGAATTTCTACAAAGTAACTTCATATTCATAATCTGCGACCCCAAAAGCCCCCAAGTAACACGTTCTAAGGGAATCGGATCAAATTTGAAAATTTTTTCTGCCATATTGGATCCGCCATTTTGAATTTTTAAAAAGTGACTTCAGATTCGTAATCAGCGACCCTAAAAACCCCGGAGTAACAAGTTTTAATCGAATCTGATCAAATTTGAATTTTGTCCGCCATATTGAATTCGCCATTTTGGATTTAAGAAAAAAAAACTTTAGATTTATATTCGGGAACCCTAAAAACTGATAAAGAATGAGTTACAGAATAATTTACCTCGTTTTTTGCTTTTAATTCATAAAAGTATTTTGAGATTTTTGGACCTTTTGACTTTTGACAGTTCTATTGGCATCGGAAATGGAATTTCTCAAAAAACGCCCATCGGCATCTTAAAGTACATGAACGTAGAAATCTTTAAAGCCCTAGAACGTTTAAATCCATCAAAGCAATTTTTGTTTAGAGCTCTGTCTGTGTTGACGTGGAATGTCCCATATATATATATATATATATATATATATATATATATATATATATATATATATATATATATATATATATATATATATATATATATATATATATATATATATAGTTAAAGTATATAGTTAACATATTTTTTTACTCTAATAATTTAATGCTGCATTAAAAATTCTAGTAGTTTTCCTAGTTTTCGTTTAATATTGTCATATAGGGCCCTATTTTAAATAGAGCAAAGTGAATAAATATAATAAATATCTGCAAAGTTTGTATTAAAAAAAATAATCGGTATTTAAAAAAAGTTGAAAATATTGAATATTTAAAATCTAATTTTTTGTTTATAATTATCATTCACTACTTTTGTATTACTCAATAGGATTACTTAAACCATTTAATAATCTTTTTGCAAAAAACTCTAAAATAACGAAAAACATTTTTCTTCAAATATATTAAATTATATTATTTTGTTCTGTTAATGTTTGTTAAGGATAATTAAAGCAAATAATAGTTTAACATCCATTTATGGAAGTTTTAGAAACTTTAAACATTGAAATGTGTGACCTCATTGTAACAAAGTGCCATGAGACACTGATTCATTATCAGTTTCTAATTTTAAATGATTGTTATGCAGCTGATAAATATTACACCGCACCGCATGCTTTTATTTGCAGATTTAAAATGTTTTAATTATTCTTAAACAATAAATATTATAAATAATTGAAGTAAATTTTTTTAATATTACAACTTTCGTAAAAAGAATTGAAAACTACGAATTATATTAATTTTCCGCAGTTCATAAAAGATGTATAAAAACAAATTAAAAGGATAAGAAGGAAATTTACATTATCGATTCTAAGAAAAATTGAATTTTTAAAATAATTAAAGTCATTTATGAAAATAGTGTGCTATTAATTACCATTTATGATAAATATTATCTAAAATTGCTGTTTACGTTTGTTTACTAAATTTGTTAAATTTTAAAATTTGTAACATATTTTTTAAACTTTCTATATAAATATTATCGTGAAAAATAATTTTTAGCGTTAAATTTAAAAATACACTTAAGGTTAATTTACTATTTTTCTGTTAATACTTTACTTTATATTTATTATCAGTTCTGCAATTAAAACATTTTCCTTATGTTTGTAAATTCTGTTGTTTTGTCTTATAACTAGTATAATTAAAGTAAAACTATAATTTCCCATTGTCAAAGAATGTAAACAAAATTAAAACAAGTATAGAAATCTTTTTTTTTTTTAAGAAAACTACTTGGGGCGTGTAATCTCCAAAATAGTTTGTAGTAATTTTACATGGTTCTATAGCAAAATGTCTAATAAGTTTTTTATTAATCAAGTAATCAATTTTTGCTTACCCAAAAAGTTTATAACTTGCGAATAAAAATTCACAATTGTGTCCAGTTTTCAAATTTAAAATTTCCCGGGAAGTCACTGTATAATATACATAAAATATGGCATGCGACTACTTACGTCTTGGCAGCCACCATACATCCAATTTCCTTGGTCTCGACACCACTAAATCGGGCCATCTGTCTTCTCTTATTGAATATGTTGATGGCGAACGTGAAACACTTTTTTCATTTTCCTCCGATATTAAACTACCGGACAATGACTTTTCCGAGGGCGACATTGGTACTACTACATCGGTAGTGTCCGCGTCCATATTTATCTATATGGCAACCGAAAATAACACACACACATACACACAAAAACTAATGCTCAATCATAACCATTGATAAAAATTACAAAATACTACTATCAATTGGATATTCGTTGTGTGTCACTCTTTTTTATTATTCGTTCAAATTGAAGTTAAGATTGCAAGGGCTATCACTCACTGTTAACAACAACAACGCCTCATTAAATTGTTTCTAATCGATTTTCAATTCGATATATTATTTTTGTTAAGGAGTCGACATTTTTGTCGTCGACTATGAAATCGAGGAGAAGACTGGTGATAATCGACTTTTAGCTTCGAGATATTGGACGGTGACCTTAAATACACCAGTGTATGACGGGTTATCAACAGTTTGGGGTAAGATTCTAGGAAATGAAGAAAACAATTTTTGTTTAAGGAAGTTTTCGAAAGTTAAAAAATAGTTATTGTTTCTTACGTTCTAACGTAACTAATGTTACGTTAGTTCAGTTAGTTACGTTAATTTAATTAGTTACGTTAGTTAAGTTAAATACGTTAGTTTAATTAGTTACGTTAGTTCAGTTAGTTACGTTAATTTAATTAGTTGCGTTGGTTACGTTATTTATACGTTAATTTAATTACTTACGTTTGTTACGTTAGTTCAGTTAGTTACGTTAATTTAATTAGTCACGTTAGTTTATTTAAATACGTTAGTTTAATTAGTTACGTTAGTTATGTTAATTTAATTAGTTTCGTTTGTTATGTTAGTGTAGTTATATACGTTAGTTTAGTTAGTTACGTTAGTTCAGTTAGTTACGTTAATTTAATTAGTAACGTTAGTTTAGTTAAATACGTTAGTTTAGTTAAATAGGTTAGTTTAATTAGTTACGTTCGTTACGTTAGTTCAGTTAGTTACGTTAGTATAGATAGTTACGTGAGGCTCGGCTCGAAAAATGAAAAGTTGGAAAATACTCCGTCGAGTTTTTTGCACATCTCTAATTTTCGGTTTTGTAATATTAGCTAAAACTTAAGATTCGCCTAAGGCTTAAAACTCAAGACTATCTTTAAGCTAAATACTCTTTTGATGACAAAGAAGCTGGCTCAAGGCTCACTTAAGGCTCAAGACTTGCTTTAAGCTAAAGAAACTCATCTAATACTTAAGATTAGTCTAAGGCTTAAGACTCGCTTATGGCTCAAGGCTCACTTAAAACGCAAGGTTTTCATTTAGCTAATTATTTTCTCATGCTTATCCTAAGGATTAAGGGAGGAGTCCTGTCGAATCGATGGTTTTTTTCCAAAGTGTTTTTTCTAAAGATATAGTGCATATATTTTTATTAACCCCTTAAGTGTCATGCTAAAATACAAGAAATTGACCACGTGTGTCGGGGGTTTTTGGGGTCGCTGATAACGAATTCAATGTTAGTTTTCCAAAATTGAAAATGTCGAATTCAGTATGGCGGACTTTTTTCCTAAATTTTATCGGATTTGTTTGAAACTTATTACTCGAGGGTTTTTGGGATCGCTGATTACGAATCCGGTGTTAGTTTATCAAAATTTAAAATGGCTGATCCAATATGTCGAGCAAATTTTAGTTTAGTGACCCCAAAACCCCTCTAGTAAACATTTTAGACAAATCTGGCAACATTAAAAATTTTGGTCACCGTATTGGATCCACTGTTTTGAATTTTAAAAATCTGACATCATATTCGTAATCAGCGATCCCAAAAACCTACGAGTAATAAGTTTTAAGCGAAACCGATAACATTTTTTTAAAAAGACCGCCATATTGGATCCGCCATTTTAAATTTTAGAAAATTCACATTGGATTCGTAATAGCAGCGACTCCAAAAACCCTCGAATAATGAGTAAGCATGTAAACATGTAAAAATTTCGTTTTTTCCTTTACTATTTTATTTCTATAGGATTAATGAATCTTGAAACTTTAATTTACCTACAAAAATTTTTCATTTAAGTTATAAACAATTGAGGGCGTGGAACGGATAACTGCCTGCAACGCATGGTCGAAAGTGACTATACCAGTCAGACAATACTGAGCGCCTCTAGGCTTCTCACTGATGTCTGACTGATATAGTCCCTTTCGACCATGCGTTGCAGGCAGTTATCCGTTCCACGCTTCAATTTTTGTAAACAAGTTACATTTTAACAACAATTGAATACAAAAAAACAGTTTTTTCTTTTAATATCTTTTTTTCTATAGGGTTCATATATATCTTGAAACTTAAATTTAATTCTAAAATTTTTAACAAGGTTGTAAACAATTCTTGTAAATAAATTATTTATTTACAATAACTAAAAGTAAAGTTCTGGTATTGGCATCACTCTCACATAGAAATGACATAGATTTTTGTCATTCATTATGCTCTCTCTTTTTTATAAAAAAAAATTCATAAATATTAGAGGTTCATCCTCATTTTTTTTATGTATTAAACAAAACTTCTTCGATTTTATGTTTTAGACCATTTTTGTGAACGCCAGAGCTCCCGCCGATTTTATCGTCCCTTTGACTTGTCAGTACTATATCTATATGTCGTAGGCAAATAGAAGAATCCGGCAGTAAGCCTACTTCCTAGGCAGTAAGCTTACTGCCGGCAATTAGACAAATGCACAACGAAGTCGTTCAGATTCATCTATTTGCCTAGGCAGTAAGCTTACTGCCGGGCAGTAGGCCTACTGACTGATGCGGGTTCGGCATTTAGACGACTCACATCAGCATCCACGATGTGTAGTTCACATAGGTGAATTACAATGATAATTATTTTAAAAATACGGAGAAATGTAATAGAAACATTGAATTTATTGATAAAGAATAATTAATAATTATTAATAATAATTTTTATTTATGTATCAAACTTCTGATAATTGAAGTGATGTCAAATTATTTTTAAATTGGGGATTTTTTACATTTAAAATTTTTAGTGCTATGTTTTTATTTATTAGTACACAAATTTGAATTACGGCTAAAGTATATTATTTTAATCTAATTACAAGAAATGTTTTGAATTGCTACTTTTTGTCTAACACTTACTTGTAAACACATACTAGAAATATAATTTTTTAAGTATAGATAATCAAAGTATATTATTGCGAAAAAAATTAATCTATTTTCTTTCAACATTGCAAAATAATTAAATATTTTATTTAGTTTATGATAATTGTTAAGTAGAGAAAAGAAACATTATTATACTTCTTTCATAAATTCATATTTTATTTAATCTTTCTATTACATTTCTCTGTATTTTTAAAATAATAATTATTATTATTGTAATTCACTTATGTGAATTACTGCCTAGGCAAATAGATGAATCTGAACGACTTCGTTGTGCATTCGTCTTCGTCTAATTGCCGGCAGCAAGCTTACTACCTAGGAAGTAGGCTTACTGCCGGATTCTTCTATTTGCCTACGACATATATATATTTAAATTTAAATTAAAATTAATTTTTTTTTTTAAATTCTCTTCTGAATATGTTCCTTTACATGTTTAGTTAAAAATGTATTATATCTTTAGAAAAAATACTTTGGAAAAAACCCTCGATTTGACCAGACTCCCCCCTTAAGACTCCCTCATGGCCTAAGGCTCACTTAAAACTTAAGACTTTCTTTAAGCTAAATATTTTCTCGAAGACTTAATACCTGCTAAAGACTCACTGCTCAAGACTTGCTTTAAGCTAAAACGTTGTTTAAAAATTAAGATTGCCTTAGAGACAAGTGTTAAGCTTTATTATAAGTTAGCCATGAACCTTAAATCTCAAACGAATTTTTAGCTTAATCCAGACTTGAGCTTTAAGCAAATCTTATATTTTAAGCAAATTTTAAATATTAGATGAGTTTTTAGCTTTAAGCAAATTTTGAACTTTATGTGAGCTTTGAGCATGCCATATGTCTTAGGCCAATCTTAAGTCTTAATATAAACGATTTTTAGCTATAAAAAAGTCTTGAGTCATCAGCGAGCTTTGAGCCTTAAGCGAGCCTTAAGTCTGACATCTGGCGACAGCTTTAAGGAAACCAACATTTTTGTACTCGGGTTTATGTCAAAAATTCCTCAAAATTCTTAGCGTAATTTTTCTTAGTTCGCTATTGAAAATATCCTCTGTTATCTTGGTGAAAATTCACGAAACTTTCAAATAAATAAATTGACAAAGCTTTCTAAAGAATAGCTTCCCAGTATTGTAAAGAAAAATTTCGTCAAGTTTATTATGGTGTAAAATTTCCCAAATTTTCTTACAGGAAATTTAACTATTTTTTATAAATTTACGTCATCAATATTATGGAGAATTTTGTTCAGATTTTTTTAAAAATAAAAATACCTAAATTGAACATATTTTAAGGTAAGAGTTGAAACAATTGACGTTGCAGCAATATTTCCAGACAATTTTGTTTTAAGGTGGACATAATTAATGCTGTAAAAATTTTATCCTCCTACTCCCAAATATAACATTGGGCAAAAATTATAACCATAAGGTCAAGATTTTTGCCCTTGAGTACTAAACTCTACAGTTATAAATCAATAAAAAATTTTCAAACAAATTCAACTTTTATAAAAAAAAAAAGATAAAGAATTATATGTATTCCGAGAATACTTTATCTCAAATTCTTTTTACCTAAGAGAAAAACGTCTCAAATTGAAAAACTTTATCTCTCACCACTTTTAGGGACTGTTACTATGGTTAAAGAAAGTATTCCATAGAGAGAACAAAAAAATTAACTCCTCTTCTTTTTCTTCTAATCATTTAGACGGTAAATGTACTATTTTTCGGCTAAGCTTAACAAGTCAATAACCAAACTTTTAATCCCGCGAGAAAGCCTAATGACTTTTCAACTTTTCCGAATGAGAGTTATGGGAATAAAAAAAAGAACTGGCGGCTCTTTTTCTTCTCATTATATTGTATGTATGTATATATATATATATGTGTGTGTGTGTGTAGAAAGTGTGCGCACGCATTGAGCAAGTGGATATATTGTCGCTACCCCTATATGTATTTTACGAAGATACCCGCGCAGTATCACAGAAAGTCAAAGTTTCTTGTGCCGTTGAAGAGTAAGAACTTCCCACTCTTCCTTCCGGTTAAAAGTCGAAGTAGTACGAACTAATACGAACTGTCCGAAACCCATAAGGTTTTCAAGTACAATGGCGCGAAACTTGTTATTCAATTCGCGACAGTTGCGTGAAACAGATGTGTGAAAAATTTTCGGCTCTATTGTTATAACAAAGCGACTTTTTTTACTTCTTTTTTTAATTTTTGAACGAAGATTTTCAAGAAACAAACAAATTTGTTATTTAGATAGAATTGACTTTGAAAGTAAAGGAAGATGTATGGGATGCTTTTGGAGAGTGTTCAGCATTTCGTACAGGTTTGTACGAAAAAAATTCTATTATTTGTTTTATGCTTTTCTTGAATCGATTGTTCAATTTTTCATCATTGCATCTGTAAATTATTCAAAAATATAGTAAGCAAATATTGGTTGTAACAATTTTTTTACAATGAATTAAATTTTATAACAAACTTAGAAACAACTGTTTCAGGTTTTGTACATTATAGCAAATAGAAGTATTTTAAAAATGACTAAAAAGTTACTTTTAAGATACTTAATTTTTGTAGTGATATTTATTAATAAACAGGATATTTTCTTTCAAAAATTTACTGCCTCTTTGTTAATTTCTTATTTATTTTAATTTCACTGTGGAAAATAGATAAAAAAAACAAAATGCAAAATTAGTACAAATTATTTACAACCAGTGACAAATTTTTTTGAAAAATTTCTCTTTGCTTCATGCCTGATTTTTTATGCTAGTTTTTCGACTTAAAATCCGTGATATATTTTTTAAAAAGTCTTTTTGTTTATAAACATAAAAGGCTAATTCTTAAAGAAAATATTTTCGCATACTGTTTATATTTTTATGAAAACAAAAAGCCATCTTCAAAAAATATATCACAAAATTTCGAGAGAGAAAAATAAGAAGCATTTGATTTAGTCGGGACAATCAGATATCCCCCTTAAGGCAATTCACTTCTCAGCTGAATGTGCTTTATAACTTTGTTTTTAGTGTTTAATTGGACTTTATTTTATCAACTTTATTAATGTACTTTGCTAATTAAAGAAAACTTTTAATTATTGAAACTTTTCTTCGCATCGATACACTAACTTTCGAAATTCATTTTACATTTTAAACATTTTATATTAAGTTTAATCAAACAGCAAATATTAATAACTACTTGATGTTAATTACATAAAATATATTACAAAAATAGAAAATGTTTTATTTCAAATAAAAAAAGGAACAATAGATAAAATAGAATAAATTTTTTTTTAAAAATAAATTCTTTTAATTTATTACAACATATATACGTTATAAAATAAAATGAGATACGGCAGGAAAAATATAGTGATTTCCGATTTTTACGTCAATCGAAAAAAGAGGTGAGTCAGAAATAAATTTTTAAAGCTTTCGTGTAGCTTTTTCAGTTTATAAGGATGAAAATTCACGTGGTTGGCGTTAATGGAATACTAAATGAATGTCATAAGATACAAGTCTGTTAAAAATCAATAAAATTTATACATACTACGAAAACATGTATTTATATTTTTTTTTTTTGGAATGTAAACAATAGAGGAAGAATTTTATTGAAAATTTGTATTTTTCATGCAAAACTTTTATTTTCTCTTCAAAATAAAAATTGGTATTTGTTTTCAAATAAATAAACTGTGTGAGTTATTAAATAATATTGGATATAACAAATAAAAAATATAAATGAAAATACACACATATATAAAATTGAGGTATTCTTGTTATTTTTTTGAATTTCTTTTATTGAAACTAAATATTTGATAATTAAAAAAAAATTGCGTTTCGTTCACATTTTTCAGAGATTATGAAATAATTCTGTTGAACCATAAAAAATGTTTTTTTTGTTTCAAAAATAAAAAATCATCTCAATGTTATGTATAAACACAGTAAAAAGAAAGTCTTATTTTAAGGCAGGAAAGCAGCCTTAAATTAAGATGCAACATTTTTAAGGCAGTCAATGCTGAATTTACGCACATATTTTGTATCCTTTAACATTATAGCAGACAGTGCTGAATTTAAGACCGATCTTAAATTAAGATTTACTTTTTACTGTGAAGTTAATGTAGTAATACACTGTAAAAAATTTAGGGAGTTAACGGATTCGGGAGTTGGGAGTTAAATTTTTCGAGTTAAAAATCAACTCCAAAAGAGAGTTAATTTCTAACTCCCTTCATTCAACACCCGCGCGAGTTATTTTTTCCATGGGGAGTTAGCATTTGGGTGTTAAATTTTAACTCTCTTTATTTAACTCCCCTGGCATTAACTCTCCAATGGGTGCGACTTTTATAGACTCCCCTGGGGAGTTAAAATTTAACTCCCTTTTTTTAAAGTGTATACATTTTATATAGGATATAGTCACTCATTAATTTAATTGACAATTAAATTAGTGGAGGTTCATCACTAATGGTGCAAAACGTAATGAGATGATAGCAATTCTTATTAAAATTTCATAAAATTTACGATGTATTTTTGGTATCAATTTTTGTTTTTTTATAGGGGGGGGGAATTTAAATTTTATCGTCTCTTAATTGCGATAAATTTTTCTCTATACTTTTAATTAAAATTAAACGTCACGACGTCAACGTAGAAAATGAAAAGAGGCAAGCTACTCAAATGCACAAAAGCAATTTATAACATTTCGTCGTATAAAGAGAAAAATAATTGATAAATTTCTAAAATTTAGTTCAAATTATTAATCAATTATTAAAATTAGAATATTATGTTGTATAATTTTAATTACTGAATAGGATTTTATAAAAGAGGATCTAATTTAAAAAAGAAAATTAAAAAGAATATATCTATTTTGTTGTTTGGTCGAATTTGGTGTTATTTTTCATCGTTATATGGATAAGTTTTTTTATATTAGAAATTAGTGAACTTTGAAAAAAAAATTTGTTAGACTAGAGAAACCTCGTAACCTTGCCATGTTGAAATTAAAGTTATACATCACTTGAGTTGAGCTTGCATTTCCGCGTGACAGGTCTAAGCGAGATTTAACGTTCTCTTAACCACAACTATTGTACTACATCTCATCTCATTCCACACATAAATTACTCTTATGTTATCACTGGCTTCCTGAGCCACTGAACTTTCCTTGAAAAATGTCATTTATTCTACCAGAAATTAACTTAAAGCATCCTAGAATGAAAACTTAATTAAACACAGATAAAAGAATTCTTTGAGAATTTTAAGAAATTAAAATTTTTTTCCTAGAAACATTTAAAAAAGTAGAGAGAACATTTTTTCTCCAGTATTTCAAGTGAACATTCTTTCTTGTAATTGTCGTGCAATAGATGTAATTAAAAACTCAAAACAATAAATTCTTCGTTTAGAAGAAAATTTTCTCTTCTAAAATAAGTCACTGGAAATTTTTAAATAATTAAAACTGAGAAGATTTCTATTCTTTTTAGAACTACAAATACTTTAATGCACGTAACATCCTAAAATTAATATTTTATATCGTCTGTATATATTCTGTGACTCAAGTCTAATGGATTTCTTATTATTTATTTATGAATTTTTGAAGAAACTGATATCAACATTTGCATAATGCAGTATAATGATATGTCTTTCAACAAAGAGTATGTTTGAAAACTTATGTATTTAAATTAAAATGCAAATTCATAAATTTTCAGAAAAAACCTTTTTAAATAAATTTCTTTCCATTTATTCTTCTTTTACTATTTAAGTCCATGATGGATTTTACGAATGTTTTAGAAAATTTCACAAATTTTTCGATAAAATTTACAAAATGCTTTAAAAACATTTACCAGATACCAGAAATATTGTAAATTTTACAAAAATTTTTTGTATAAATTATGGGTACATTTTTTATTAAAAATTTTATTCTTACATAAATTATATCTTCATGTTCATGTTATAACACTCGCTTGGGTCATTTACCTTTCGAAATCTATTAAATAAATTAAATGCTAAAATTTAATTTTGTCCACTATAGAAGAAAATTTAATGTTCCTTTCAAAAAAATTCTAAAAGAAAAAGAGAATACGGAAATAGCGGATGAACTGTACGGAAACGGAAATTACTGACAAAGAAAATCGAAATCGAGTGACATAATAAAGAATCTCATGGGGGCCATTTTTCTGTATTACAATCCCTCTATTACTTTTACATGGAAATACTATACGTGAAATCTCTAATTTATTTCTTATCGAGAATGTTGAAAAAAAAAAATTTCATATCATGAATTTTTGTTATTTTTGGTACATCATTTAGTAAAAAAGAAAAACAATTTATCGATTATATACATATTATAAACATGGTGTCATCAGATAAATAAAAATAAACTACGTTAAATTTATGAATTTTTTAGAGAAGCAATTTATCTTTTTTGTCTTTGAGAAATTATGTATGACTTTCATTTTTATCTTGCTATTAAATTTTATCACTTCAACCCCAACAACTTTATTGTCCGGAAGGAAGAATTTTTACGTGTTCAAAATTTTTATTATTCTACTCAATGATTAAGTAAAATTTCATGCAGGAGAATTTGTAACAATTTGATTAAATTTTGTTGATAATTTACTAATTATACTTGTCAGTGAAATTAAAAAAAAATTTCTATTTTTAACAATATTCTAATTATCAATAATAAACAGAACTGGAAATAAAATTAATTATTACCATTAATAAATTCTGATATGGCATCGAGGAGATAATCTGGATTTTGTAAATTAAAATTAAAATTTAAACAAGGCTATACATATTTATTTGAGAATTTCAATTATACTAATTAAACGGAAGTATTTGCACATAATGCACACATATTCACCAGAAAGGATTTAATAAGAATAAAATTTCAAATAATTGTCACGTACTTATTGTTTTAATGCAAGTCAAAATATAATTTAAAATCAATCATGTCGATTTGAAATGCAATATCGACAACCTTAAGGACGGTCATAAACAAACACTCTCACATATACTTAATAAAATCACAAATTGAAATTTACCATCAGTTAAATATAAAATTGAAAATATTTATTCCACTGCACGTAAATTAAATTAATTTAATTTTTTTTTGTTAGAAAAATATATTATTTCAAAGGAAAGAAATATTGCCATTTTACCTTATTTCAACTTATTTTTTTTTAATATAAGTGAATAATAGACACAAAAGAATACATCAAAAGAAAGAAAAAAATAATACCGAATCTCACATTAGACAATTGAATTTTCTGACAAGAATATTTCTCTCTGGGGAAATCTCTAAATATATGTAAATATATGATTTTTCTATTTTTATCCCTAGTTACCGCTCCTAATAAATTAAAAAAATCAATGCTCAAAATGTCAATTCAATTATTTTAACATATTTCATATTTTCCTCTCAAAGAAAACCCAAAAAATAAATGATTTATGCAGCGCTTTCTAATTATTGCTGCAGTAATAAATTTATTTTGTTAAATTAAGAATTAACTGAAAAATGAAAAGTTTAAATTACAGAAAATAAAATTTATTTTTAGTCGTAATATAAATAAAATTAACCCATAGGGAGAATTGAACCTAGAACCCTTGCAGTTGCAGTTCAAAGCACTAACAACTAAGCTACGTCGCTTCCAAAATAATAAATTTAATTTTCTCATTATTCTAATGAAAGTCAATCTAAAACTGGAGTATTAGAGTTTTAGTATTTTAGTGTAATTATAAATAACGATATTAATACAAAAATTATTATTTTACACTAATCACTATATTAAAAATAATTTTATTAACCCATGTGAAAAAGTTCCCTGGAACTTTTCACTTGGGATTATATAACAAAATGTACAAAAATAAAACAAATTAATTAATATCAGAATTTAAGAATCTCGATTTGAGACAGAAAATAATGCTTCTTATCTTTTGAGAAAATTAGAATCGATCTATTATTTGCGCCTTGAAAATAAGGGATCTGAAAAGAGAATAATGTTGATTTCCCTCTAGCGTGTCTTTTCTGTTTCAAATGAAAATCTATATATAAATATATATTTCTTCCACAAAGTGTCTATTTCAATAAATGAATTTTCACGACCAGCTCACAATATTGTTTGTGTACCCAGTTTTTAATCGCTCCTCTGCCAATTAAGTGAACCATTAGTTTTCGTGACTATAGACTAATTATGCAACAAACTTTAAGGAAGATCAGTCCATTGTCTCAAACTTCTAATTTAACATGAATAATTAATTATCTTTATTGTATCTCCCTATTTATTATACTTATTCAAGAAAATGGAATTAAAAGCAGGGGACTATTTCCTTTATAAGTGAATAAAAAAATAAAGTTGTCGCTGTATAAAATTAGTTTTCAGAAATTATTTGATGTATATTCAAATTTTATTCATAAATATAATATTCATGAATAATTTATTTTTAAAATAATTTATTGATGCGAATAATTTTGATTTATTTGTTTAATTTAGTCAATTATTGCGTGGAATGAAAAAATTTTATCGAATTAAAGAAATTTACAAATAGAAACATCTATTATTTAATCATTAAATATATATATATATATATATATATATATATATATATATATATATAAAATGGAAAAATATTTTATTTTATTTGTCACTTTTATGATGACTTTCTCTCGTGACTAATATTTTTTTTTTTTTGAAAAGGTTTATTTCCCTGAAAATTTGAAGAATGTTGCCGGAAATAACTGTGATGCTCTTAAAAAGCGTAGAACCGAAAATGGAATTCCCCTGTCTAATCCGTCATATATACACAGACACATATAGCCTGAGGAACATAACCGAATATATATCCCTGCAGAATATTATCTGACGGTACAGTGGGAATTTTTATCAAAAAAGATGCAAGGAAGTAGAATAATTCTGTTCAGATCATTTATTTTATGTATTTACCAATAGCCTATTAAATTCAAAAGGATTTAAATGACAAGAAAATCCACAAGAATGTCCATAAAAGAATTCTATAAAATTTATCGCATAAATTGAAGGCGTACGGGAAAAAAAATTCGAGTGAAATATGAATCAGATTTTTTCGACAAAAATATAAATGAACAATTTAGTTTATCTGTGAGAAGAATTTAATTCTTTTGTACGATTATCAGAATTATTTCCAATTTCGAATCTATAATAATGTTGATTTCATGTAAATTATAAAAAGTAAAAAAAATATTAGAAACTTGAAAAGCTGATACATATTAACGTTTGCATTATAAAATAAAATGAGATTTGGACTATTTTAACTGAGCCAATATGCAATTACAATAAACAAAAAATTGTCTAAATTCCCATTTTCGAATAAAAATTTTTTTGCAACGCTTTTAAAACTAAATGTAGGGGAATGTAGTCAAGGTTGACTACAAAAACTCGCGTTTTTTTGTCAAGTTCACTAGCGCCACCTACGCGCATTTTTGTCGAAGCTTGTCTTAGTGAAACCTAACTTTTTGTTCAATTACATTTTCGGAAAATCGAAAATTGTGTTTTCTGTGACGTCGGTACAAAAAAAGCTCAAAAAAAGTTTTGTGCATAATGTGAAAAACCATTAATAAAAGATAAAAAACAAATTGAATCGTCAAGGCAAGTATGCAGAAAATTTGTGGGACTCATGGTTGAAAGGAAAACAAAGTAAAAAATCGAATCCCGAAACGTATTTCTTTATGGTTACAACAATTCGGTAATGTTACTTACTGTCAAGGTCGGCCACTATGTGTTTAAAATGCGCAAAGTTGAGGACGAGCTACTTCATTTGCAAAAACTGCAATTCTGTATAACTCATAATATAATTGATCATCTTATTAATATTTTTATTTAATTTTATTAATATTTTAGTGCAAAAATTTTTTTTATTTATATTTATTTTTTTATATTGTTTATTGTTATTATTTTGTTATTTCATTAAGTTACAAACTGTAAACAATAAAGAATCAATTTTCCGTAACTCTAAACATGTCATTTTATTTTTTAACGATTAATGCCCTTTGAATTTTAAACATGGCCGACCTTGACTGTAATGGCCAACCTGGACTACAAATTTTTTTTTTTTTAAATCTTTATAACTTTTTCATTTTTAAACCTGTCAATTTACTTTGTACAGAAAAAATGTTCCTATTAAACAGGACTTTCCAACCATATACTTCAATTGTCCAAATTCATTTTTAAAAAAAAGTTATAAACAAAAGTCAAAAAGGTGGCCGACCTAGACTATGTTCCCCTACCGCAGATCAATATTCGATTCACAAATGAAAGCTGAATTCTTTAGAAAAACCACATTCCAATATTCTCTAAAATAATAAACTATAATCCAACTTCCGATTTAAATTTCAATTATAAAACAATCTAAAATACACTTTTTTTATTTTATTTATAAGCGGAGAAAGAAATGTTTCAATTGTATATATTTTAATGAAAAACGTTTTCGAAAAGAAAAAAGTACTAGAAGAAAAATATAATTGAATTAAGTTATTCAATTTAATATAAATTATCAATATGGTGGATGAAAATATTGAAAAGCTCAGTTATAAAGATAACTTGTATTATTTTTCATGACAACTCTGCATTGGAAATAAAATAGAGTATAATTTTACGACATGTCCGGAAATTACAAACGTCCTGTCTAACCATTTTCTAATAAATCGACTTTCAATCAGTAACCTCAAAACAACATTGGTAGTCATTTTCAATAGTTTAAAACTATTTCTTACATTTTTTTGTCCTTTATATTGGATCAGATATTTAGAATTTTTAAGTATTGACGTTGGATTCGTAATCAGCGACCTTAAAAATCCACGAGTAACAAGTTTGAAGATAGTTTGAGTAATTTTTAATTTTTTTCGTTCGCCATATGGGACCATTCAAGTTTTACGTAAGCATTTAAGGGGGAGTGGGGGGTCTAGCTATTGCTTATTTCCATTAGAAAAAATGGCGCTAATGCATATAAAAAATCTTACGATGGGGGAGGGGGGGTCTAATAACCTGAAAAAAATGCTTACGTAATACTTGAATGGCCCCTATTGGATCCGATATTTTGAATTTTAAAAATTAAAATCAGATTCGTAATCAGCGACCCTAAAAACCCCCGAGTAACAAGTTTTAAGACCGTCGCAGTCCGAGTAATTTTTAATTTTTTTTTCGTCCGCCATATTGGATCCGCCATTTTGAATTTTAAAAACTAATATCAGATTCGTATAATCAGCGACCCTAAAAACCTCCGAGTAACAAGTTTCAAGTCAGTCCGAGTAATTTTTAATTTTTTTCGTCCGCCATATTGGATCCGCCATTTTGAATTTTTAAAAACTAATATCAGATTCGTAATCAGCGACCCTAAAAATCCACGAGTAACAAGTTTGAAGATAGTTTAAGTAATTTTTAATTTTTTTCGTCCGCCATTTTTAATTTTAAAAAACTAATATCAGATTCGTATAATCAGCGACCCTAAAAACCCCCGAGTAACAAGTTTCAAGACCGTCGCAGTCCGAGTAATTTTTAATTTTTTTCGTCCGCCATATTGGATCCACCATTTTGAATTTTTAAAAACTAATATCAGATTCGTAATCAGCTATCCCTAAAACCCTTAAGCAACAAGTTTCAAGACAGTCCGAATAATTTCAATTTTTGTCCGACTTAATATAGCACCTACCTAATTTAGACTTACTCTGTAAGAGAATATTTTATGTAACCTCATTATATTTTAAAATGTTACAACCTTATTGTTGACAAAACTTGGTAAAAAGTTTAGTTTGGCATATCTTTATAAAAATATTTAAAAGTTAGAATTATTTTTATTCCTTTTCTAAATTATGAAAAAAAAATTCGATAAGTACAAATAATATCTAAACATTATTTTATTCAATAAGAGAAATAACAATGGTTCTTAAATACAAAAATTTATGTAACCTGAGGCTATTATGGCGAGGGTTCACTAATATAAGAACAAATAATAGACCACCCGTAGGGGACCCTTGCAACAATATTGGCTCCCACATTTGTGACTTTTAGGTCATGTGATTGCCCCAATGTTAATTTGTTGAGGAATTTTCTCAAAAAGAAATGAATGGATTAAGCAGGAATTTTGTGAGTATATAAAGGTGCATAGTTATCTGTAAAATTCAATACTTTGTAGAATTAATTAACATAGTCCTTTAATTTAAATCAATGATAAGTAGGTCAATAATTCCAATAACCGACATAGCATATTTTGACACAAGTTTGCTCCACGCTTTTCGAAGGTAACAAATTTTCTCTATATAAGAAATTTGCCACCAACTTTCTATGTTAACTTGCTGAAAATTGTACTTGTCCCTTTTTTTTAATTCCAATTTTTAAAAATTAGAAATTGTCTCAAGAAAGGACTGGCGTTCATCAATATCGTTCTGATTATTCCAGATTGAAAAATAATAAACGTATTCTTTTAAATGTATTGGTTTTAAGACTTTGGGTTAAATTCAGTTATTAGAAAACATTTGGAATATTAAATAAAACCCATAACAATGTAAAAGGTAATAATAAATTTCACTTCTGAAATGGAGTGCCCTAATCCTTTAAAGATTTGTTGTTTAACTGATGCCTGACTTTATTTTCCTATAAAGTTTGCTCAGAACGTTAGCGATCTTCGTTGATCTCCTTGGTGTCTATGTCAATAGGAAATAAATCTAAAGACCGGTACTCAAACGCTAGTGGCAGTTTCAGAACTAGGATTGAACTCCGTAATAGATTACGGAGTTCAATCCTAGTTCTGAATGCAGTAAGCTAGTCCCTATGCAGTAAGAAGCTACGAATATGTAGCAATGCTGTGACGTAGATCTGAGGTAATCCGATAAAGTGGATCAAGTCAAATAATTACATCCTTACTGAACACTAATGCGTTGTTGCCCTTCTGAATCATTGAACTAGCTATGAATTTTAACATTAAGTGCTTGACGATTTAAAACACTGGGCGATTTACCCAAAGAATTATACTTGCAGCTTTAGTCTATATTAAAGAGAAGAATTGATTTCATATTAAACTAACTGTTAGCCCATAACAGATATTATAAAATGTGTTTGCGCTTTAACGAGTTTACACGGAGAAAAATTTTCTGTTAATGATTACAATAGTCGAACAGTACACAGAAAAAAGTGAGTGTTATTTTAACACTGAATTCGGTGTTAAAAGTGTCTGCATCAAACTTTAGCTCGGAAGTGTTATTTTAACACCGAAAATAAGGTAAATTTTCTATTATAGAAAATTTTATCCTCACTAAAATTACCCTACCAAAATTTACCCGCATCAAAAACAACACTCGCTTTTCTCTGTGACTGCTCGGATATGTGACCACTTTTCGTAATGCCTAAAGTAGCTTTGTTGTAACAATTCCGTAAGTCGAACGTACTCATTAAAAATTTATTTGAAATAAATACGAACTAAATATAAGTGAGCACAAAGTCTATGTGACTGATTACAATAGTCTACGTTAAAAGGAAATCTTGAATTCTATCCACATTTTAGGCAAACTAAGGGAATCAGTGATACAGACTGTAGTAGCCTTTACAACAGGACTATTGTATAATAAGGTGACCAGCTGCCTTGCCTTCTTATTTTACTATAGTTCTTTGTAAAGACTACTATTGCTATATTTCTGATTACAAATGACTGTTGTAAAGTAAAAAAAGAAAATTTTCAACTAAAATATTTTTTTTTTGTAATTTATGACTTCTAATCATATATTGCACATTAATTTCACTCTTCCAAGACTCCCAACTTCAAGACTAATTATACTATTAACCTAGACAATTTTACTAAACCCTAAGTACATAAATCTAACTTAAATACTAAACGCATAACATAATAACGATCGCTATATTTACACATATTTATACATGACTTAAACTTCTTTATATACTAACTGCTATGAAAATTCACCGCTTGCGAGAAAGACTAATACACTTTCAATGTAAAAATATCACTTCGCTCTCAATAATTAATACAATTATTGTTCATTGTTAGTCTTGAATATTGTAAGGTCTATTTTTTATTACATTTCTATAGTGAAAATTTTTTTTCTAACACACGCACCGAAGGTGCAAGATGTCTTGCCTGTATAAATTGTTATGTAATTTACACAACTCACGTAAGTTACGTAAATAACAAAAGTGAGTTACATAAACAAGTGAGTTAACTTACGTAACTAACGCAAGTTACGTAAATAATGTAAGTTACGTATATAACGTAAGTTTTACTTACATAAATAGCTTAAGTTACGTAATAAACGAATTATTGTAAATTGCACTAATTAGGTAACTTACGTACTTTACGCAAGTCATGAATTACAAAAAAATTTTATTTTAGTTGAAAATTTTCTTTTTTACTTTACAACAGTTATTTGTAATCAGAAATATAGCAATAGTAGTCTTTACGAAGAACTATATAGTAAAATAAGAAGGCAAGGCAGCCGCGGTCACCTTATTTTACAATAGTCATGTTGTAAAGGCCACGACAGTCTGTATCACTGATTCCCTTAGACCGCTGCAAATGTGAACAGAATCCAAGGTTTCCTTTTAACGTAGACTACTGTAATTATAACAAGTCTCTGCGTGAATGCCTACAGTACCTTTCTGAACCTGTACATCTAAACTATTAATGATTCAAAAAAATAAATTTTAACACGATTAATACAGTGTTTGGATTCATTAAAGTAACTATAGTAATCGCTCCTACTAAATTCTTAATAAATTACATAGTTTTTGTAATCATTACAAAAAGTGGTCACATATCCGAGCTGTAATATAGACTATTGTAATCAGGTCCTCCAAGCTCTAATGCATTTCGTTACGCTAAAGTTTCAAAAGCTATTTAGGGTAACTAACCGCCGGGGGCAGCACTTGTGGTCACCACTACATACAATTGTCCTGTCGGTGACATCCCTATTGCAATTGTGTACGTGCGCTAATGTGCTACTAGACAGCAGTTTTAATAAATATTAAAAAGAATTTTTTTATTTATTGAATAAAAAGTGCCCTTATTAACACCACAACTAACAGCACATTTCCTACCAATTTTCAACTGTATTTGTACTGCAAAAACAATAACTTAGATTCTTTTTAATAATAATTTAAATTTGAGGTTAGGTTTCAGAATGTTTATTTATATGAGGGTTATTATTACTTAAAATATTACAAAATATAGAGAACACTATTAGTGTTCACTGTATTTTATTATAACTATAAATCATTAAATTTTAATAACAAAAAAATATAAAATAATGTGTATTATATACACAACAGCTGTATATTTATTACAAATTTTAGTAATGATGCAATTCATTATATATACCTAAAAGAAGTTAAACAAAAACTTTTTTATTTTTGAATAAATAAAACAAGTATTTTTCTATAATATTTATTAAAATTGTTGGTTACTATTTAGCGCACGTACACAATTGCAATAGGGATGTCACCGACAAGACAATTGTATGTAGTGGTGACCACAAGTGCTGCCCCCGGCGGTTAGTTACCCTAAATAGATTCTGAAACTTTGGCGTAACGAAATGCATTAGAGCTTGGAGGGCCTGATTGTAATCATTACGAAAGAAATTTTCTCCGTGTACTCAACAGCATTCGTACCTAAACTTGGCCTGGCTCCAAAAAATACTCAGGTCGAAACTCATTTTATCTAGCTACCATTTGTTCGAAATAAGATGATCCATTCAATGACTTTTTCTTCTCCAGAAGTTTAAAATCTCTTCCACCAACAAGCTGCTGGTCAATTCTGGGGAGAAAAAATGCTTTACCCCAGTTTTGTAGTTTACTTGAGCAAAATATTAAAAAAGTTTTCAAAATTTATTTAATACTACATATACAATTAAAATTCGAGACATCGGTAATAATTAACCACATGAACTCTTTTTCAAATTGGGAAACCAAATATAATTCTATTGCATTTAAAACAGATTTTTCTAACAGTGTAGGTATCTATTTGTTTAATTATCTTCAATTCTTTTTAAAAGGAAAAACAAGAGTAAAAATATTTCCATAACACCGTGCATGTCTTTATTGGACATCAAAATAATGTACAAACATATGTTTAAAATTAGAGATAATAAAATTTTACTAAGAAAGAAATCATGGACAAAAATATAGTCCCTTTTTTACAAACATGACTACAGTAACTCTTATATATACCTATACATTTTTCCATTTGTTTACCGTTTGAATTTGAAATCCATTTTGGCTTTAGTAAATATTGTGAGTAATCTGGATCAGAGAAAAAGAATTCAATTCCTTATATATATTTATATACACTTCTCCTTATATAGATTTTTAGAACTATTTCTTCGTACAGTACATATTTAATGAAGAATAGAGAACATAATAAATTGAAAAAATATTAATTTTAATTAGTTTAAAAATTCGTTAATCAAATTAAACCGAATATAGAAGTCTTTGAAAGGGAAAAGACAATATTTCTTTTTGTTAGTCACTTTTAAATAAAAGTAACCTGCCATTCTCTTTCAAGAGTTTCATTAATTTACACACTCCTCTCTGAATAATTTAATTTTAAGTACCTTACTTCATGCAGTATCAGCACAGGGGTGAAGAGTAATTTCATTATAACGCTGAAAGCCTATCTTGATGAGGGGAATATCCATTATTTTCTTCATTTATGTGATTTTTATTTGATACATTTTGTAGATAATGTCGTTACCAAAAATTATCTTCCAAAAATAATTATTTTTATTTCTAATTAAATGTATTCTAAAAAGTTATTCATTATTTATTCATCATTACCTACAAACTAAAATCGAATTTATGAACTATTAAAAAATGTAATGAATGATGGTGTTAACCTCTTCGCAGTCCAGTTAAAAATTGCTTGTGTTCATGCTTGTGGTCCAAAAACAGTCCGAAAAAAAGTTTACAAAAAATATTATTTCATCATATGTAAGGTTTTTGAGATCGCTGAATTCGAATTTGAATTCAGTTTTTTAAAATTCAAAATTGCGGATCCAACATGGCGGACAAAAAATTAAAAATCCATCGGATTTGCTTAAAACTTGCTACTTGGGGGGTTTTCAGGTTCGCTGATTACGAATATAATGTCTGATTTTCAAAATTCAAAATGGCGGATCCAATATGGCGGATAATCTTAAGATTGATGCGATTCGATGGAAATTCGTTTCTCGGGGGTTTTTGGGGTCGCTGAATTCGAATTTGATGTTCGTTTTTCAAAATTCAAAATGTCAGATTCAATGTGGAGACCTAATTTTTTAAAAAGAGTCTTACCATAGGAGCAATTTGCCAATTTTTTTATTACCTATAAATAAAAATAAGTACAACTACAAAAAAGTAAATAAAATAAAAGTTAGATTTTCGTTTGATAATTCTTGTCACATTGATGAAATACGTTTTTCAGCTGGAATACGGAGAGGAGTTATGGCTGCAAATGTTAGAAAAAGCGGGAGTGAAGCACACAGTATTCAACACACGACAAATCTATCCCGACGATTTAATGACAAAATTGGCTGCTGCCCTCGCAGATCACATTGGAGAGAGTATCAATAGTGTCATGGAATTTTTCGGAAAATGTTTCGTTCGATTTTTCAGTAATCTTGGGTAAGGAAATATAGTTAATATCACTTTCTTAAAATCTAACAAAGAAATTAAATATACCTATGTCATTATTTTAATTAAAAAATTATAATGATGAATGACTGAAACGTTTTTAAAAACAATTCTCATAAAGAATTGTTACAAAAAATGAAAACACAAACAAATCAACATGAGAAAAGGGAAAAATAATTTTTAAAGAAAATTCATCACAAAAAACAATTGAATCGAAATTGTTGTAATCCACTTTGAAGGCAACTTTAACTGAATATTCTCCATTCTATTTACCTCATACCCTAAAGCGTCCCTTGAAACACGAGCCTGTAGAAGTAAAGAGGAATACTAAACTTACGAGAATTTCATTGTCTCAAGAGAGAGAAAAAAAGCTTGATGCTTTAAAATGAGCTTTTGAAAAAATTGGAATACTGGCTTAGAAACAGTTGCTGTTTAATTTCACTCGGGATAAAAAAATGAAAGATAAAACAATCCAAATGAAAACATATAATAATTTATGTAATTCTGTCTATTTATAAATCTAAAGCATAATTGAAGTGCGAAAGATTATTTTTTAATTGCAAATAAATAATTTTAATAATTAAATTTTAATCGCTTATTCCAATTTTATTAGATACGACTGCACCATAAAAGCAACTGGACGTTATTTTTGTGATTTTTTGGGAAGTGTCGACAACATTCACATGCAAATGCGATTTACATATCCGAAAATGAAATCTCCCTCTATGTATATAACTCATGTGGATCCTCATGGAGTGATTTTAGTTTATCGAAGCACAAGACAGGGGTTTACACATTACTTTATGGGTGAGAATTTTACAATTGTAATTTTCTTTTGCATTACGATACAGAAATAATATTTTGACTCACTTGCTGAATATAGTATTTATATTTTAACAGTTTATAAACAAAAAAAATGTTATTTTAAGTGTTGTTATGAAATTACATTGCAATTCTTTACTAAAGAGGTACTAAAAAAATAGTGAATAATAATAGTTCTGAAAAAATAATAAAAATTATTCGATCATTAAGTTAAATAATTTGTACTCTTGTAAACTTTTGGAAAAGTATTTTTTTACGTGTTCTTAGGTCAACTGTATCAAATAGCTAAAGAACTTTACGAAACAAGTTTAGATATTAGAGTCCTCGAAACTTCAACCAACATCCCAGGTAGTAGAAGTGTGAAAGTTACTTTTCGCATAGATTTCGATAACAGAGAATATGTAAGTACCAGTGAAATAAGTTTTTTTATAATAATAAATACAATATAATAGATATTAGCGAAAAAAATATTTTTGAAAGTTATGATATAATTTTAAAAAATTCTTCATTCTTATAAAATTTTAATTATTTGTAATTAATGGAACACGTCAATATTCCTTAAAAATTATAAGTTTGAATATCCGGTGCATAACTGTTTTAAATATCTTTTTACACAAAAACTATAGTTATTACAAAGACATAAAATACAAAGATTTATTTTTAAATTTCTCATATATCTAATACAGACATTAATATTTGTTTCTTCTGAATTTAATAAAATAAAAACTTTATCTAACTCGTATAAGAAGATAAGTGGTAAAATTAAAAAAAGAAAAATGACTCGGAGTGATTGTTGACTTCAATATTTAATTCATTTGTCAACCGAGTGATAAATTCGTTTATATTATTTACAGAAAGAAATTACACAGAAGTTTTTCCTAATTAAATTTTTAGATTTATATAAAAGATATATATTTATTAGATATCATACAAAGAAGATCTCAGACTAGTACATGAAATATCATTTGCAAGCATTAAAAAAATTATTTATTAATCAAAAGTTATTGATATATCATCAGGGTTGCCACAAGCCAGGAAAATCAGGGAGTTCAGGGAAAAGTCAGGTATTTTTATCAAAAGTACTGGAAAAAATTAAATGTATAGAATTCATAACAAAATTCTGAAGTTTTGTGTCTTTTTCTTTCTCATATAAAATTACCAGGAATTCTAAAAAAACCTTTAATTTTTTCTATTTCTGACAATAATTTATTTTAAATAACTTAATTCTATTAAAGAACTGCCATAAAGTTATTACTTATAAATCATTTAACACTGAGAAAACATACTTAATTCAAATAGAAAAATAATTTTAAGTGATTTTGTTTAATTTAGATTAGTTTGTAAGCTTAATCCCAATATGTACCTAACCTGGACAGTGAAAAGGGACCTTACGTGCAAAAATAAGTTTTCGAGAAAACAGCAGTTAAAGTTTAACTTAGAAAAACCCTTGTAACTTTTTTAAATATTAATATTTTTTATTCAAGTTAGGCTTATTTTTTTTACCGTGGATCGCAGTATCAAAATAAAAAACATACAAGTAATGGAAATTTTTTTTTAATAATTGTTTATATAAATTAATAACAAACTCCCCAAACATAGAAAAAATAATCTAAGTTTTCTAAAGAGCTACAATAAGTATAAATAAGTGACACATGTTTGTAAGGGTTTCCGAGGCCGCTGATTACGAATATGATGTTAAATTGACAATTTGACAGTTGACAGCTGTCAACTTCTCTAAAAAGTGATCGTTTTTTGTAAAAAAAACAGTAATAAGGTTTTTGAGGTCGCTGATTACGGATATGATATCTTTGAATTTTAACTGTTGACAGTTGTCAAAGAAACTGTTAACTTTTCTAAATAATAAAAAATTATCGTCTTCGTCATTTTAATTTGTATAATAACAAAAAATTAGTTTTTTCGTATTTTTGGGGTTGGGACAAGTCACACCCAGAAAGCCTCCCCCGGACAAGTCCTCCCAGGACAAGTCTCCACGGAGACATAACTTCCCATGGGACAAGTCTTCCCATGGACAGCTCCTCCCAGAGGACAAGTCTTCCCAGGGACATCTCTCCCCAAATGTAAATATTAAAAGTAAATAATGCCATGGGTGGACAAGTCTCCCCGGGACATCTCTCCCCAGTAAAAAATTGTTTATTAAAACAGTTATTAAAACAGTAATATTTACATTTGGGGCGAGATGTCCCTGGGAAGACTTGTCCTCTGGGAGGAGCTATCTATGGGAAGACTTGTCCCATGGGGAGTTATGTCTCTGTGGAGACTTGTCCGGGGGAGACTTTCTGGGTGTGACTTGTCTCATATTCCCATCTTAAAGGGCGTTTCAAACCCTATCCGAATCAACAAAAAAGTAAAAAAATGATTTTTTGGCACGTAAGGTCCCTTTTCATAGACCAGGCCACATATGGTCAAAATCGCGGAGCATGTAACGTAACAGTCTTTTTGTTTTGTCCATAACTTTTAAATAACAAGGAATTAATAAATTTTTATGTTTGCATCTTAAAAATATATTTTTTTTAACAATATTGCATAGGAATATAAATTTTTTTGTATTCATCAATTAAAAGTTATAAACGTTTTAAAAAGACTGTTACCCCGAGTCGAAATTTAAGCCCTACTTTCACCCTGAATTTTCAGGGTCTATTGAGTGTTAGGAGTAGTAAAGTAGGGTCTAATTCTAATACAATTAGACCCTACTTTGACTCCCAAAACAGGCGGAAATTTGCCAATCTTCCATTTGGAGAAGCAAAGTAGGGTCTACTTCTAAGAAACCTATACCGTACTTTTAAACCTCGTAGACCCTACTTTCATACTCCTAGACTCTACAATTAAAAAAAGAAAAATTTGAAGATTTGCTCAGATTCAAATGAAGCACTTGGATGAGTAAAACACATCAGTATTTATGAATTTGGAGTACTTTTTGCATTTGCAGTGTTTCAAGTAATGCATTAAAAAATAATTCAAAATTTTCTTTTAGAATGTAGGGTCTAGGAGTATGAAAGTAGGGTCTACGAGGTTTAAAAGTACAGTATAGGTTTCTTAGAAGTAGACTCTACTTTGCTTCTCCAAATGGAAGATTGGCAAATTTCCGCTGTTTTGGGAGTCAAAGTAGGGTCTAATTGTATTAGAATTAGACCCTACTTTACTACTCCTAACACTCAATAGACCCTGAAAATTCAGGGTGAAAGTAGGGCTTAAATTTCGACTCGGGTAGACCCTACTTTACTACTCCTAATACTCAACAGACCCTGAAAATTCAGGGTGAAAGTAGGGCTTAAATTTCGACTCGGGACGTTACAAAAGTTTCGTTTTTCGCGATTTTGACCATATATAGAAAATATCTACTGCTTTGATTCGAAAATATTATTTGTTTGAATAATTATGTTTAATTATAGTAGACTCTGAGAGGAGTTATTTTACCTTGGTGTGAGCTCAAAATTCATTAGAATACTAAAATACTTTTACGAAATAGCCATGATCGCGACACGAACTCAAGGAGGTTTTTCAGACTTCGTGGATGTTAGTTTGGGATTATTACAGGGAGACACTTTGAGCCCTTCTTTATTTTCTTTATTCATAAGTGACATTGAAGAATACTTTATTAAATATGGTGCCCGTGGCCTGTCCATAAATTCGCGCTCAGAATTATTACTGCTGGCATATGCCGATGATTTTGTTATTTTGGCGGATACAGTTAGAGATATGCAAAATAAAATTAATATTTTAAATAAATATTGTAACGAAAATTTAATGACTGTAAATTGCTCTAAATCAGAAATCGTCATTTTTCAAAAGGTTGTCAAAAGAAAACACCCCTCTTTTTTCTTAGGAAAGGAACAAATTGAAATATTTAAAGAATATAAATATTTTGGAGTATTTTTTTCTAATTCTGGAGTGTTTCTTAAAGCCTGTAAAACCCAGTAAAAAAAATTCGATACATACGGACCGCGGAGTTCGTATACGAGCTCGGTAGCTCGTATGAGAAATATGAGAAATCTCTCATACGAGCCTTTTCTCCCAGTGTGCACGTACTATAACTGTTCTAGACCAAAAAAAGAACAGTGTTCTAGAATAAGTGTTACAATTTTATTATAGAAACAGTTCTAGAGCTTTGTTCTAAATTTGTTCTGGAACAGTTGTTCTGTATCTGTTCTATAACAGACATGTAACATTTGTTCTAAATTAGTTATAGAATTTTGAAGTAACATTGTTCCTACAGTGTTCTAGAACACTGTTACAAAAATTTAATATAACTGTTCTTTCACTATAAACTCGTGTTTATTTTCACTACACGGACAGATATTATTAAATTTTATAAAAGTATTTTACAAGTGTAGGACAAAATGCGACAAAGGAAAATTTTGCTATCAACAAAACTAACACAGTAAATCTTAATTTAAGATCGGTCTTAAATTCAGCACTGTCTGCTATAATGTTAAAGGATACAAAAATTTTGTATCTTAATTTAAGGCTGCTTTCCTGCTTAAAAATAAGACTTTCTTTTTTCGAGAAAAATAAAAAAAAACTGAAAATATAACTAAAAAAAAATTTTAATGTGGGAGAAGCCCGCCTCTGATAGTATTATTCCTCACTTTTAAAATATAAAGGGAGTCAAATTGACTTCCTAGTTGGTACTAAAAGGTACTAAAACCAGACCCGAGCCCCCTCCAACGTTTTAAAAAAAAGCCTTTTTTAAAGTGACTCGTGGAGGAAACCATACAGAGGCGGGCGAAGCCCGCCTCTGCTAGTATTATTCCTCACTTTTAAAATATAAAGGGAGTCAAATTGACTTCCTAGCTCAACAATAATGTCCGACTGTTGGAAAGCTTATGATTGGTTAAATCAAGAAGGTTTCCAACATCTCCAAGTCAACCACACATACAATTTTGTGGATCCAGAAACCGGAGCTCATACGCAACACATTGAGAGGACATGGCGCGAACACTAGGGACCACATTCCACGTTACGGACGGATAACAGAACACATGGACGGATACATTGCTGAGTTTCTTTTTAAAGAAAATTCCCAAACCACACTCAACGGTACCACAGAATCTTTGAAGCAATTCAAGGAATGGCGAAGTCGCCATCTGCAGAGGCTACTGAAACTATTGAAGTTTAATCTTCATAAAAACATCCATGGTTAGCACAACCATTTCAATCGGCCCTTTTCAGGGCCAACAATTATTTTTACGTGGATAACTTCAAATCATACATTTCATTTTTCTAAAGAATGAAAAAATGAATACACTGAGAGGGTTGTCTTGCGCCCACCTTTTTAAAATTTTCTTTCACATCCCTGTATCTAAAATAATTGATTCTATCATCTTATTTTCATTTTTTTTGGATAAATTGAAACGTTTTTTAGGTTATTTTCAGTTATTTTCTTTTTTTTCCAAAAATTATTTATTTTAGGAAAAAAATCCATAGAACAAAAAAAGCGTAATATAATGATATCTACAACTTTTATATACAACATTTTTTTAAAATTTTTAATATTTAAAAAGTTACAGGCAAAAAATCATAATTTTAATTTTGTTTCCCATCCCTGGCATTCCTAAAATCGATTTTTTGTCTTCTCCCATCGAATTCTTCATTTTTTAACTAAATGAAAACTTTTCCAAATAGAATTTACCATTTATCTTAAAAATTGGGAACATTAAAACTTTTTTAGGTTATTTTCAGTTTTTTTCATTGTTCTCGAAAAATAATCAATTTAAGAAAAAAATTCATAGAAACAAAAAACGTAATCTAATGAGATCTACAACTTTTATGTACAACATTTTTCAAATTTTCAATATTAAAAAGTTACAAAAAAAATCATAATTTTAATTTTGTTTCCCATCCCTGGCATTGTTAAAATCAACTTTTTTGTTTTCCCCCATCTGATATTTCATTCTTTAGTCAAATGAAAGCATTTCCAAAAAGAATTAACCATTTATCTTCAAAATTGGGAAAAGTCCTTCTTCTGCATAATTACCAAATTTAGTAAAGTTATATTAAAAATTTGTTAAAAGTTTTCGATATTTGATATAACTTTACTAAATATAGTATAATTTTTATTAAAGTTTAATACTTCTAATATAATAACTAATATAATAACTTTCTTTCCGTGTAGAGTGCAGCCGCGTTTTTGCATGAATTACAAAAAATCTTTTGAATTTAGATACTTAGAAAGACTCGTACCGATGATTCGTGAACAATTAAATAATTTTTCACTGTCAGCTTGCATAAATTTTCAAAATTTTAAAAACATTATTCACCAACAATAACATCAAATATTTAATTAATTTATTATCAATTATTAATTAATAGGTATATCATAAAAATACAATAATAAATTATTATTATTATTAACTAATTAATTAAAATTTGTTATTATTTGTAGCATAATTATATATTATTATTTGTAATATATATATATATATATAGAATGTTCTAGAATTGTTACAGACTTTGGTTCCTATTTTGTGCCTCCAGGGGGACGACATTTTGACCTGCCTGTTCCTCACCAGTTACAGAACTTGTTCTTTTTGTTCTGGAATAGTTATAGAATTATTCTGTAACTTTGCACACTGGGCCGTAATGAGAAGTGTATAGATGCTTGTATACGAGGTGACTTTTAAAGCATTTTTATTAATGTAACACTATTTTAAAGTAAATGTAGATAATAGAAATGAATTTTCTCATCTAAAACAAAGCTAAATTCATAAGGGAAATGAAGTTTTAAGAAAAAAAGGATAATTTTGTTCAAAAAATTTATTCACACTGAAAAAGGTTAGAATTTGATAATTCCTTGTTACTCTTACTTACCGACATTAGATATCTCTCGGATGCGGTAAGCACGATTTTGTATTAGCGGTAGAATAAATAAATTTTTCTTCATTACTAATTAATAATTATTATTTATTTATTATATAAATGTTCTTATATAAAATAATTAAATTTAATACAAAATCGTGCTTACCGCATCCGAGAAATATCTAATGTCGGTAAGTAAGAGTAACAAGGAATTATCAAATTCTAACCTTTTTTCAGTGTGAATAAATTTTTTTTAACAAAATTATTCTTTTTTTCTTAAAACTTCATTTCCCTTATGAATGTAGCTTTGTTTTAGATGAGAAAATTTATTTCTATTATCTACATTTACTTTAAAATAGTGTTACATTAATAAAAATGCTTTAAAAGTCACCTCGTATACAAGCATCTATACACTTCTCATTACGGAAAAGGCTCGTATGAGAGATTTCTCATACGAGCTACCAAGCTCGTATACGAACTCCGCGGTCCATGTATCGAATTTTTTTTACTGGGAAGCTCAGTATCATCGGCTAACGTGGCGACAGGTAGAGTCCTTGATGTTTTGGCTGGGTCAAGGTCGGATTCCTGGTACGCAAAGGATAGACTTCTCGTTAGCATTATAATTTCAACCCTGCTGTATGACTCTGAGGTTTGGGGCTTGCGTTATGTGGAGGAGTTAGAAAAAGTACAAAATAATTATTTTAAAAGAATCCTACAACTCCCACCGTACACCCCGAATTACGCAGTCAGAATAGAGATAGGGAGGAATCCAGTAAGCTGTTTTCTTTTTAAAAGACTTCTCTCTTGGCTGGTTAAGCTGTTGTCGATGCCCGACGATCGCTTCCCAAAAATTTGTTTTGTTCGGCTCAAGGAATTATCTAAATTATTAATGTGTAATATTAAATTTAATTGGATCAAACAAGTAGAAGATTTTTTTAAACAAATCAACCGAATAAACGAATGGAAGAATCTGACCATGACCTCGCTAGAGAGAAATAGCGAGACCCGGTTGCGAGAGTTTGAGATGTCCAAACGAATCGCAGATCGAGAAAGACTTTTAATTTTGTCCCGCCTGCAGATCTATCCAAGCCTCAAACAGGAAACAGAAAGAGCCCCTTATCTTGATAAAAAATTCAAATCAATTATACACAACTGATTGCTCAACTTCGTTTCTTTATGTTCGAGAACTATAGAATTATCTTGCAAGGAAAAAATGCTAAATTTGGTAATAAAAACTGCGAGTGTTGCAACTTGCTCGTCCTAGAGGACTCTTTTCACTTCTTAACAATTTGTCCAGCCTATGCTGAAATTAGATTAACATATTTTATAAGTCAACAGGCTATAGAGAAACCTGGTGTGTTTTGGACGGATCTGCTGGCATCGGACGATGTTCAGAAGCTAAAGAGCGTTTATAATTTTGTTGTAGAGATGCTTAAAGTTCGTTCCCAAAAACCAGACAGAATAATTTAATTTTAAAAAAGAAAAAAAAAAATTGTTTTCATATAATTATAAGTTAAGAAAATGTATTAAATAAGTTGAAACTACTTTTTGTATAAATTCTTTGAATTTTAAGACAAAATAAATTCTATTCTATTCTATTCTATTCTATTCTATTCTATTCTATTCTATTCTATTCTATTCTATTCTATTCTATTCTATTCTATTCTATTCTATTCTATTCTATTCTATTCTATTCTATTCTATTCTATTCTATTCTATTCTATTCTATTCTATTCTATTCTATTCTATTCTATTCTATTCTATTCTATTCTATTCTATTCTATTCTATTCTATTCTATTCTATTCTATTCTATTCTATTCTATTCTATTCTATTCTATTCTATTCTATTTATTCTATTCTATTCTATTCTATTCTATTCTATTCTATTCTATTCTATTCTATTCTATTCTATTCTATTCTATTCTATTCTATTCTATTCTATTCTATTCTATTCTATTCTATTCTATTCTATTCTATTCTTTCTATTCTATTCTATTCTATTCTATTCTATTCTATTCTATTCTATTCTATTCTATTCTATTCTATTCTATTCTATTCTATTCTATTCTATTCTATTCTATTCTATTCTATTCTATTCTATTCTATTCTATTCTATTCTATTCTATTCTATTCTATTCTATTCTATTCTATTCTATTCTATTCTATTCTATTCTATTCTATTCTATTCTATTCTATTCTATTCTATTCTATTCTATTCTATTCTATTCTATTCTATTCTATTCTATTCTATTCTATTCTATTCTATTCTATTCTATTCTATTCTATTCTATTCTATTCTATTCTATTCAGGGACCGTCACGAAGCAAAGGTATCGTGTCGGTATCGTGTCACGATACGATACGGTTCTACCACGAAGAAGAGTATCGTGTCGCGACACGATGCCGACACGATACCGACACGATCCGTTTTTTCGTATCGTGTCGCATTACATAAATAGCCGAATCAATTAAATGACATATGGACAATCATATTATACAAAATTACAAAATAATATTGGGGCCATCCATAAATTACATAAGATAATTTTTTTTTTAATTTACCCCCCCCCCTTCCCCTCTTGTAATATATTTTACATACATTAGCGCCATTTTTTATTGTTTGTAAGAATTTGCAGACCCCCATCCCCCTAAATGTCTTACGTAATTTATGTAATTACATTACATATAATAACTTAGTAACAAATTCAATATGGCGGACATGCGCAGAAGTGCAATTTAGTATTTATTGCTGCGCAGTAGTTGCTCCCACACTTGGACATGCGCAATAGTGCAAATTAGTACTTATTGCTGCGCAGTAGCCTATCACTACACTTGGACATGCGCAGTAGTGCAAATTAGTACTTATTGCTGCGCAGTAGCATACCAAAACACTTGGACATGCGCAGTAGTGTAATTTGGTATTTATCGCTGCGCAGTAACATAATTTAGTATTAATTGATGCGCAGTAGTCTAATTTAGTATTAATTGATGCACAGTAGTGTAATTTAGTATAAATTGCTGCGTAATAGTGTAATTTTGTATTTATTGCTGCGCAGTATGTAGGTCGAATATACTGAGCAGCAATTAATACTAAACTAGACTACTGCGCAGCAATAAATACCAAATTACACTACTGCACATCAATATATACTAAATTATACTACTGCACAGCAATAAATACCAAATTACACTACTGCGCATCAATTAATGCTAATTTAGACTACTGCGCAGCGATAAATACCAAATTACACTACTTCGCATCAATTAATACTAATTTAGACTACTGCGCATCAATTAATACTAAATTACACTACTGCGCAGCAATAAATACCAAATTTCACTACTGCGCATCAATTAATACTAAATTAGACTACTGCGCATCAATTAATGCTAAATTAGACTACTGCGCATCAATTAATACTAAATTAGACTACTGCGCATGTCCAAGTGTGGTGGTAGACTATTGCGCAGCAATAATTTTTAAAGTAGATTACTGCGCAACAATCACTTCTAAATTGCACTTCTGCGCATGTTCACATATAGTTGTAGCACACTGCGCAGAAATAAATACTAAATTCCACTACTGCGCATGTGCAAGTGCAGTGGTAGTACACTGCGCAACTTAAAATATATATATTTTGGTTTTTACAAGATGGCCGTATATGCGTCATGTGCTGATAAAAAGCATTTTTTAATGTAACATGTGCGACACGTTAATTTCGTATCGTGTCGGTATCGTATCGTGTCGCGACACGATACTTTTCTCGACACGATGCATCGTGTCGGGCGTCGACACGATACCGACACGATACTCATTTTCGTGTCACATCGTGTCGGTGGTGGTCCCTGATTCTATTCTATTCTATTCTATTCTATTCTATTCTATTCTATTCTATTCTATTCTATTCTATTCTATTCTATTCTATTCTATTCTATTCTATTCTATTCTATTCTATTCTATTCTATTCTATTCTATTCTATTCTATTCTATTCTATTCTATTCTATTCTATTCTATTCTATTTTATTTTATTCTATTCTATTCTATTCTATTCTATTCTATTCTATTCTATTCTATTCTATTCTATTCTATTCTATTCTATTCTATTCTATTCTATTCTATTCTATTCTAATTATGTTTAATTCAAACATATTTTCTGTTTTATTTCAACAAAAATTATATTTAAAAATTTTCTGTTTGATTCAAACTTAAAAGTTGATTATAATTATAAATAATTTAAAATCAACCATAACTTATGCTTGAATTAAATATATTATTTCTTTAAATGAACCAAAAAATATGTTTCAATTAAACTTAAATATGTTTGACTGTATTGCAAAGATAATTTAAATTTGATTTAAACAAAATATGCTTGATTCAAATAAATCGTTTTCTCAGTAGATGAAGAATCTTAATGAAAAATTTGAATTTTAATTCTGTTAAAATTAGTTTCAATTTTAAAAACTTTAACGCAATTCTTTAATAGAATTCAAACGATCTTAATAAATATCAAAATTCATTCCAGAAATTCAATTATTTTCAAAAATTTTTTAAAAAATTCTCGTCAATATTTCAATTATCTTTATAAATATCAAAATTCTTCTCCAAAATTCAATTATTTTCAAAAATTTTAATAAAATTCATGGCAAAATTGTAATTATTTCACTGGAATTCAATTATTAAACATATTTGCATAAATTTTTTCGAAAAAAACCAATTGTTTGGAACTTTTTTATAAAGTTTTTCGCAATAATTCAATTATTTTCATAAATAGTAAAAACTCATAATAAATTAAATTAAAAAATGGATCTCAGTAAGAATGTACTTAGTAAAATTAATTTTCGACACTTTTTTCACAGCCACGCAATTGACTCAACGGCGAATTAGAGAAATCGATGATTGAAAATATTGCTTCGCTCGGTCCGACTCTTTTTGTAATATCTCGGCAACCCGTTAATATTTTTTGCTGTTCTTGGTCTCTATTTAAAGCTTAGGTTACAAGGAATAGTATGTAAAAGTAACAATTTTTTTCATAAACTTTTCTAAATTTTGCCAGGAGTCAAAGTCGGGGTAAGAAATTCCGAAAAAAATAGAATTATTTTTTTGTCTTCATAACATGATATCTCGCTTCCTATTTATGCAATACAACTTAAAATAGTGGCATTTTATTGGAAATTTAATAAGCTTTTCAATGCAATTTAAAAAAAGCATCTAGCTTCATTTTTAACGGAGTTATCACTCTTTCTGTGCGGTTTTTTTTAATAGCTCGAGATGTTAGCGTTCACACAATTTCCACCGGTAGACATATATTTAATTAAAGAATTTCCGAATAATAAAAATTTTTTAAAAATTGAATTGTAAACAAATGGATTTGAAAATTCTCAAAGAACTTTATTAAAAATTATTAATAATAATTGATTTTAAGAAGAATTTTATTTAAAAATTGTAGAAAATAATAATTGAATTGTAATGATGAAAATGATTTTGAAAAAGTTACTGTAACAATATTCTTATAATATAAAATAATGATTTTGTCACTCGGTTATGAGTTGTTGAATTTAAAAAAGGTTTGAATTTGAATTCTTGAAAATCTTAATTCCCATGGAAAAATAATAATGATTAAATATTTATTTAAAAATGAAATTATTGATGTTTTCGAATAATTTTCCAATTAAATAAATTCGTAAATAAATGTAATAGAACACTTTTTTGATTAGAGAGTGGGGCAAGACGGGGTAGAGGGTAAGACGGCCACCGGCCTTATTTAACAAACGAATTAACCAATCGCGATTATATTTTACATAATACTGCACCGAGACGATAGTTTCTTGTTTACAAAACCTAAAAGCCATGAGAACAAATCTTTTATCTGTTTTACTAAAAAAAACTGTTTTTGACGATTTTCTTGTCATTTTTTCACTTTTTTTAGGAGGTGTTTATTACTTAATAATAACAGTTAATGAACTGTATAAATTTTTTTCTACACGGAGAAAATTTCTTTCGTAATGATTACAATAGTCTATATTACAGCTCGGATATGTGACCACTTTTTGTAATGATTACAAAAACTTTGTAATTTATTAAGAATTTAGTAGGAGCGATTACTATAGTTACTTTAATGAATCCAAACACTGTATTAATCGTGTTGAAATTTATTTTTTGGAATCATTAATAATTTAGACGTACAGGTTCAAAAAGGGAACTGTACTCATTCACGCAGAGACTTGTTATAATTACAATAGTCTACGTTAAAAGGAAATCTTGGATTCTGTTCACATTTGCAGCGGTCTAAGGGAATCAGTGATACAGACTGTCGTAGCCTTTACAACAGGACTATTGTAAAATAAGGTGACCGCGGCTGCCTTGCCTTCTTATTTTACTATAGTTCTTCGTAAAGACTACTATTGCTATATTTCTGATTACAAATGACTGTTGTAAATTTGAAAAAGAAAATTTTCAACTAAAATAAATTTTTTTTTGTAATTCATGACTTGCGTAAAGTACGTAAGTTACCTAATTAGTGCAATTTACAATAATTCGTTCATTACGTAACTTAAGCTATTTATGTAAGTAAAACTTACGTTATATACGTAACTTACATTATTTACGTAACTTACGTTAGTTACGTAAGATAACTCACTTGTTTATATAACTCACTTTTGTTATTTACGCAACTTACGTAAGTTACGTTACTTACGTAAGTTGTTTAAATTACATAACAATTTATACAGGCAAGACATCTTGCACCTTCGGTGCGTGTGTTAGAAAAACAAATTTTCACTATAGAAATGTAATAAAAAATAGACCTTACAATATTCAAGACTATAACAATGAACAATAATTGTATTAATTATTGAGAACGAAGTGATTTTTTTACATTTAAAGTATACAAGACTTTCTCGCAAGCGGTGAACTTTCATAGCAGTTAGTATATAAGGAAGTTTAAGTCATGTATAAATATGTGTAAATAGCGATCGTTATTATGTTATGCGTTTAGTATTTAAGTTAAATTTATGTATTTAGGGTTTAGTGAAATTGTCTAATTTAATAATATAATTAATCTTGAAGTGGGTAGTCTTGAAAGAGTGAAATTGATGTGCAATACATGATTAGAAGTCATGAATTACAAAAAAAATTTTATTTTAGTTGAAAATTTTCTTTTTTAACTTTACAACAGTCATTTGTAATCAGAAATATAGCAATAGTAGTCTTTACGAAGAACTATAGTAAAATAAGAAGGCAAGGCAACCGCGGTCACCTTATTTTACAATAGTCCTGTTGTAAAGGCTACTACAGTCTGTATCACTGATTCCCTTAGATTGCTGCAAATGTGGATAGAATTCAAGATTTCCTTTTAACGTAGACTATTGTAATCAGTCACATAGACTTTGTGCTAACTTATATTTAGTTCGTATTTATTTCAAATAAATTTTTAATGAGTACGTTCGACTTACAGAATTGTTACAACAAAGCTACTTTAGGCATTACGAAAAGTGGTCACATATCCGAGCAGTACTGTTCGACTATTGTAATCATTAACAGAAAATTTTTCTCCGTGTAACTGTCAAGGGTTACAGAAGAAAAGAAGCATTTGTTTTTTTTCTTTGTTGAATCCTAAATTGTGATATTTAATCGTTTTATTAAATTTCGTAGGTGCGGGCAAGATGGGGTAGGGGAGAGTGGGGCAAGACGGGGTTCACAAATTAGCAAAAAAAAGAGAAATAAGAGAATTTAAGAAAACTACTAAAATCAAGACTGAATAAAATAAGAGTGACCAAAAAGAAAAAAGCTTGTCAGGTTAAATCATCAATTAGCGATGGTAAAGTGGACAATACACCTTGTCTCTATTGTAATGGTTATTATTTAGACTCAAATAAAGGCTGGGCTGCTTTTTTTGTCTGCGGAGCAATTCCATGTGAAGTGATCGACGATTTTTGGACATTGTTAGCAATTTTCTTGAAACTTTTTTTCCTTGTAGCTATAAGGATAAGATATGATAAAGTGAAGGCGATTTTGAAAATTTCGAAAAAAATTTGAAAATATTCAAATTTGAAAATTAATGTACTAATTTTTTAAAATTAAGATAACTCCGGTTGTTTTCAATATTTTTTCAAAATTTTTTTTTTCAATTTCTCAGTATAACTAGTACTTTTTAAATAAATTTTTTAGAAAAAAATTTTTTTAGAAATTATTAAAAATTTTTCAAAAAAAAATTTTTCTTTTTAAATTTTTTGAAAAACACCCCCCCTCCGATTCTTTTTATTTTTTTTATAGTGATAGCCAAAAGTAATAAGAAAATTTTCGTAAAATTTTTATAATGGGATCGCAATAACTTTTCGAGAAATCAACGAAAAAGTCTATGGCGCCCCGTTGAGACTGACGCGCTCCACGTACGTATGTCCAAGAAGTTGGCAACGCCATTTCATTTTTTCTCAACAAAATTTTGATAAAACTAAAAAACGATAATTGTGCTACACTTAGAAAACGATAACAAATATTGTGCTGGAAAAAAATTAAAATATTTTTTAAAAATTAAAAAAAATTTCTTATTATACTTCAATTTTTTTGAACATTTTTCAAAAAATCAAAATTTTGAAAAAATAAAATTTGTGCTGAATTGTTCTCAGCGAGGACAATAAAAAAAGTGTATAACAGTTTTTGAAAAAGTTAATAATTATTCAAAAAAATCACACTTTTTGAACCTTTTTGAAAAATCAAAAGTTTGGAAAAATAAAATTTGTCCCGAATTGTGCTCGTGAGCACAATAATACAGTCTCAAAACAATGTTTCAAAAAGTTAAAGAATTATTTGAGAATAATCATAGAGGAAATTGGGGAATTGTGGGTCACCCTCCATTATTTAACAATTTTTAAAAATTTTTATCATCCAATTTTTTTATTTTCTTTTGTTTGTCAAAAGTAAATTTTTTATTAACATTTTATAACTTTACAGTATTTCCCAATTACCTATAAGTCATAAACAACAACCAACTGAAAATTGCAATAAAATATTTATTTTGGGCGTTCAAGTTTTTACAAGAATTTTGAAGAATTGCCTAGTTAAAAAAAATTTTAATATATTGTTTCTTTTTTCTTTACTTCGAGTCCAAAAAAAATTTGCATGAAATTTAAATAAAAAAATAATACAAAGCTTTTTATAAAATGAAGCATTCAGGGAATTGTGGGCCACTATTTTTTTAGAAGTATGCAGGCACATAATATTAAAATCACATATAGCTAAAATAGTAATTTAATTAAAACAATTCTATTCATTGCAATGTGTGAGATAGAGCTGTTGTAAAATTGTTTTTTAGACTTTTTTATTGTGCTCGGCGAGCACAATTCAGCACAAATTTTATTTTTTCAAAATTTTGATTTTTGAAAAATATTCAAAAAATTTTAGACTCAAAAAATATGATTTTTTTGAATAATTATTAACTTTTTCAAAAACTGTTATACACTTTTTTTATTGTCCTCGCTGAGAACAATTCAGCACAAATTTTATTTTTTCAAAATTTTGATTTTTGAAAAATGTTCAAAAAAATTGAAGTATAATAAGAAATTTTTTTTAATTTTTAAAAAATATTTTAATTTTTTTCCAGCACAATATTTGTTATCGTTTTCTAAGTGTAGCACAATTATCGTTTTTTAGTTTTATCAAAAATTTTGTTGAGAAAAAATGAAATGGCGTTGCCAACTTCTTGGACATACGTACGTGAGCGCGTCAGTCTCAACGGGGCGCCATAGACTTTTTCGTTGATTTTCTCGAAAAGTTATTGCGATCCCATTATAAAAATTTTACGAAAATTTTCTTATTACTTTTGGCTATCACTATAAAAAAAAATAAAAAGAATCGGAGGGGGGGTGTTTTTCAAAAAATTAAAAAGAAAATTTTTTTTTGAAAAATTTTAATAATTTCTAAAAAAATTTTTTTCTAAAAAATTTATTTAAAAAGTACTAGTTATACTGAGAAATTGAAAAAAAAAATTTTGAAAAAATATTGAAAACAACCGGAGTTATCTTAATTTTAAAAAATTAGTACATAAATTTTCAAATTTGAATATTTTCAAATTTTTTTCGAAATTTTCAAAATTGCCTTCACTTTATCATATCTTATCCTTATAGCTACAAGGAAAAAAAGTTTCAAGAAAATTGCTAACAATGTCCAAAAATCGTCGATCACTTCACATGGAATTGCTCTGCGGCCAATGGGCTCACTGCAGTTATGCATGAAGATGAAGATGCAACCATTACTTGTGAAATTTGTCGACAGAAATAGGTTGTTTTTTGTTAGTACCCCATCTTACCCGCGGTGGGGTAAGATGGGGAGATTTGCAATTTTTTGAATATTATTAATTATAAGCTATTTTAAGAAACAGATGGCCTTTGTACGCCTTTTTTACGAAAGACTGATTCCCAAAGATGATAATTAAAAATAATAATAAAGTATATATTCGATAATTTTCGTTTTTTTGCGCTTTAAAACTTTCAGTCCCATAATTAGGCCAATTAAAAAATATCTACAATAGGTATAGTACCTATGCTTTTTGGGGTCGCTGATTACAAAACTGGAATCAGATTTTCAAAATTTTGAAAATTCAAAATGGCAGAGTCAATATGGCGGACGATAAAGTAAAAAATTAATCAAATTTACTTGAAAGTTGTCACTCGGGGATTTTTGGGGTCGCTGATTACGAATCTGGAGTCAGTTTTTCAAAATGGAGGATCCAATATGGCAAACAAAATTTAAAAATTAAAAAAAATTTGCTTAAAAATTGTCTCTTGGGGGTTATTGGGTCGCTGATTACGAATCTGAAGTCAGCTTTTCAAAATTCAGAATGGCGGATTCAATATGGCGGACGATAGATTAAAAAATTAATTAAATTTACATGAAAGTAGTCTTTCGGTGGTTTTTGGGGTCGCTGATTACAAATCTGGAGTCAGTTTGTCAAAATTCAAAATGGCGGATCCAATATGGCGGACTAAATTTAAAATGAAACAAATTTGCTTAAAAGTTGGCATTTGGAGGTTTTTTAAGTCGCTGATTCTGAATCTGAAGTTATGGATTTGTGGATCCACTATTTTGAATTTTTAAAAACTGACTTTAGATTTGTAATCAGCGACCCCAAAAACCCCGGGAGACAATTTTAAAGCAAATTTATTTCATTTTTGTCCGCCATTTTGAATTTTTAAAAACTGACTTTAGATTCGTAATCAGCAACCCAAAAACCCCCGAGAGACCATTTTCAAGCAATTTTGTTTAATTTTGCTTCCTCATAAAGGAAGCTTTGTATTAGCAAAATTTTGGTTTGTCATTTTTTGACATATTTATAAATTTTTTTTTATTATGCCTAATACTTTAGTACTTTATATACGCACAGGAACTCCCCGTATAAATGTTCTAAATAAATAAAAAAAAATTTCAACGTATTTTGACCTCCGAAGTCCAAAAAACAAATTTTAAAAATTTGTCCCGATGTGTGTGTGTACTAACATTACATTTGCCTCAATATCTCAGAACGAGAAAGAGCTAAAGGCCTAAATTTTTTTTAAATTGTAGGTCTCCCCGGGGGACATAAAATGAGAGTATTTTCAGCCCGATTCATGAAGTTTAACTATTTTTTTTTGCATTTTTCATTTAGTAAAAAAATGTTTTTTGGACATAACTTAAAAAAATGTTAGGACACTTATAAATCTTTTTCTTTAGTTTTGTAGAGTTTTTTCACACGCATCTTTTGAGCCCTAATTGAACATTTTTCGTCCATATTAACCGGAGATATTAAACTTTTAAAAATCAAAAATTTTGGAAAATAAGACTTTTTTAAAAATTTTGTTAAAAAATGTAAAAGTTTAGTTTTGTTTTGTATTTAGTTTTGTAGAGTTTTTCAGACGCATCTTTTGAGCCCCAATTGAACATTTTTCGTCCATATTAACCGAAGATATTAAACTTTAAAAATAAGACTTTTATAAAAATTTTTTTAAATTATGTAAAAGTAACTTCAAAAAATTATTACCAACTTGAAGAGCATTAAAAAACCCTTCGATTGACCTATTTTTGAACCTGATTCGGGCAGAAATTATAAAATTATTGGTATTTGAAAAATCAAAAATTGTGGAAAATATCATTTTTTCAACATTCTTGTTTTTTAATTTATGTGTAATTATTAAACTATTATTACCATCTTATAGAATATATAAAAACACATTTTTTAGACCAAGATTTAATGATTTTCAACCCTTTTATAAAAAGTAATTCTTATATTTCAATTATTATTATTTCTATGAGGAAGCAAAGTGTTCATGAAATGAACACCAAAATTATAAAAATGTACAACTTGGCAGCGGTTTTAATTTTTGTCCGCCATATTGGATCCACCATTTTAAAGTTGCATTTCTGATTTAAGATTAATATTCAGTAAACCCCGAGAATTCAGAAAACAACCATAATTTAAAGTATATATGTTACTGATTTAATTTTATTACAGTTAAGTTTAACCTGAAATAATGCGTTGCCGTGTATAAGTTTGTTAATAAACAAAAAAACATGAATAATATAAATTAATTTGTTAAAAAACTACTAAACCCTATTTGTAGAAACATAAAAATAAGAAATGTGCAATTATTTAAAGTTTTCCTTTAAGTTATGTTAAAAAAATCGGTGGCCTTAAAGGTGGTCGATATATCGACCACTGGGACTGAAAGGGTTAAGTACCCCATCTTGCCCCACTCTCCCCTAATAATTTTTAGAGTAAATCAGAATATTTTTTAGGATCAGGGAAAAAGGCAAAATTTTGTCTGGAAATCAGGGAAAACAAAATTAAATGTTTGTGGCAATCCTGAATTCATATATTTGATGAAAATATATAACTAACATATAAAAATTCACATGAAAAGAAATGAAACAATTTTTCTTTCAAATTAAATTTATAAGGAAAATAAATGACTCAGCTTAGAATGAAAAAAGTATAATCAGATAGTGGAGGAAAATTTATGTTGATTTTTATTTTAACTTTTGCTGATAGGTGGCAAAAAATACCAAAATGCGAGCGCCAATTGGTCGAGAATTATCCCCAGTTCCATGTTCAGTGTTGCTGCGATTATTTCCCTTCGGTGTGGTGTTGAATCGCGATATGTGTATACAGGGAGTAGGCGGAAAGCTTTTACAAGCCTGGGGTGGAAATTCATCTATTTTAAATAAACCAGTCACAGAAATTTTCAAGCTACGTAGACCAAAAGGCATTACATTCACTTGGGGAAATGTAAGTTTATTTTTTCCTCTTTATTAAAAACTTTTATTTCAATTATAAACTAACCGATTTTAAAAGTGATCTTTATATTACATTTAGAGATATGGTTAAACTATTTCAATTCTAAAAATCGATTTTAAAAGTGCTCTTATAATTACAATACTACGTAAGAGATCTGTTTAATTCTCGCACAGTGATTAATCAAGCGCATAATGGTAAAACAAATATTTAGACACCCTCTTAGTAAATCTCTTATTCTTCTCTCCATGTTAAAATAAACGTTAAAATAATATTGAAGAGATTTAAAAGGAAATGAACATCGAAAAAACCTATTATTTTTTTTTATAATAATAATTACTATACCAATAAATAAATACTATTAATCTTTCACCAATAATCACTAATAAAAAAATATGTTCAACTAGTTGATCTATCTACATTCGGTAATGTTTGAACTCGAGTTGATAAGGTCAACGGAAAATAATTTGAGTTCAACAAATAGTGAAGTTCCTAGTACAAGCAGCGGATTAGACAGAAGGGGGAGTCAGGGATCACGTAGTATATTACTAAAGGGACAAAATGAGATATATAGAAGATATCAAGTCTATAATTTTCCTCTGCAGTCCACTGTAAGTCATTAACAACTATTTTTCGTACAAAATCAACATTATTAGCACCTTTCAACATTTCAAATTCAATTAGTTTTATTGAATAAATAAAAAAAATAATATTAACAAAAAACATTTATATAATATATTTGTATGTAATTCTTCTCTAGAATTAACAGCTTAGACGAACTTCTTAGTATGGGGCTGTATCTTAATGATCTTAATCCTCACGGGCTAAGCAGAGAATTAGTTCTTGCTGGGTGGCAACATTGTGGAAGGTAATTATATCCATAAATGTGTTTTTATGCGATAAATCATTGTCGGACATGCGGTAAATGGGAAACAAAATAAGAACAATTATTCCACAAATGCTATTATTCAACTGAGTTTCTGCTAATATTTTACAATCTGAATTGAATCGTTTTATCAATTTATAAATCATTTTAATCACTGGTTTGTAAAGTAAAATTATATTTACCTTTGCTTATGGAGCTACACTTAAGGGAAGATTACACTGATTTTAAGGTTTTTTTCAAAGATTTTTTTAAAGTAAAAAAAATTTATTACATAACATTTTTTTACAATAAAATACATTTTGGCTATCGTGTAAACTAGAATCAGAAATATTTATTGAAAAATAACCGAATGACAGACTTTTGAATTTTTCGACCATAATTTTGCAACCTAAATTGTTTATAACTTTTTAAAATATTAATGGATCTTAAAAATCCTAGCTTACACGAAAACTACACATTCAAGAAATTAAATTAAAAATTAAAGTTCGGCAATATTTTTAAATAGTAAGGCACAATAAGAAAAGTTTATGTTAATAGTTATATACGTAACACTTGTTATGTAACGATAGACATTTCTTATAGTTCAGGAATTGCCCTTTCAAGCGGTGCACTAGAAAAAATGTAAATTTAAAAATAAACAAATTACAGTTAGTTAATTAATAAAAAACACGAATTTTCGAGGTTTTTTTTACTTAACATTTTTTGCATGAAAATCGTTATTCAAGGATTATTGGGGTCGCTGATTACGAATCCGATGTCAGTTTTTCAAAATTAAAAATGGAGGATCCAATATGGCGGACATGTTTTTTAAAAAAATGGTCCAATTTGCTCGAAATTCGTTACTCATTGTCAGGAGTTTTTGAATTTCGAAAATCTGATTAGACGTTCTCAATCAGCTATCCCAAAAACTCCCGAGTTATCGAATTTTAATCAGACCATTTTTTTTAATAAAAACGTCCTCCTTAGTGGATCCGCTATTTGGAATTTTAAAAAACTAACACCAGATTCGTAATCACTAATCAGCGACCCAGAAAACCTCCGAGTAACAAATTTCAGTAAAATCCATCGAAGGCATTGTCTGAATTCATAATTAGTTATAACTTTTAATGTTTGTTAAATTAATTTGTTTATAATGTTTTAAAATTTTACTTTTGCAATTTTTTTTTGTTCAAGGAGTACCCTAACATTAATTTTTCTGGTCTTGAATAATAAATATTCGATTATATCAAAGAGAGAACAAATTTTTTGCAAAATTGTTACTTTTATTCAAATTTTTAATAAAAAAAAAATTAATATAAACAAATAGAAATTTAAAAAATCGGGTTCGACAATGCTTTTTTTAAGTTTTAGAAGCTGTAATTGAAAGAAAAAAAATTAATAAAATCGGTTGAAAAATAAAGCCTGTAGACCTTTTTTAAACTAAACTTTCAGGTTTGCACCACTGTGGAGGGGGATGTTTCTCCTACCCTTCTTCTTTTATGACCAACAAAAATACCCGTGTCTGGCCGTTTAGATAGATCAAGTCGTTTTGTGGCTTCTGGGGGTGAAAACAACCCTTAAATGAAAAGAGACAAAATATCTTTTACAAAATTTTAAATTTTTATGAAACTCGTTACTCGGGGGTTTCTGGGGTCGCTGATTACAAATCCGATGTCATTTTTTCAAAATTCAAAATGGCGGATCCAATATGGCGGACAACTTTTTTAAAAATAGATCACATTGCGTGAATTACGTCGCTGATTACGAATCTGATGTCGGGATATTTTAGAATTAATATTTTATAATAATTAATAATATTAAAAATCTGTCTGTTTCTGACAAATTGAATCTACACGGAAAAAAAAGTTCACGAATCTCTTGTGAACTAGTATATCACTTTTGGATAGGAACACAAAATTCTTGAAAATCAACAAACACAGTTCGTCAAAATTTCATCAACTCCTTCACTAGAAACATAGTACGGTTTCCGAACTTTTCGTCAAAGTTATCGAAAAATTCGTGAACTTTTAAAAAAATGCTAAAAACAAGAAAAAATAATTTCCAGACACTACTTTTTTATAGTATTTCACTTAATTTGATAACTTGACGCCTATTAACGCACCAACTACACAGAATACACAATTTTATCGCCATTAAAATTCGTAATTCGCTTCGCGGGATTCGAAAACCTAGTACCTATACCCTATAAACACCGTTCTAACAACTAACCGCCACGGCTAAATCTAGATATATATTCCTTCGACAAACGAAACGATTAGCTTTGTCTGCTGTAAAACTCAGGACCGTGCAAAGTAGAAAAAAGTCCCTTATCGTAACTTTTAATTCATTTTATGAATTATTTGTTTCACAAAGGAAATTAGCAAACAAAAATATTCACTAAGTAATAAAAAACACTGATTCTAAATAATAACTTTCATCAAAGAATTTGCCCGAATGTAAACACCGATGACACCGACTGAATGATGAATGCTTGATCAGCCATATTTGATGCGCATTACAAACTGCGCATACTACTGACACTCGCGAGTTCACGATTTTTTCGTGAACTTGTACCTCTACTTTTGACGAACTACTCTTCCTTAACAGTTCATCAAAAATTCATTAACTTTGTTTCAGTTTTTCGTTGACGTTCGCCATTTCTAATCAAAAGTGAATGAAAATTTTGAAATTTTGTGTCCCATCCAAAAGTGATATACTAGTTTACGAGAGATTCGTGAACTTTTTTTTTCCGTGTATTTTTAAATAAGTTGTCAGCCATATTGAATCCGAGATTTTGAATTTTGAAAAAAATGACATCGGATTCGTAAACAGAGACCCCAAAAACCACCGAGTAATGAGTTTGAGGAAAATTTAATCTATTTTTAAAAAAGTTGTCCGCCATATTGGATCCGCCATTTTGAATTTTGAAAAAATGACATCGGATTCGTAATCAGCGACTCTAGAAACCCCTAGAAGCCACAAACGACTTGATCTATCAAAACGGCTAGACACGGGTAATTTTTTTGTGTGAGTTTGCGAAAATGTTTGATTTTTTTGCGTGTGAAAAACCGTGTCGGACGGTGTTATACTAACCAAAAAATAGAAAAAAAACCATCTAAAGTTTATAAATTTGATCTAAAAATTAAAAATAGATTTAAAGGAGAAGAAGCTATCAATAATCCGAATAAAATTTTTTACAAACAAAATTAAATATCTTAAATAAATCTCTATAAGCTCATGGATTTCATATGTATCGACAGCACAGCTGCCCGAATACAGAAACCTGCTTAATCTGAAAAATATTTTCGAAATTAATTAATAATTTCAAAATTATCAAAGAACTCAGAAAAAAACGGTAGCATGGTGGGATTCGAGCCCACGACCTTTCTATTGCCGGTAGACTGCTCTGACCACATGCAGAGCAGTCTACCGGCAATAGAAAGGTCGTGGGCTCATATCCCACCATGTTACCGTTTTTTTCTGAGTTCTTTGATAATTTTGAAATTATTAACTAATTTCGAAAATATTTTTCAGATTAAGGGGTTACACCACTGTAAATGCCTCAAAAACAACGTTTTTTTCAGGAATTTTTTTTGAATGGAAGGAAATGACATATAGTTATAATGTTTTAGGAAGTTATTGACTGTATATTCAAGTAAAAAATTACAAATTTTTATTAATAAATATTCCAAAATGGCGTCACAGGAACCATTTTAGTAATGCATATTTTTTCCCAGGAGCTCTACGGCAAGCAGTATAAGTAATGTAAATTTCAGTCTAGAAACAAATATTTTTTTTTTCTTAATCTACATGAAAATAGCTACAGAAATACGTAGGCGATTTTTAAAAATATTGATTTTTGTGTAATTGGCAAGCATTTGAAGAAAAAAACTCATTTTTCGACCAAAAAAAACGACACTTAATTGTTTATAACAATTGTGTAAATTAACTTATCAAATTACCTACGTATTTCTGTTCAAAATTTTAATTTTAGAAATGTAATAAAAAAACCCGATTGAAAATATTGAAAATTGTTTGAGTTATACTGCTTGCAGATTTCAAAAACTGTGTTTTGAGAAAAACGCGTTAAAAGAGCAACACTACTACAGCGGGTTGTAAGAAGCATTTGTTCAATAATTTTTTTTTAGTGAAAGGAAAGGAAATACAGTAAAAATATTTTAAGTAGTTATTAACTTATATATTCAACTTAAAAATTACAAATTTTAATTAATAAATATTCCAAAATGTCCGCACTGGAGCCATTTTTGTAATGCATGTTTTATGTAAGTTAAAATTCTTCTCCGGTAAAAAAGCTTGAAATTTCAATGAAATCGATTTCAGACATGTATAAATCCTTTTTTTTCCTTATTCTAGAAGGTTCAAAAAATTTTTTAAGCTAAAAAAAAATAAAAAAATTTTTTTAATGTCTACAGTGGTGTAACCCCTTAAGCAGGTTTCTGTATTTCGGGCAGCTATGCTGTCGATACATATGAAATCCATGAGCTATATAAAGATTTATTTAAGATATTTAATTTGTTTGTAAAAATTTTATTCGGATTATTGATAGCTTCTTCTCTTTTAATATTTAACTGCCGAATGATAAATTCACTTTCTATAATTAAAAATAGATTTGTTACTTTATTTGGATATTATTTAGGTATGGAGTCAAAAGTTCCAAAACAGAAGTTCCAATTCCGAAGGAATCCAAATTATAATTTTCCCAAATGATATTTTTTTCCAAAGTATTATTTTTCCAAAGGCCATTTTTACCAAAGTATTATTTTTCCAATAGTCGTTTTTTTCCAAACATTGTTTTTTTTATTTTTTAAATTTCAAATCAAAAATTTCATTCAACGTGTGCTCATTCCAAAATTATGTTGTGAAATTAAAATTTTTTTTCTAATTTAAAAATAGTAAACAGTGAAATTATATTAAATTGTAAATTAGTAAAATTAAAAATCTTATTTAAACTATAAAATAGTGAACAGTGAAATTATATTAATTAAATTGTAAATTAGTAAAATTAAAAATTTTATTTTAATTTAAAATTTTATTTAAACTATAAAATAGTGAACAGTCAAATTATATTAAATTGTAAATTTTAATTATGGTAGAATTAATACAAGTCGGAAAAAAAATTATTTACATATCGAAGGATTTCTGTATTACAAGCATTCAGATAGAAAAAATAATGTGAAATATTGGAGATGCCTTATTTTTTCAAACAACTCCAATACTTTTCACTTATTTAACAATTCAAACACTTTTTTATTTTGGAAAATTTTTTTTTGAAATTTCACACTTTGGTAAATTTTATATTTTGGACATTTTGGACTTTGGAACTTTTGTACTTTGGAAAAATAAATTTTGGATCTTTTCATTTTGGAACTTTTTTCTTGGAATTCTTCGATTGGAACTTCCGTTTTGGAACTTTTGTACCCAATCATTATTTAAGATATTTATTTATAAGAAAAAAAAATTTATTTATATAAATGTAATTTGAATATAAATTGAGAGATAAATTTCCAGTTTTCATGTTTTATTTTTCTCCTCTTTTTTATATCCCTTGCTGTAGCTTCTTTTGCGTTTGATGTTAATATTCGTTATTTTCCCCTCTTTATTTCCTTTGCTATATACTCTTTTTTTACTGCTTCTGTATTTGCTTATTCATTGTCCATTATAAATGAAGTTTTGATTGATATTTTTCATTTCTCTCACTTTTATAAAAAAGATTTCCTATACTAGAGAGAAAAGAAAATAATCGAAATTATTTTGTTTTCTTTAGATTAGAAATGATGTTTGAGAGAGCTGAGCAAAGATCACAGGAATTAGAGAATAGTTACGCCCTTTTGGATCGCTGGAAAAATAAGAGCGACGAACTTTTGTATTCGATGATCCCTCAAACTGTTGCTGACCGTTTACGAGCTGGGGCAAGTCCCTTAAGCACTTGTGAGGTGGAACTATATTTATTTATTTGCTTCAATCTTTTTCTTCTAAAGAATATAAACTTTTTTTTTTCTATTCTGTCAATACTTTCAGATATATAATATTTCTAATATTTCAGTCCTTTGAATCGATAACTGTAATTTTCTGCGAACTGTGCGAATTTGATTACTCGACAATTGAGGGTGCAATGGACATTGTCACTTCAATGAATGCTGTTTTTTCCTGCTTCGATTCTTTAATGGACAAATTCAAAGTTTATAAAGTAAATTATTTGTTTATTCTCTCGATAATTGGAAATATTTGAAGGGATTTTATGAGACGAAACTTGTTTTAACAGGTGGAGACAATTGGTCGGGTGTACATGGCTGCCAGTGGAGCGCCAGACAGAACAGAGGATCATGCAAGAAATGCTGCGGATGTATCCATTGAACTACTCAACAACGTTCGCTCTATAAAACTACCATCTGGCCTCGATATTCACATTCGAATAGGTAATTCTTCAATATTTGAAATACAAAAGTTACAAAAAAAATTTCAAAAAAAAGAGTTCTAGTATAAAAAAATCCACAAAAGATTTATTAGACAATAACAAACAAAACAAATAGATATTACTCTTTGAAATTCGTTTTTAAAACGTCTTTTTTAGAAAAAGAGTTTTGATAAACTAAACATTTCTTATAGGAAATAAATAAATTTTTTCAAATACTATAGAATTGCGATAAATTAGACTAGATTGTATAAGTTTTATAAGACTACAGTGTTGTCTGAAACTTTTTCATGGTCGATCCTGAAAAATGTCTTTCCCCCATGGGGGAAGTGAGAAAGAGGAAAAGGAAAGCTTGGGCAGATCAAGCGTCTTCATATACACACTACACTGTAAGATACGTGTTGAACCTTGTGGCGAAACTTCGTGAGACTTGAGTATTTTTGAAAATTAAATAAATGAGGATAAGGGTTCGGCTCACGACAGTCGACACAAGGATTAATGAACGAAATCTTCACACATCAAAAGTAGACTTTACCAATAGTATTAATTAAATAAGCAATTGCAACATTATTGGAAGACGAGACCAATAGACGAGATAGAGAGGATTGAACGAACTTACCAAATGATGCAGCGCAAAGGTTGTCCCATAAATGATATTCCTAATGATGGGAACAAACACAATAAAACAAAAATAATTAAAAGAAGATATTTAATTATTTATAAAGCGCGTTACAACTATGCGTCGAAGCGCAATATGCACACACACACACATACACGCGTTATTCCACGATTACAAAAAGAGATCTCGTAGATCTCTTCGGTGTACGAAGGCACGCTTCTCTCTGATGAGAATTTTCACGTAATCGTCATCGTAACCATAAGACCATTCGTCTTTGGTCCGATGACACCCGAATTTATAATTCTTTTAACGACCGGTGGTCGCAGTAGCTATTAGGGTAACACCTAGCGCGATAAGTTGTGAATTGGGGAAACAATCAGAGAATGGCATATTTAAAGAAAAGTAAGAAAAACAATTATGGATCGTTACAATTCCCCCCTTCTAAATTGCTGTTACAGATTGTTTGTCCAAGCTCGATCAATCGTTTTTGAATTATAATCTCATCTTTGATTACTCGTCTCAAATCATAGAGTTGTGCTAAATTAAATGCATAAGAAAACATAAATGATTATTTAATTGTGTCATGAAATAGAATAAAAATTGATAATTTATAAATTATTAACCAAAAATTTTTAACCAATAATAATTTGCAATTGCTCATTTTGGAGTGATAATTCTAATTAATATTCGCAATAATATTCGAATCACGCGCAAAATGATTGTTTTGAAAATGTTTAAAAACAATTTCGCTGTATATAAATTTTCTAAATTAAAGATCGATGTTGGCTTACAATTTATAAATAATATGTAAAAATTTGTCGAAACAAGAGAAAACGAGAATTCGAAGTCGTTGTGGATTTGTTGTCCGGGGTGGTCCATTGCGTTTTAACAGATGAATTTTATCCGTGGATTTAAATCGCTTTTTGTCAACCAGATCATGCGCTTTAGCTCCATCTCTCTGATGATCACGTATTGTTAGACTTTGATGCTGCAGCAGTACGAAGGTTTGACTTTCTGGTACACAATGGGTAGGCATCTTGGTAGTTAAAACAAAGTTGTAAACATCAAGAAAAACAGGTGACTGGCGAGACACCGATGATGACACATCATAACAACTTTGAAATAATAATTTGCTCGAATGTGTTTGAGGAAATTATTTTCGTTTTCTAGTGTGAGAAACTGTGGATTGTCTCACATAATAAACTGGTGCTTACTATGATAGCACGTGCAAGGGTTGCATAAAAAACATCAATATAAGAAATTAATTTTCCTTTCGCTGATAGCAATGAATTTCGGCCGAGTGTTGTAACTGGTCGGACATCTTCTTCAAATTGCGATATCGTGATGCGAAGTAGAGGATAAAATTTTTTTTGTAGGCTCTTGGATCTAGGTGATGAGAAAACGCGCATGACCAAGGTTTCTAAAGAAGCTAAGTTCGGAGAAAACATGTCCAATGGATAATGTCCTTGCTTTGAGAAATCTCAAAAATAACATTTTATAGCCATTACAAATGAGATAGCTAATATTCTCTAAGCGGTGGTGATGGTTGTTAGCAGTTGCTAACCATGACGCGTGCGCTGGTACAGATGAGAAGAAGCTGTTTCACGTTTTGTTTCTCTTGCAAACTAATCTACAATTTTTTTTTGCTTTGAAGGAATCTTCCGTTTTTCTTTTTTTTTTTTAAATTACAATTTCATTAACGCAAACGTAAAAATTTTTAGAGTTATTATTTAAATTTTTTTTTTTTTTTTTTTTTAAATATAAAAAAATAATTTAGCTCTATAGCTGAGAATTAAATGTCGAATCACGTCATAATCACACGTTGCGCTCTTAAGCGTCTTATTGTAATGAAAAGCGTTATCTCTTATATTTGAAATAATAATTATTAATTTTTTTAAATCAAGTAAATTAAGTATCTTTGTTTTATATCAGCTTTTAATAATTTCGCGTTGAAATATAATATATCATTTATAGTTTCTTTGTAGTATTTATTGTGATTTAATTATTATCAAATTTTCCTTTTATTTATTTAATAAATGATAGCAAAATATTTGTACTAGAGGTCTGATATTTTGACAATGTCTAAATATCAAATTACTGAATGCGGATAGTTTATGCATTACTATAAGCGCGGATGCAGTATTGAACCAATATACAAGAATTTGTCATTTTATATGATAATATTCTTTGTTTCATTTTATTTTAAATTTTCGCGTGTAATAATCGTGCTATGATTTTGACTTTGCGTAAAGACTCGCCAGCTGTTGTTGATAAGCAAGTAGTCGGCTTTGCTATAGGCAATGAACTAGGCAAAAGTATACTTGATCCTACCATAAGCAAAGGGGTGATGGTGGGGAGATTCTGCTAATGTCTAAGTGTTGCGTCTCAGATTCGACAAAAGCAATATTCGTCGTCGCATTTTGGAGTTAATCGTGAAATCTCTACTAACTAAACGTTTGATTAGGAATTACAGTATTTTGAGAAAGACAACTTCAGTCCGTGGCGAAAACGATTGCCATGAAGAATTGCACGTTTATTAATTTTAGCGCGATATTTACATTTCCCTTTTTTTTTAAAGAATGTACTATACAATATTTTTTTCATTATTATTTTGATAATTGACAACCGATATTTAACGATACACTAGCATTGTTCACAGGGATTCTGACTATGTCGGTGAATCAGCTGGGAGGCGCGTTGAATCTTATCGATGGGTCGATTATTTTCTTGATTGTTAATATTTTTTTGTAATTGAGATTTGTTTACTCTCTTAATTAATTTTTTTTTTTTAATATTTGACAAAGTCCTCGCGAGTTAAGGAAACACTAGTGTATTCATCATGATTTGTAATAAAAACACGTTGTTTCTTTCGAGTTAAGGAAACACTAGTGTATTCATCATGATTTGTGATGAAAACACGTTGTTTCCTTACAAAGGAAGTAAATCTCTTTGTGTTGCTTATTAAAGCACTAATATATATAATTTATTAAACATAATCTTATACGAATAAGATTTATTGTTAATAAATATGCGAGAGAAAAGTAATGCGATTTTTTTTTCAATTTTCGAAACACTAGTGGAAACGGATTGTTTATCAACGTTGCACGTTGTTTCTTCATGAAATTCGCAAAATACTTTTTGGACTTGTCAATAGTAAGAGAAATTACTATTTTCTTATGTTACGCTCCTTTTTCGATAACTGAGCGTTATTATATTTGCCGGATGCGTTACGCGCATTTGTGTACGAGCATTGTGGTACAAATGGAGAATGACATTCTAGCGGATAATTTGACGGAACATATGGCGAATAACTTTGATAACAATAATTTTGTTGAGGATAGTTTGGTTGCCATTGTTGATAAGAATTTGCGCAGTTGTTAAATTTCATTTGATTTAATTTACTGGTGCAGGTATTCCGATGAAAATTGTCATTTTGTGGGCAAATGTAATTTTCGTGATTTACAGATTTTTTATTTTTATACCGACTATCTTTACAGCTTGGGTACCGTGGACGATTACGACGCCCATTACTTGGCGTTCGTCGCTTTGAACGGTAGTCTTGGTGCTGTCTATTGACATCTTCGCGATTTGTTTGCGTTGACGATTGGTGTCTCTCTCCCCCCTTCTGCGATGAAGTAGAACTGAGAGAGCAAGAAAGATCTTGACTAGATCGACAATGCGAACTGGGAGTGGAAGACTCAAAAATGCTATCTGAATCAGCGCAGGCTGTAGATTCAGATAATTTCGCGCCAATATTCTGTATTTCTAACAATTCAATTTTTTGTTGCAAAGAAGCGCACTGGCGCTTGTAAATTGAAAGTTTATCAGTTTCGCTTTTTTGCAATTTATTATTTTTTGATTTAACATTTTTCACCATTTTGCATTTAGTTTTTACCATTAAGGTTGAATGTGTAAACGATTTGTGCATGTTTGTAGCAGTCCCTATGCTTAGTGGGATATTGGAGGTGGTTAACGCTACCGAATCTGAAGAAAGGGTGGGAGGGAGGGGTACGAACTTGTCGGTATTATGGCTAAGACTATCGCTGTTCACCGAGCAACTCGAGGAATCCTTTCCCAAATTTCGCATTTTTAATTGCGCAATTTCTTCTTTCAAGGTTGAAAATTCACGAGTAAAATTTTCCTTTAAATCTGATATCAATTCGCGATTGGAATTATTTATTTCAAAAATTTTTGATTCTAAGGAATTTTTCAATTCCCATAAAAATTCATTTTGTTCGTTAAATTTATTTATTACTTGAGCAAGTGCTTGTTCCATTTTAAAGAAAAAGAAATTTTGAAATAATTTTAATTTCTAAAATTTTTAATTTTGGATATTTGTAAAAGTAAGCGAGCTGATATTAAACAAAGTACGTGTTTACGTTTTTGAAAGGTTCGCTGTGTTTACATCGAACGATTGAATAAGAGATAATGCTTCAACAGAACACTTTAAAAGTAATATACAATATTTGAAATATTATTTTCGAATGGAAAATTTTTTGAATTTAGGCCTAGAAATCCCTTATGGTGATTAACAAATCAAAATAAAATATTAAGAATTTCTAGAATCATTACACAGAATACAATGATAAATTTTTGAAAAATTATTGACGCTTTTTATAAATCGGTAATGTGAGAGAGAAGCGAGAGCGTGTTGCGCAAAATAATTTTGATATTTGAAAATTTGTCGCATATGACTTGTGCAAATCTCGTTCAAAAATTTGTGTTTATATTGGCGTAGAAAAATTGATTAAATCTCGTCAAAAATCTTGAAAAGAAAATTTAATGCGCAATCATATCAATATTTTATTACGTCAGAAACACAAGAAAATGCTTTTCTATATGGAAAACTCCATGTAACGCGCCATTTTTATGCGGCTGTAATGGAAACTTCGATAAGAAAGCATTGATAAATTTTACTTTAATTTTTAGTATTAAAGTGAGATTACTTTAACAGTTAAATTACGATAAAAGTACAATTATTTAAATATAGGAACAGATAATTTCAAAATGAAAAAACCCTGTCCCTGTTCGGGCGCCAAAAATGTGGCGAAACTTCGTGAGACTTGAGTATTTTTGAAAATTAAATAAATGAGGATAAGGGTTCGGCTCACGACAGTCGACACAAGGATTAATGAACGAAATCTTCACACATCAAAAGTAGACTTTACCAATAGTATTAATTAAATAAGCAATTGCAACATTATTGGAAGACGAGACCAATAGACGAGATAGAGAGGATTGAACGAACTTACCAAATGATGCAGCGCAAAGGTTGTCCCATAAATGATATTCCTAATGATGGGAACAAACACAATAAAACAAAAATAATTAAAAAGAAGATATTTAATTATTTATAAAGCGCGTTACAACTATGCGTCGAAGCGCAATATGCACACACACACACATACACGCGTTATTCCACGATTACAAAAAGAGATCTCGTAGATCTCTTCGGTGTACGAAGGCACGCTTCTCTCTGATGAGAATTTTCACGTAATCGTCATCGTAACCATAAGACCATTCGTCTTTGGTCCGATGACACCCGAATTTATAATTCTTTTAACGACCGGTGGTCGCAGTAGCTATTAGGGTAACACCTAGCGCGATAAGTTGTGAATTGGGGAAACAATCAGAGAATGGCATATTTAAAGAAAAGTAAGAAAACGATTATGGATCGTTACAACCTGTAAATGGGATGTTTCTCTTTGCAGGAATTCATTCCGGACCTGCAGTGGCTGGTGTTGTTGGAATTAAAGTACCCAGATATTGTTTTTTCGGCGATACTGTTAACACAGCGTCGAGGATGCAAACAACAAGTTTGGTTCGTTCTTTTCGCAAATTTAAAATACAAACAAAAATTCATTTCTAAACTTTTGGCAAACAAATTTTTAAAACAATTTTTTAATTTACAAATTACAATTACATTCTAAAAATGTTTTCGAATTTTTTTTTTGTCAGTACTTATTATATTTCTCAAAAAAAGGATAATTTAATTCTGTAGCCAGGTATGGTTCACATATCCCCGGACACAAAAGCTCTTTTACCAGAGGATCGATATCATTTGGAGCCACGTGGAGTGGTCAGTGTAAAGGTAAAGCTAAGGAAAAGTTATATTCCCCCTCTAATTCCTTCCACCATACATTTATATTGTAATATAAATCTTTAGGGTAAAGGAAACATGGAGACATACTGGCTACGTGAGAAAAATCACAGACAATCTTCATCTAATGGTGAGGAATTATCAATAAAAGATAATCATTGAATATTACAAAAGATAAATAATTTTTTTCAAAAACGATTTTTATATAGCTTCGAAATTCTAGTCTTTTTCAATATGTACAGAAAAATAATCAATTTTTCTAAATATAGAAATAATTTCTAAAGAATTTTTATTTATAAAATAAATGTTTATTTAGAAAAAAACATATCATTATATTTATCTATAAAAAATTAATTAATAATAATCAAAAATTTTTTATTTATAAATTATTAATTTTAATAACACAGTCTAGAATGCGTATAATTATCTTCTCATTCACTTTTGATTCGTTCTCCACTTTGACTTCGATTTTGATATTCATTTTCACTTTGAATTTCATTTTGACTCAAAGCGAACTCAAAGTCAAAATGGAATTTTTTAAAAATGAAATCTTGGAATTGCAAACATTATTTTGGTATTTTTATCACAATTGAAACTAGTTCTTGAATGTGAATAATTTAAATCTGATTAATAAAAATTATTAAGAAAAAATATGAAAATTAAAAAGAATTTAATTCACTGTAAAATGTATAGAGTAATAATAAAAAGTTTCAAATTTTAATGCATAAAGTTAAGTGGTTCATAAAATGAATAAACTGTAAAACGAACAGTTTTGCTAAATTTTTTAAATTCAGCAAATTTTATTTGACTAGATAGAACACCAAAGTTTTATATTAAATCTTAGATAACGGTTAAGTCTAATAAACACGTACACATCGTAGTTCAAATTCCGCGTTTACGTGATCCTAAAAACAAAAAAATTTAGTTTCACTTGAAATTGTAGAACGGCAATATTTTTGTATTATTATTTCTTTTTAATTTAATTATAAAAGAAATAATAATACAAAAATGTTGCTGAAAACTTTATTTTAAACATTATTATTTACATTAATAATTATTTAATTTTAACAGTTTAGTTTAATACATTAGGGAGCGTTCACAAATGATGTCACGCTTTTGGGGGTAGGGGGGGGGGTCGTGACACAATGTATTTTTCTCATGTGAAATTGCAAAAATTTCGTGACAGGGGGGGTCGGAAATCTCCAAAAATTGCGTGACATCATTCGTGAACGCTCCCTTACTGCTAAACTTTTTAAATCTTTTTATTTTGTCAGGACTTTTGATTTCAATTTTAGGATCACGAAAATATTATGTCGATTAAATTCTTCTGAATGTACACAATCAGTATTAAAATACTCAATCAAAAAAATAAACGAGGCCTAAAAATTTTATTTGTAATTACAATAATTAGAGGAAAATTTCGTTTCAAATTATTTACTTTTTAGGAATTCTAGGCTTAATTCAATCTATTGTGACGCGTGCCTTAATTTTCAAAATTTTGTATCAGCGCAAAATTTTAGATAGAAATCCACTTCTTTTTATCTCAATTGTACAAATATTTACTGTAAATTAAAGAATTCTTTAAAAGTACTTCTGGTTTTAACTATTTACAATTAAAACAATTGTTTTGTCCGTTCTATTGTTTCACCCCTATGCAGCTATTTTTATTTTTATCGGAAATTATCAAACGAATTGGCTGAAATTTTGTAAAGAAAATAATTTTCAACAGAGTATAATTTTCTTTTGACCCTATAATTACAAATACATATCATGCAAAAAGTAAAAAAAATTATGTCAATTTTTTTTCATCGTTTCGTTTGACAAATACGACAATTAGAATTTATCGATTATAAATATTAGTAATAAAATGTTGTTTTGAAACGTTACTAATAAATATTGATAAATATTACTGATAAATAAAATAAAAATAAAATAAAAATTTCTACTAAATAATATAAACTTTTAATTACAAATTAACCTAATTCCAGATAATAATTATTATTAATAACTCAATTCAACAAAGATAAATAAATATTTTATTATAAATATGGCATTAAATATTAAAATATAAAAAATTCTACAGCAATTATAATTAACTTCTTAGTCAAGAATAAATTAAGTAATTATGATAAAGATTTTACAGTGAACAATAACAGGCATCAGCTGTGTTGCGATCTATCCATGTCAAATAACGATTAACTCTTGCGTAAACTCCAGGATAATTGGGTTGAGCACATCCTTCACCCCAGGAAACTACTCCTTTATTCAACCAAAGGGAAGCATTAAATATTACATTTTATCCTAAGCAAAATATTACAACTTTGAATCAATTTCTGTTATTTTGAAAAACTTACCAGCAATCTGATGTATTCGTCCTTTCTTTATATGTAATGGTCCACCACTGTCGCCCTAATAAACAAAGTAGTTTAATTAATTTTCACACTATCAAAGATTTTTTATTACGTTCACTTTTTCAGTTTTTCGTAATTAATGCTAATTTTGTTCAGTGACTTATAATCTTAATTATCCAAGAATCCAAGAATCCAGAAAGACAACAAAGCTTTAGAGATTCCACAGATCGTCGTGGAGAAGGCAAAAAGGAAAACTAAGTGCCAGCAGTATGATAAATTTGTCGCCATTAAGTGTTCTGTAGTTGACATCTCAATGATACCAACAAAAAGGTCGAACATTCAGCAACGAGAATAGAAAAGACGGCATGCAGTTGGCAAATGGAAGTAAAGGTAAGTGAGATGCTGAAATTTTATGAGATCCAAAAAAAGCAAACATGAGAATTTTTATATGGACTAGAAAGCATAATATCGCTCATACAGGAATTCAAGTTGAATTTTACGAATGAACAGTAAAATAAGAAATTGTCCTTCTTTTCCGAAGGTTAGACTTTTCTGGGTAAAATGTAGAGAGACTAGTGCTGTAATGGAGGAAATGCAATCTAGAATAGATTGAAAGTTCATTCCCGGTTAATTACCTACATCCAATATCCTGAATAATACAAAACCCGAATGTTCAAAAAACCCAATGTCCAAAAACATCATTTTCCTGAATTATTTTTCTCCAAACAACAATTTCTCAATTAACTATTTTACCCAACAATCAATCTAAATTTCCTATCATTGTTTAACGTTTGTTGTCTTCTCGTTAAGTTTCAATTTTTTTAGGGTAAGTGCCCTAGTTTCTGCGGCATTCTAACCAAGATATCTTTTGCATAGAAAAAAAATATTTGTAGCAAAAGAATTAAATTTAAAATTTATGAAACAAATTGTTTGTATTCTTAAGAAATTTTTACAAAAATGAATAACCTTTAAAATTATAGCATTTAATTAAATTGAAATAATTAAAAAGGATATCAAAAGCGCCCAATTCTGCGCGCTGTGTCAAATGCTGCGCGTTAGTTTCTGCGGACAAAATAACATGCATTTAGATGTCATTTTGCCCGCAGCAACTGAAGCACATACATTTCACAATCATGTTTCAGTTTCTGCGGTAAGCAGAATTTAAAGTTAAATAATTAAAGTAATTTTATTTTAAAAGTAAATCTTTATAGATAATTATATCAAGTATTGTACAAAATAATTTTTTCAACATTTTTTAAAGATTAATATTTTCTTAAATAATAAATAATTACACATTTCAAAAACTCGCAGGAATTGAAGCATCCGCAGCAATTGGCACACTTACCCTGTTAGAAAAAATATTTCAAATATTGAAAAGTGTAAAATATTCAAATTATGAAATATGGAAGAAGCATTAATCAATTTGGGAACAAAAGTAATAATTACACAGGTCTGCAAAATTCGACTTTTTTTATTTTTGATATCGGAGTTGTTTTTTATGTAGTTTTGTCTGCTGAACACGATACCGGGTCCAAAATTGTCCATCACGTTAGGATTTTGAGAAAAGTGGGGGTTAATAGCCCAAAAAACGTGTTTTTGAGGATTTTCGACATTTCTTTTCTCTTTAACCAGACGTGCTAGAGACATTCACAAGGTCTTAAATTAAAGCTTGAAATGTGCACTTTAAGACATATTATTTGCACAAGACCAAAAAGAATTAAGAATTTTGCGAAAAGTGGGGGTAAAGAGCCCAAAAAACCTTTGCCGGTCGGACTGATACCTTGCCTTTATTGGTCGGACCAATTTCTTATCTCACCTTTACCTATTAGAACGAACTAATGTTTCACCTTTACCAGTCGGAACAAAAGAAATTTTTTTGGGTACTTACCCCAAAAAGAGAAAAAAAAAAACGTTGAAAACCTTCAAAAACACGTTTTTTCGGCTCTTTACCCCCCACTTTTCTCAAAATTCCTAATTTTTTTTATCTTGCGCATACATGTCTTAAAGTACACAATCCAAGCTTTAATTTAAGACCTTGTGGAAGTCTCTAGTACGTCAGGTTAAAGAGAAAAAAAAAATGTTAAAAACCCTCAAAAACACGTTTTTTGGGCTCTATATCTACACTTTTCTCAAAATCCTGACATAATGAGTAATTTTGGGACCCATGATCGTGTTCAGTGTACAAAACTAGATTAGAAGTAACTCCGACATAAAAACTAACAAAAAAAAATTTTTGGGCTCTTAAACCCCACTTTTCTCAAAATCATGACGTGATAATCAATTTTGGGACACTGGATCGTGTTCAGTGTACAAAACTACATTTAAAACAACTCCGATATTAAAAATTACGAAAAAAAATTTTTTTGGGGTCTGTACCCTCATTTTTTTTAAAATCCTTGATTTTTTTGGTCTTTTGCATATGAGTTTTAAAATTCACGTTTAAAGCTTTAATTTAAGACCTTGTGGGAGTCTCTAGCACGCCAGGTTAAAGAGAAAAGAAATGTTGAAAACCCTCAAAAACACGTTTTTTGGGCTATTAACCCCCACTTTTCTCAAACCTCTGACGTAATGGTCAATTTTGAGACCCAGAATCGTGTTTAGCAGACAAAACTACATAAGAAACAACTCTGATATCGAAAATAAAAAAACCATGCAGGCCTGTGTTTTTAATGGCCACCTCCCACACAGCATCGAAACTTTTCTAAAAGTTGAAATTACCTTGACTGCAATGTTCGGAATCTTTAGTTACGAGGCTCTTTAAAGTTAGAGTAATTATTTAAATTTCGACTATTTTTCAATGTTTGACGCGAAAGTTGATTGAACATTGCATGAAAGTTTAAAATTTCTTCAGCTCTCATGCAATGTTCACGTTCAGTCAACTTTTACGTTAAATATTGAATAACATCGGGCGCCCCAAATAGCACGTAACCTTATGGTAAGCTTACTGTAACCGTACCATGTAATGTTACTAAGATTGCAGTGCAAGGTTGCCATAAGGTTAAAATGTCCTACCTGTCGTAAGATTACACTGTAAGGTTATTGCAAGGTCGACATTAGGTTACTATAAGGTTGCCGCAAGATTACAAAAGAATTGCTGTAAATTTTAAAAACGAAAAATTTTTAAGTTTTTTTTATCTATTTTATTATTTTTATTGCTTAATACGCGCGTATATTTAAAAACCAAAATTTTGAAAATTGACGTAACCTTTCAGTGTAACCTTACGACAGGTAGGATATTTTAACTTTATGCTAACTTTACGGGAACCTTGCGCTGAAATTTTATCAACATTGCTAGGTTACGGTAAGCTTACCATAAGGTTACGTACTATCTGGGGCATTTAAAGAAAAACTTCAAGTTTCATGAGCTAGCTTTGCACAAAAGATTTCGAAGGTTGCAGTCAAGCTAATTTCAACTTTCAGGAAATTTTCGGTGCTGTGTAGGTCTGTATCAACGATCAAAAGATAGAATGGGGAAGTTTACTGGAAGTGCACAAGACTTCGTAGAGGACAATATGCAGTTCGTTCGATATCCGAACATACACTTTGAACAATCAAAGAATGGGAAGAGAAGTAGAGAAAAATGGAGATTGTCGAAAGAACATATCTTATGGTAATGCAAAAAGAAAAAAAAGGATCAAAAGCAACTAAGGAAACGGAGTATACGATTCAAAATTCAGTATATAGAAAACTTATTGTCAAGTTCGGAGTAAATTGAAAAGAAGAAAAGTGTATAAAATTGTGATTTCTGAAAATATATGTAAATTATAAGTACCCGTGTAGAAATTGAAAATAGGACTTCGTAAGGCCCTGAATAGACGCCCTTTCGTTTAGTGAGGCGCAAACTAGGAAAATTAGTCAGGACCCGTCTAATTTCGTCACGCTTGAAATATCAGGTGATGATGTGGAAGGATAGAGAGGTTCTAACTAGATTGCCTTGTCACTGCCTGAATAGAAAAGCAGAATGTGGGGATTTAACTAGAGGGCCTCTTTAGCGCCTCATTAGTTTTTCTAAATACATAAGCAAAAATTTTGGACAGACGTAATATTGCGCCAGTAATACTGAACAAGTCACTGAACAAACACACATGTAAACAACACTGTTTCGACCAATCAACCTATGACTAACTTAACACTAACACTAACGCATAACTAACACTAACTCGCACGCTATGAATCTACTTTCTCATCGTCCTTATATACTAAACAGAACATTTCTTTAGCGCTTGTGAGAAAAAGTGCAATATTTCGAATTTTTAAAATCGTAAATATTTTTGCTCAAATAGTTTTTGAACTTTAAATAGTATTTTAATATGCGTTTAGAACTATTTTTCTGATAATTTCGTTGCTTCTTATTTAGAAATTGGGATTTGTCAATGAAATTGAAAATTAATTAAAATACCTAATAGGGGCATAAATAGATACCAGATAGATTTCCCTGTTCAGACAAAAAGGGCATTCTAGTCAGAGCCGGATTGAAATATTTAATAGGGGCATAAATAGATCTAGCTAGATTTTCCTATTTGGAAAAAGAAGGCATTCTAGTCAGTGCCCTATTATCACCTATCTAGACATTATTAGTGTGGTTGGACTCATTAAATCCTCATCAGTGCCTTAATTAAAATAAGGCGAAGTCGGGCAATTTCCACACGGGTAAGAATAGATAGAGGTTAAAAATATTGATGAAAACTAGAAGACGTTATAGTATACAAGGTAAAGTTTTTATAGGGTGAGTGTTAATGGAGCCGAAACCATTATGGACAAAGGAAACTAGAAACAATACCCATAACACTATGGTGGATAAGAATAAGCTTAATCTAGATAATAATAGCGATCATTTTAAATTAATTCTGCATTATTAGAGTAAGAAATTTGATGTACGTATATTTATGTTTCATAGTGGTTATTAACAGAAGATAATAAAATTAATTATTACCTTCAAAATATGATTCTATCCTGACTATTTTTACACGAGTTTCTAGCTTTGTTTTCCAATAGTATAGATAGTATCTAATTGAGTTTTTCTAGTAAAAAGGAAAACTTTTCGATGCTTTTAGTCTAGAAACTTTGTTTCGGAGACTTTGTAGAAGTTTCTTCTTTTTGTCAGAAAAGTTTTTATTTATATATATATATAAATACCTGACATGAATCTTTTGACCCCTCTTTGTATCCAGCACAGAGCATGTTATCAGTAATTCTTCGAGCTGGATATCGACTAGTACGACATTCTGCGTTCGACATAATGGGTACCATGACCTCTCGTAAAACAGATGAAACCGGTCCAGATTGTTCAATGGCACCCCATCCTGTGACAACGCCTGTCATGCCGGAGAAAGTTTTGCCTGCATAAGGAAAATGCTAATGAACTGTTTTTTCCTTATTCTTCATCATACAATTTATACCGCTTCATTGGTTATTTATTAAATTGTACTGTTATTTATAAATCCAAAAAATCCTTACAAAAAAAACTTACTTTTTTCAGGCAGGCAGACGGGTCTCATTTTTCCCTGAAATTTGAATTGCCCGACAATTTTAATCAGAGCTATATCATTGTCATAATTTAGTGTCGAATAATCTCCATGTCGAATAATTTCTTCAACTTGAAAATTTTGTACTTCTGATTCGTTTGTTGAATTTCGGTCGTGTTCTAATATTCGAACAGTTATTGAGTTCTTTTCAAATCTGTAAATTTATTAATGATCATTAATTTTATTTCTTCATCCGGATAGCATGAAAAAATTGAATCACAGGAAAAGTAGACGTTAATGGAATGATTAAAAAGTTGTGAAATACCTGTCAACTACACAGTGGGCAGCCGTAAGGACATATCGAGAATTAATTACACTAGCACCACAATAAAATCGTCCTTTGTGGAACAATAATGCCATCCATGGATATTCGTTAACTTGTGTTTCCACTCCGCCAACAATTCTGTGTTGTTTATTTGTTAGACCACAATCTAGAATAAAAACAATTGTTACAAATCGAAAAAGAATTAGTTTTTGTTATCAAAAAACGTACCACAAGACGAAGGACATGATAGTGGAACAGAAGGTGTATCAGGTTGCACAGGTCTAACAGTAGTCGATGGTCTTGGGACAAAAATTTGTTGCCACCAATCAGGCCATATGTAATTTGTTGCATTCGGCGTTAGATTACTATTTTCCTGTAAAAATACAGTTCTACAGTCAAATAATTATTAAATAATGAAAGGGAAATAAACTTTTTTGCAAGAAGCATATAATTTTTTTCTTCTCTTTAAAACTACTTCCAATAAAGAATGAGCATTATCTAATACCAATCATGCGAGGGTAAATGAAAGTCATATAAATCCCCAGACAAGGAAAGAAAAATTATTCACCCTTACCTGATCAGATAATACTCTCGTGACTGATGCGACTACAAAGATCAGGAGAGTTAACGTGACGTGCATCCTTGGTTGGTGCCAACGGCGAAACAACTCATGTGCTTCCTTATACACCTTCCAATGTGCGAATGAAACTATACGCGTATTGTTTTAATTCGATCGGCAAAACTGCCGGCCTACTCGACAGACACTTTCACACAGGCTTCAATTTCTGTGCCACATCTTTATTTATACGGAATACTGGACAAACTAGTACCCCGTGCAAAAAATTTAGGCTAGTCGTATGTTAATTTCTGTCGAAAAAATAAATAAACATCATCAACAAATAATCAATTAGGAAAAATATCTTTAAAGGCAAAAAAGAAAGAATAATTAACACTTTCCGGAACTTCCAGATAAACTTTCATTTAAAATTAAAAGAAAGTCAAAAAATTTGATTTTTTAATTTATTTATTCTTTAATTGAAAATGATTTAACTTAATTAATACAATATTTTTAACTTGTTCAATGGATCTGCGAAAAAAATTGTTAAAAAATATTGTTCAATTTATGAAGTGTGATAAAGATTAGGATTTGCTAACCTATTTCGTCGTTTTTTTGTCGATTAGTTTAAGTGATATTCGGTCGTATCTTAGAAGGACGCAATTAAATGTGTATGATTCGTGTCTTATCGGAAATTTAACTCGCAGACCAAGATAATAATTGTCAGGAGAGATTGCATATAGTCTTACCTGTAACCCATAACAGTGGGTCAAGGTATATGGGTCACGACACCCTCATGCGGGTGAGGCGCCTCACTTTAATGTCTTAACATGTTCATGTTGACACTTTATTATCAAAAATCCTTGCTTTTCTTTATCCCAAACAAAGTGACCAGGGTCACATCCCACTTTTCTTTTCATTCAATTCGTAAAAAAAAATATTATGCATTTTATTACATAGTGGAATTATGCATCAGTCTTTTGATAAAAATTTAATAATAGTTATACAAGTTGAAAATGTACACATTACATATAAATGAGGGATGCACGTAACAATTAAATTTGTTTATTTTTGTAGCATTTTTTTCAAAATACGAATCTAGGATGAGATTTTTATTAACTTGAGGGTTATTAGTATGGTTATTAAAAAAACAACTTGTATATACATTTATTAGAAATGTTTTTCTATTTTAGGTGCGGAACTATGACATAAATTTTACTTTCTTTTTACTGGACATAAAATAACATTTATTATCACTTGACTCATTAATTGCAAACCATGAATTGCCTCTAGCTCAACAGCGTAACTAATAACTTTAAATTATTATTTTTCCGTACGCATTTAATTTCAAGGCATTGTAGATTTGTTGATAATTTTAATATTCATCTAGATTTGAATTTTAGTAGAATGTTTCGAAACAATTTCAAAATTAATTAATCATTGAGGAATACTTTAGATGATAAAATTAAAAACTCTTTAAGCTTCAAAGTAAGAAAAATCTAAAAGATACTGAAAATGTAAAATGATCAGAAATTAATGGCTTCAGTAATTTTTAATTATCGACGGGAGAAAAAATTTTATTTTAATCTCCAACCAAAGAATGTCTGTACTTTTCGTCTGACTATATCTCAGGAATTCCACTCAAAGAGCAACCTCAAAGAATGAAATTAATATAATTTTAACAATTTCCAAACTTTTCTCAATGTATTTACCGCAACAGTAAACAGATTACAATTCATAAATTATTTTCCATTTAGTTTATTTTGATTTTGTATTTTTTATTCCCAGTGTTGGAAAATAATTAAATATTATTTTAAGAAAGAAATTTATATCTGTATTTTCACAAGGAAACTAGCTCGCTGTTAAATTAACAATTTAAATGAGTCTCATATAAATTCCGCCAAATATTTTCCGTGCTTTTAGAATAACTAAGTAATATAAGCAACTAGAGTTTCCAAACCGAATTACTGAAAACTTATTCTTCTTCTTTAGTTAGTCACCACATCTTCACATAATTTATTCAGATAATTAAGTTTTTGTCTAAAAACCTAGTTACTCTCTACTTTTCTTATTGAGAGTCAATAATATAAATGTTTCGAAGAAAACATTTAAACTTTTTTCTTTCCAATTACAACCACAAGTTTATGGAACTGAGAGCAAGGGCAAGTACTCATCTAGTTCGACCTGATTTTAAAATTGTAATAAGTCTCGAGACTCATCTCAATGACTTTGTAATAAAAATTCAATATAAAAATGAGTTCAAGTTTCTACTTCTGATATTGTAACATTGAACATTAATTAAATCAATAATATGTGGAATAAAATTTTTTTATTAATCTCTGTTTTAAATTTTGGTTTTCTATTAAGAAATAATATTAATCTGAACTTTACTTTATTTTTAAAAATTTAGAATAATTTTTTTTAATACTTGGCTTCCGATCGACAGAAAACGAACCAAATTTGAAGTTTGAATTTAAATTAATTAAGATTAAGAAGTTTAATTTAAGTTTTGAATAAATTAACCCTATGAAAAGGGGTTCATGAAAAGGGGCTGAAACTAAAGTTATTATTATTTATCAAATTATATTTTTTATTATTTCTGACGCGCGCCGAAAAAAGGTTCCTAAGAAGTAAATAATTTTTAGGTTATGTTTATGTTATTTTTACCTTAATTAAAAGTTTCTGTGTTTAATTTAAAACTAAAATCAGTTTTTATTAATTATTTTAGATGCAATGAAGCCTTAAGCAACAATGGTTTATATTGAAAATTGATCCTCTTCCTGTATTTTAATTCAAAAAATTTCAAACATAACCTAAAATTGTTTGCTTCTTAGGCATTTTTATTTAAAACGCGTCACTTTTAAGTAGCATTTTAATTTTGGCGTTCTTTATAGACAAAATTGTAAATCGATTATTGTTATATTATCATTATTGTTATTACAAATTTAACTATATTTAATAGAAATTATAATCCCTTTCAAGTAATAAAAAAATTTAGAATCTGACAAATAAAGACATTATTTCTTCCTCAATAAATAAGACTTCAATATAATGAAGAATTGATAAACAATGTAAACTGACAATAAAGTTCATAAAACTCGAATTTTAATGAAAAACATCTCATCGCAATATGAAAGTGAAACTCCAGCATGATGTACCGAAGATGGTCTCGAATGCAATTTAATTCGATAAAAAACGAGTGATGCACACAACTTTCATTTTTGGTGGGTCTGACGAAATTGAAATTGATATGCTCGAATTATTGTGCATCGAAACAAGGAGACGTACAGGTTTCCACGTGCTGACATTGGTAGATAAGTTTGATTAAAAAAAAGGAGAAAAAAAGAAAAAAAAATTACGCCATCCCGTTGGGTCTTTCTTCACGGGAAGAGACAACAATAGCAACAGGTGATTTAAAAACCTACGACACACCAACACATTTGCCAATACAAACGCGCCATTCAAGGTGAAAATCCCCACCAGATGTGGCAGCTTTATTAGTTATAATATACTATAAAACGGCAAAACCATCTCAATCTTTACTTCTCACGTTCGGCACGCGACACGCGAATAAATTGACGAGGTAAGAAAATAAGCCATTGGAGGTACCAATTGAATTTAATATGAAGAAAATATACATCATCGCGTGTCTACTCATCACATCTTTTGAAAATTATTTCATCTCAGCCACCCCTCTTAAAGTAAGTAACAAAAAATTTTTTTTTTATTTTTCGTTTCTCTCCTCAAATATATAAGTTTGTGAATTACCCTTTCTATACGTGGTGTTCAAAACTGAGTATGATTTATTTCACCCTCTTTGACAATTTTAAGAGGTTCATTAATCATGAGCTTTTGAAAAGTTTCTTTATTAAAAGTAATGTTCATTCTTGATAAAACAACTTTTGATTTTTGAACATTTTTCACATTAAATATAAACAAAAGTTAAAAGTTAGAAAAAATATGATCCATTGCAAATTTTCATAAAACTATTAAATAAGAATTTATTTCCAAACTATTTGATCCACATTTTATTTACGGTTGAGATATTATTACTTACGTTTGAGAAAGAATTGAACTAATAGAAATTAGTTCAATTAAAAATGCACATTTAAGTCACTTTTTACTATAATTTTTTTTATCTTAAAAAGAAGCAATAAAAGATTGAGAATTAGAGGCAAAAAATTTGTATATATTGTTTATTTAAAAAAGCACGTTTTCATCTCCTTCAATTTGAACTGTGACATAAAGTGTGGGAGGGAATGCGCGGGTTAAACACCTCAGAGTCACGTGTAATGCGTAGCTTACTAGTCTTACCTATGTCGAGACTCCCGGTTAACATAGTTTTTCGTAATGAGTGATGTTTTGTTATAATGCATGTTAAGATATGCCTCCACATGTGCATTTCACTTAATACGTAATATTCAACAGTAAAATAATGTCCCCATATTGTTAGTCATGACAAAATTGACCAAATATTATGTCAGGGTTGTCATATCTATTTTAAATTTTCGATTTTACGAGAAAAAAAAAACAATTTTTCCTCTCGACTTATTTTTAAAATTGCAAATAAAAAAAATTACTGATTTTAGTAAAAAATTTAGTAATGATTATGACAAATAGATGTAAATCTCCTTCAATATAATTTTTTGAAAAAATATATGTGTTCTATACTTGAAAAATTAGGAAAAAATGTTCTTGAAATATTTTATCGTAATAGACATTAATTTAAAATTTAAAGAACATTTATTACAAATTTAAAATTCCTCTATTTACAGTGCTTATTTTAGTCTCACAAGATGAGAAATAATTTATTAAATGTATCTAAAATAAAGATTGTTATTTTCTGATAGGAGTAAATATATGCTCACATCATAAACTGACAAGAAGCATATCTCATTGCCCCCATCGTAAATGGAATTCTGTAATTATGGTAATCATATTTTTTAATCAGAGCAAAATAATAATTTTTAAATAAGAAAAATTTATTATATTTACGTGATTTAATTTATTGAAGAGAAAAAATAAGGGAAATACAAGAAAGTACTATTCAGGGATTGAACCAGTGAAAGTATTTAAAAATACGGACTTTACGGACCAAAAATGAACAATTACGGACCATTTACGGACCAATTATCTGACAAAAATTTAACCAGTCCGAGTCAAATAAGAGAACATTTTACTTAAAACTATAAATTAAATTTTTCATAACTATAAAACATGAAGATTTCGGTAACTCCGAGTCTTCGACTCGGAGTGATCGATTTCTTTATGTTTTATAATAATTAAAGATGACTGAGTGATAAAATCATTTACAATTCAATTATTATTTACAAGAATAATTTTTAACCATAAAATTCTTCTATAAATCCATTATTTTGAATAATTTTTGAAAAAGTTCTTTAAGAATTTTCAAATTGATTTGTTTACAATTTAATTTTACAAAATTTCTATTATTCGTAAATTCTTTAATTAAATATATATTAGAAAATAAAAACTTTAAATAATTTTAAAAAAATACGCAATTAAAGTTTCTCAAAAAAAATTAATTCCACAGAATTATTAGTTAAAAATATGAAAAATTCAAATTTTCAAACATTTTAATCTGAAATCTTTTCAAAATTCAATTATTTCTAAAAATTTATGCACTAATGCTTTTAAAATTCAATCATAATCTAAACTTTTAACTGAAATCCATTTTAAAATCAATGCTTATGAGAAAATTCTACTAGAATTCAATTATTTTAATATAAAAATAACAATTTATTGAATAATTGCATGTTTCTTAAAATTGAATTCTCATAAAGAAATTTATCTATAAATTTTTAAATACACTGAGAAAACGATTTATTTGATTCAAATATATTTTGTTTAAATCAAACTTAAAATATCTTTGCTATACAGTCAAACATATTAAAGTTTAATTGAAACATAGTTTTTGGTTCATTTATAAAAATAATAAAATATTTAATTCAAACATAAGTTGTGGTTGATTTTAAATTATTTATAATTAACTTTTAAGTTTGAATCAAACATAAAATTTTTAAACATATTTTTTGTTTAAATCAAAACAGAAAATATGTTTGAATTAAACATAATTATTCAAACAAATAATATTTTTGAATAATCAAAGCAGTAGATATTTTCTATATATTGAGATTAAGCTTACAAACTAATTTCAATTAAATAAAATCACTTAATATTATTTTTCTATTTAAATTTAGTATAATGTTTTTTCAGTGTAACTGTATTCTTTTGATGAATTTTAATGAAATTTTTAAGAATTCTTTCGAGGAATTCGTTTAAAATTGTATTAAAAATAATTGAAATTCTGCAATGATTTTCATTATTTATGAAAATAATTGAATGATTGCGAAGAAATTTATAACAAAATTTGTAAATAATGAAATTCCTGTGAAATTTTTATTATTTTTTGAAAATAATTAAAAGTTTGTGTAGAATTTTATTAATTTTTTTTTTAAATAATTGAATTCTTTTGGAAAATTTTATGAAAATGGTAGTTATTGAAAATCATTGAATTGAGGAAAACTTTTGAAAATAATTAAAATTTTGCCAAAAATTATATTAAAATATTTGAAAATAATTGAATTTTGGAGAAGAATTTAATTATTTCTAAAGATAATTGAAATTTTGACGCGAATTTAAAACAATTTTTGAACAGAATTGAATTTCTGCGAAGAATTTTATTACTTTTGAAAATAATTGAATTTCTGCAATCATTTGTAATTTCTCTAGAATTCTCTAAATTATATCGTACAATTTACGAACTTTTCATCCTTTTTTAATGAACTTACGGACTTTACGGATCTTTTTTAAAAAAAACGGACTTTTACGGACTTCAAGCAAAGTTACTTTGTCCAAAAACTGATTAACAATGGCTCAAAGCACAAGAACTTTTCAACACCACGTTCAAAAATTTGGTTCCCATATTTCGGAAATAGCTTTTACACTATGGTCGAATTTCACAATGAATCATGAAAATAATATTTAACTGAACTGTGGTCAAAAACTTGCAAATAATGTGAAAAGGACTGAATTTTTTTTTGCTTTAAAAAATTTTTTTATTATTTTATCTATAGGCAAAAACTTGAAAACAATGGGGAAAAAGAAAATTCTTTTTATCAATAAAATTTATTTATTTTTAAAAACAAATTTTCTTGTTTTAACTGTGGGCAAAAACTTTAAAACAATGAAAAAAAGTAAAATTCTTCCCTTTGATGAAATTTTTCACTTTAAAAAAAAATTTCTTTTATTAATTGCGGAAAAAAACTTGAAAACAATGGGCAGAAGGAAAATTCTTCCCTTTAATGAAATTTATTGTTTATGAAAAAAAAATTTTGTTTTAACTGTGAAAGAATTGTGCCCATAGTTAAAAACGGAAATTTTTTTTTTAAATTAATAGGAGACTAATTGTGTCACAATTTGCAGATATTTGGAAGAAGAGAACCAAATTTACCTCAATCCAATGCTCAAGTTCACTATAATATTACTAAATCACAATTAGGAAATTCAGATTTAGATGAAATATCGTACATAGATTTTGACGCATCATCATCTAGAAGACCGCGGATATGCTATGATTGTGGTAATTATTCTGAAATTTTACAATGTATTTTATATCAAAGAAGAAGAAAAATTGGTATTTTTTTCACGATTATTATTTTTTATATTCACAAAAAATTACAAAGAAATTTTCAACTAATTGTTTAGTTTGTGGGATCAGTAGAACAAGTAGAATCGTGAATGGAAACTTAACGGAGTTCTTTGAATTTCCATGGATCGCCAGCATTCATATTGGAGGAAAATATCAATGTGGAGGCAGTCTTATTACTCAAAAGCATATTCTTACCGCTAGCCATTGTTTATTCACGTAAGTTAACAATTTTCCATTTTTTAACTAATTTAGATTTACATATTCTCTATTATATAAGAACATTGAAAAAATGTTGCTAACTAAAAATTTTTGCTTCAAGTTCAGATACTGTGTGAAAAGTTAGATCCATTATGTTAAGGATATTTTTATTTAAAATTTCTTTTTGACAAAAGAAATATTAAAATGCTGTCGAGTTAAGATAAATTATTGACGAAAGTATATTAATTTACTTTTTAAAAAATCCATCCACATGGTTCCGACATTTTGAATTTTTAAATCTGACAAAACAAGCCATCCATCATTCAAATCAGACTATGCGTTTTCCGTCAATCACGCCTACCTAGTAGTTTGTAAAAATCGTAAAAAGTGAAATTGGAGAAAATACGCTTCAGAATTTGAGGTTCAAAATGAATATTAGAAATAAGATGTCAGATTTATTTATTCATTCATTTATTTCGTCAGCGATCTGAGTATTGATCCACACACCACCGGATATTTTAGAATTTTTATTTTTTTTTTTGTCATAAAATGTTTAGCAAATTACTTCCACAATAAGAAGGCAATTGATGATTTTTAATTCACTAAGATATTTTTTCATGGAAAACAATGATTTCAGCGACGATCCGCAGGACTATTTGATTATTTTGGCCGATAACAATTTACCTAATAGTAAGGAATATTTAATAAAACGTGGTGTAGCATCTCTTAGAGTACATAAAGATTACGATAGTACTTCTAAAAATAATGACATTGGTATAATTGAACTTGATCGACCAGTACCACTCGACGGAAGTATCCAAACTGCCTGCCTTCCAGAAGATAGTAAGTTGAAAGAAATAAAAAAATATTCTACTTTTTGTAATTTTTATAGTTATTCTATAAGGAGGCTGTTAAACTGAATTTTTATTCGAGTTGCTATTGTGTGGTTTTATGTTTACTTCAACCCAAGTATTGATTACCTTAAATGACGTTAAGTTCCGGTAACCAGATTATCAAAAGTTTATTTAGCGAGACATTCAATGTTGTCCGAAGAGCATCTAATTATGTCCTTCGTCATTCTTTCACGGAAAAGTTTGCTATTGAGCTCTTCTACTTACTATAGTAATATTGTGCTATATTAACTATAATACCGCGCATCAATATGAGAAAATTACTCTCCTGTACGAAACCAGCAGTCTTTTCAACATTTTTCCGTACAGATCAGTTTTTGATTCACTAGTCGGATTCCTTAACTTTTCTAAAGCAGACTGAGTACCTAATGTGAAATAATTTTGTGTTGTTATTAGCTTAGTGATCATAGAGCAGTACTCTCTTGTCCCAAATTCTGATGCAATTATCTTTCGAGAGTGTAAGCGCAATGCAAGGATTTTTATTAGCTCCGTAAAGTTGCCTTGCTTATAGTTTAGGATCTTTAAAGTGAGACATAGGAATGCTCATGTTTTAGTCTGATTGCAACAATTTCTTATGATCGCCAGTGCCCTTTCCGGCAGCTCTTGAACCTTTCTATAGCTTTCATTCTTTCAATCCAGAACTCTATTATTACACTATAAAAAAAAGGGAGTTAAATTTTAACTCCCCAGGGGATTCTACAAAAGTCGCACCCGTTGGGGAGTTAATGCCAGGGGAGTTGGATAAAGAGAGTTGAAACTTTACACCCAAATGCATAAACTAGTTGTCTAGTTGTCCCTTGGGGAGTTATCCCCAAGGAATAAATAACTCCCGCGGGTGTTGATGAAGGGAGTTAGTATTATGACAAATTCCTCATCATTTATTTATTTGACATAATATCTCAGTACAAGTGTTTTCTGTTAAAGATCAGAGAAGAGGGAAACAGTAGAAAATCGTGCAACTAGTTTAGGGACAATCGATTTTTTAATGGTGTGTATCGGACAACAATCGACAGTGTACATCCATTTTACCTTGATGTCAAACCTCCCACTTGATATATCTCGATAGCAGGGAACAAAACCCAATCTACTGCGACTTACTCAGCACCAGAATTTGCTGCAATATGAACAACATTTCCTCAATATCTGAAACGTTGTCAATATTGTAACAAGTTTCGGTGCAGTGTGGGGAGAGTTGATAGTACACCAACATCATCATCTTAAATTTGTATATTATCCCTATCTATTGTATTTCTTATGTCATATTGAAAAGCGCTGTGGAAGCCTTTGCCAGTGCCATATAAAGTACCTTATTTGGGGTTTTGGTCGAAAATTCTTGTAAAACCCCTAAAATAAAAAAATATTGGAAACACTTTCAAAATGATTGTATTTTATTATCAACATTATTAATAACAGTTTCACGACACAAAAACTTTTAAAACTTAGTTTTATTTACATTTTTCTGAAACTAGGAAAACTGGCGAGGCTTTTGTAAGTGCCTTGTTTTAAATAGGGCAAAGTGGGAAAATTTCTGCACAAGATATGATAAATAAGATTCACCAGAACAAATACTAAAGCATTGCCAGGAGTACGAAACAAGACAAATTTTAAAAATAATATCTGCAATACAAATATCAGTGAACAAGTTTTGCTGAGCAACAAGTCAAATTTTCCAGCATTTGAAACATTTGTAACTAATTTGACGTGCGAATTTAATAAATTAAGCTTTCTGCTAAACGCCTTACATAAGCTGACGCTTTTAACATAAAAATAATTATTAAAATAAATTTCGTCGCCAGGCGCCAATTAATTTTGAAGACAAATTAATAAACTAATTCAACTACAATTCCAAAACCTTAGAGACGCTTTTAATCGTCAGAGGAAATTCTGCCTGAACAACTTAGCAAGCAGAAATGCCAACGACAAAACACGACTGGCACTATCTTGGCTCTAATTTACTCACGACGGTGAAATCCCTATCGCTCTCACCTCACGGTGGACGGCGATCTCCTATACAGGAGTACAGAAATTAATCCAAAAACAGGAGAACCCTGAGATTTGTCACTTTCTTAACTACTAAATTGTCAGCTGACGCACTTTCACTATGACTAGTGGATTATTCGGCAACTTTGTCTTCTGACTTACCCTACTAATTGACGATAACAGTTCGGGGACAATTCCAACAGATGGTGTGACGATTCACATCATCACACGATATCACTTGTTGAAGGCCAAATTGCACTGGTAAGCTTGTATTTTATAGCATGCTTACAATCCACTTAGCAACTAGCTCTGTCCCTCTAAATGGAATCTTCTATACTGCTGCATACTTTATTTTTATTTGTCAATCTCAGTGTTGTAATCACTATACTTCTTACACTGATTTATCAAAGGAATGTTTAATTCTTCAGCCACGACTACAATTAAATTAGACTTATTAAATACACTTAAAAGATAATGAACCATTCCCGCCGGTTTACCAAGTGGTTCTGCTGGTTCCTCTTCCTTCTCACCTTTACCTGTTTTGCTAATTTCCGTATTCGTCAGGACTTTTAGGTACCGCATGAATCAAACTTCGCAGATATTTAACTGACAGTTATAACTTTTTCTCTGTTTCACAATAGATGAGGAAGTTAACAATGGAAACCCTAAGGTCTTCATATAAGTGTGAATGAATTCTTCATTATAAAAATAAGCTTAGATTCCCTAGTTGTCAGTGTTATACTCTGGAAATATCCAGTTAATTTTTAATGTTGGGCTTTGCCAGCCTCTGCATAAGAAATTTTTTACTACTCATGGTAGTACGAGTCATATATTACAGAACAACGATTGAATTTTATTACTATAAATTCATTGACTGTGTAAATATCAACGCGCATAGAGAGAAATATTATCATGTGCTGCATCTAAGTCTACGCGCAGCCAATCGCTGTCCGAGTACTCCCCACTACAGGGCTCCCCACCTAGCCACTAGGGTATATAAGCCGGTGTACATGTCAGATCAAAGAGACGAAGCGGTTTCACCGCCAAGAGATTTTGTGAAATTGACAAATATAGCGATCTTACAGTGCAGATTTCTTAAGTTTCACCGCCTTAACAAAAAGGTTCACAACGTGAGATCACCACAAAGGTGGCATAGGCAAGGTAGCTAAAGAGATTTAACCTCAAGTGGGATAACAACCAATAATGTTCCAGAACATTATTTGAACATCCATGTTAATAAAATGTTTTGGAACATTATTTGACCGGCATGAAACATTCTAAAAACTTTTTTTTGGAACGAACATAGTTTTTTTTACCAGAGGGGCGAGATTGAATCTCAAACAAAATAACCGTATAATGATGGTCATAACCATAGCCTTCTTTTTTCTTAACTTTATTCTGTGCTTCTTTCTAAGTTTTTCCTACATTATCTTTATAGTCCAACTTCAAAAGTTTTGGGTCATACAACTTCTTGCGCTCTAGTATTTGAATGTCTTTAGCCAACAACCTCTTTACTATAAAAAAGCATACATATCTACAACGATAAATATTAAATAACCATTAATGGTATTTTTATACTCGATTTACTGCTTATTTAATACAAAGTCAACTTGTAAAATCAACTCTTGTTTTGTGTTAATATTGGATCATTAAAAATTTATGTTTAACATCATCAGTCTTTCCAATAAATATTCTAAAAGGCAGTTTAGTGACTTCTGGTTTTCTATCCATTGTTTCTTATACGACAAAATTTGGGTGAAAGTATCTTTCTGTACGTAAAACAACACACTAAAACCCTAAAAAGAGATTTTAATTAGGAAAATCTTTGTATACCTTTAAAAAAATGTTATTGTAAATTTTTTCTTAGAACCGATTGATTACTCTGGAGCTTTAGCAGTGGTTGTTGGTAGAGGTAAAACGGGAGAAGATGAGGCTATCAGTGACGAATTGCGCAAAGTTAACGTTCACATTTTACCCGAAGAAGAATGCAAGCAGACTGGATATGAAGAAGGAAAAGTGACAAGCAATATGTTTTGTGCTGGATATCTCGACGGGCAGTATGATTCTTGCCACGTAAGCATTCAATAATTACATCAAATCTTTATATTATCAGGTACAATAGCTCTTCATCTTTATGTAATCATTATTAAATGATTACTATTGTCATAACTTTTACTATCAACAAGTTTTTTTTTTGTTTATAGTATAAAATATTTTTTTGCAAATATTATTTAGTTAAATAGTCCGAAGTAAATAGTTAAAATGTCAAATAGTTGAATACTGCACTAGTTAAATATTTCTTTGTTTCTTTAATATTAGTTCATTAAAGTTTTTCAATATTAAGTTAATTATAATCAATATTTAAATGTATACCAATTAGAAAATACAATGAAAATTGAAATTAAAAAATGCAAACTAAAAATTATAAAAATACAAAGATAAAATGAAATCAATAAAACCAGAAAAAGTTAATTGAAATAAAATTAAAAATATTTCAGGGTGACAGTGGAGGTCCTCTTCACGTGAAAGCCTCCCACGGTTTCATGGAAATTGTTGGTAATTATAAAGAAAATAATAATAATAAAACCCCAATTAATTATTTTCCAATTTAAATAATTTTTCAACAATGTGAATTAATGAAAATTAAAATTAAAATCCCTTCAGGGTTGATTTCTTGGGGTCGAGGTTGCGCAAGACCCAGATTCCCTGGGGTGTACACGAGAGTTACAAACTACATGGACTGGATTGCAAATCAACTGAATCAAGATAATGCGTGTGTATGTCAGCATCCACAATGAATCATACAATTATAAAACCTTATTAAACAGAAATGATATGATGAAAAAATTCACAGAAAATGGAACTTTAATATTTTTTAACACAAAAAATAGAAAATAAAGTAAGACAAAAATATTTTACAATAAAAATTTCTTTTCTCATGATCAAATAATGAGAGTTTACAAAAAAGAGACAATATTTCATTTTTTTTCCAATGAAAAGGGCAAAAATATTTTAAAACAAAAATTTCTTTTTTCATAATCTCCAAAAAAAAATTATCACATTGAAAAGATAATGAATTTTTCATCATATCTTTTTTGTCTAATATTGACAGAAGAGACAAATTGATTACTGTGGGATGCTTAGATAAACCGTCCAAAAACTTTAATATCTATATTAGCTAAATTTTCAAAAAAATAATTTGACTCAAGGAATGAAATGAATATTCAGACAACTATAATTTGCAAATATTTTCTCTGCTCTTAAAGGAAAAATATTCACTGAAAAAAATATAAAATTATTTTTTACAATTCAAAAAGCGCAAAAATTAAACATTTTGTAATTTCTGACTTTATTGCGTTCGGAGTAAATTTTTGTTTTGTCCAAAGTAAAGTTTAGTAATTATTAAAATTTGCTTCGGACTTTATAAAATATAAGTTAAAAATAATAAAAATTGTGCAAAAATGAGCTCTGACCTGGGTCAGGCCGGTCTCAAGTCAGATACCCTGTTTTATCCAGATTGGAGCCAAGAAAAATTTTGTTGCTTTAATAGAAATCTTTATTGAGTCATCTAAAATAGAGGCTATATATAGAATAATACTAAATATTATATTTATAATAAAATATGTATTATTATAATATCATTATAATACTTATAATATTATAATCGTATTTTAATATTATAATATATATAATAATATAAATATATATTATATTTATAATATTAACATAAACATTAAAAAAAATGCCAAATATCCATGAAAATTAAAATTTTTTTTCATATCTAAAAAAATTGGTTTTCATGGAAAAAATATTTCTATAACAATTCATTCGAGGATTGCTAGAAATATACGAAATATTTTCTCTCTCTTTTATTGCAAATTTCAAGTATATTTGCTTAGTTTTCTCTATTATAAGTAAATTTTCTTCTTGAAACTCGATTGGTTACCTCCATCCAATGGCTATTATGTATATTATCCTAAATTACGCGCGTGCAATTGAACTTTATTTTCCATATAAAAACTACATTGTTATAAATGATAATCTAGTCCAATGTATCCAATATCCGCCTTCATGTCGAATTTACAAGAATATTCATATTTTCAATAATAGAGAAAAGTTACTTTCTGTACGGAAACTACCTAACTGACATTATCAAAAGACTTTTTTAATGGTAAAACGTTTTAACAGAAAAAAAATGATAAAAATTATTCTTTGCATAAAGTGAAAAAATAGTGTTATATTTTTCATTATAAAAATAAATTTTCTAATAAAATGAAAAAATATAAAAGAATGTTTATAATTTGAAATCTATTCTATATTTTCTTTTTATATTATGTTACGTAAAATTAAGACTTTTGAAATATTATATTGTGATTAAATTTCATAAATTTGAAATTTGAATGCTAAGAACTTAATGACAATGTAGATCGTTTTTTGATCAGTATCTTTTCAAAACCAAATCGGGAAATACGTTTTAATATTGATTGAAGTCATGTCCAGATATTTTCTGAAATAAAAATGAGAATTTAAATTTTATATGAATATTCTAGTAAGTTACAAATATTGATGGTGGATTATGGATAAAAATATTTTTTTAAAAAAACAAAAAAAAACCTCCTGTGATGTACTTACAATATTTGTTGATTTTAATGAATAAAATAAATGTGCTGATAATGATTGCAATATTTTTATTTTCTTAAGAAACAATTTACCTCACAGACTGATATAAATAGCGGATGTTGATTTCTGACTGAAAATAATGAATCGGATGTATTATTATTATAGTAAGGATGGGAATATTTTCTTTTTAAGTATAAGTAAAATTATTCTCAATTATGGCTCAATTGTTAGTTTTAATAGATTGACGGAAAATCGATGTTGCATGGACAATAAACAGAGATAATAAATATCATGAGAAAAAAAATTATTTTAAATCGAAAATACAGAATTGTGGAAAAATGTTTCTCTATTTTACTCTTGTTTTAAAAAAGGCAAAAACAGGGGCCTAGCTAGTATCCAGTGATAGCGCTGTATTTTAAAGTGGACAAAGTGAAACAATTTGTAACTTATTTTTTATTTTATTCCTCGTTAATTTAATTTACAATTTGTAAATTTTAACCATCTGGATTTTAATCAAGGGAATTTTTATTTAATTAAAAGTTATATTAATATGAAGCTTAAAATAAAATTTGCTTTTAGCGAATTCGATATTTAGTTAGAAATACCTATATTATACTTTTTGTTTAAAAAAGAAAACCTTAAAGTGTGTATTACTTCAAGGCTTTCCCCCTTCTTTTTATATTTTCAAAAAAATTATATATTGACGTCTTTTTAGACCAGAAAATAATTTTCCGTAAACAACAACAAACGGAAATTATATTGATTGAAATTTTAATTATATAAATATAAATATAAATTATTTTATTCTATTTGATTTCTTTATATTTAATTGAATTCAATATTATGTTTCATTATATTCAAATAGGTAGGGGAGTATAGTCGAGGTTGGACCACTGTCTAGGTAGGCCATTCGCGTTTTTTTGTCAAGTTCACTAGCGCCACCTACGCGCATGCTTGTCGAAGCTTGTCTTAGTAAAACCTAACTTTTTGTTCAATTACATTTTCGGAGAATCGAAAATTGTGTTTTCTGTGACGTCGGTACAAAAAAAGCTCAAAAAAAGTTTTGTGCATCATGTGAAAAATCATTAATAAAAGATGAAAAAAAATTAAATCGTTAAGGCAAGCATGCAGAAATTTTGTGGGACTCTCATTGTTGAAAGAAAATCAAAGTGAAAAATCGAATCCCGAAACGTATTTCTTTATGGTTACAACAATTCGGTAATGTTACTTACTGTCAAGGTCGGCCACTATGTGTTTAAAATGCGCAAAGATGAGGACGAGCTACTTCATTTGCAAAAACTGCAATTCTGTATAACTCATAATATAATTGATCATCTTATTAATATTTTTATTTAATTTTATTAATATTTCAGTGCAAAATTTTTTTTTATTTACATATATTTATTTTTTTATATTGTTTATTTTTATTATTTTGTTATTTCATTAAGTTACAAACTGTAAACAATAAAGAATCAATTTTCCGTAACTCCAAACATGTTATTTTATTTTTTAGCGATTAATGCCCTTTGAATTTTAAACATGGCCGACCTTGACTGTAAGGACCAACCTCGACTACAAATTTTCTTTTTTTTAAATCTTTATAACTTTTTTATTTTAAAACCAATCAATTTACTTTGTACAGAAAAGATGTTCCTATTAAACAGGACTTTCCAACCATATACTTCAATTGTCCAAATTCATTTTTAAAAAAAAGTTATAAACAAAAGTCAAAAAGGTGGCCGACCTCGACTATGTTCCCCTATATTTAATTATTTTTAATTATACTCAATTACATTCAATCATATTCAATGATTATTAGTTAACTAGCAACAATTCGCGCGCTAAAGAGCGCGGCTAACTTCTTACGTACTTTTTAAAATAAAATTAGCAATTGAAGGGCTACATAAAATAAGGGGACGAAACGCGTGGTTGAAAGGGATATATCAGTCAGGTAGCAGCGAGCGGCTCAAGGCTTGTCACTGCTACCTGACTGGTAGTATCCCTTCCAAGCCTCGCGTTCGTCTCCTTATTTTTATGTAGCCCTTCAATTTTAAAAATAATAGAATTTAACCTTTATGGGACTGACGAGGTACCCGGGTACCTTTTGCATTTTAAAATTGATTTTTTTCATATTTTTTAAAATCGTAGCGACCCAGGGTTTTTTGACATCTCAAATTTATCCATATAAAGTGTTTTTACATTATTTATAATGTACTTTGTTTATTTATTTATTCTGAAATATTAAACAAAGTTTCTTCACCCATAAAAGGCGGACGAGGTACCCGGTACCTTCTGCACTTTCATATTGGTTTTATTCATAATTTCGAAAATCGTATCAGCCTAAGGTTTTTTGGCATCTAACATTTATCCATACAAAGTGTTTTGATATTGTTTATAATGTAACTTATTTATTTATTTATTTGGAAAAAATAAACAAAATTTCTTCACCCATAAAAGGCGGACAAGGTACCCGGGTACCTCTGTACATTTCAGGCTAATAGATGTTGAAATTTCTATTAAAAAATTATGAAAAATTTCAAAAAACAATTTTTTATAGTACTACACATAATTTGTTTATAAAATATGTAATTCAGTTGCTATAATTAATAATAATATCCATAAGAAATCGTCAAATTAAACATAGGTACCCGGGTACCTTGTCCGTCCATAGAAGGTGTTTTTTTCCTCAGTCCCATAAAGGTTAAAAAATTTTAATTCAAATTTTCCTCATAAAAATAAAATATGAATTGGAATATATTTTTAATACTATTACAACTATAATAATAATAATATATTCTAAGACAGGGAAAATAGAATATATTCTAAATTCTTCAGAGAAAAATCTAGGATTTTTATTAAAAGTACTGGAAAAAATTAAATTTTTAGAATTCATAAGAAAATTCTCAATTTTGGTGTCTTCTTTGCTTCACCACGAATTTTAATACAAAACCTTCAATTTTTTTTCTATTTCTGACAATAATTTCTTTTTAAATAACTTAATTCTTAAACAACTGTCATTAAAATTATTTAATGAATAATTTTACTTAAATATTTCAAAATTAATTCAATTTTAAAAGAGTTGCGTTTACATTTTTCATGAGTACATCAATTTTAAAAGGTTTCAATTCAAAATTTTATAAAATTTCCATTTTTTATTCAATTTAATATTACAAATTTTGAAAAACTTAGATTTTTTCAAAATGCTGATAACTAAATATATATATATATATATATAATTTTATTACTTACAAAGTTCAATTATGTAGAAAATTTTAAAAAAATTCTTTTAAAAATCACAATTATCTTTATAAATAATAAAATTCTTCTTCAAAATTCAATTATTTTTAAAAATATCAATAAAATTCTTGTCCTAATTTCAAAAATTATTAAAAATAAATGAGTTAGAGAAGAATTTTAATTAAAAATTGTAGAAAATAATAATTGATTTGAAATGTTGAAAATAATTTTGAAAAAGTTTTAGTAACAATATTCTTATAGTATAAAATAATGATTGTATCAATCGGTTATCTTTAATTATTATATAAATATAACATGAAGAAATACTTTTATAAGTTGTATAATTTCAGAAAGGTTTGAATTTGAAATTTTTGAAAATCTTAATATTTATGGAAAAATAATAATACACTGAGAAAACTGGAGTATTGGACTAAACATCTGGAGGGACAAATCGTTGATATTTTAGAGTTAGCTATTGGATAACAATCTAAATGTCCAAATTCACCATTGACAGATATTCGTGTCCTTTCTCTTGGAGGGAAAATGAGTTTATAACAGAGGGACAAATTAACCATCTTGAGAAATCCCTTCCTTATCCGGCGCGAAATGAATAAATATGGCAACCTAACCCCTAAATTTGAAAAATAATTTGTCCTGCGCAACTTTTAACCCTCAGATATAATGGGAGAGAATATACAAGTAGATTTCCATTATCAATTCAAAATTTATTTTAGAAGGACTATTTAACTCTCTTCATAAGCAAAGGAAACATACACTTTTTAAAAATTTGACTCTCCAGTTTTCTCATAGTGTAATTATTTATTTAAAAAAGAATTTTTGAAAATCTTAATTCCTACAGAAAAATAATAATTATTATTTATTTAAAAAAGAAGTTATTGCTGTTTTCGAATAATTTTTCAATTAAAGAAATTCGTAAATAGAACAATTTTTTGAGTAAAATTTGTCCTCTATTTTCTAAAAATTAAAAAAATTTGCAATTAAAATTTGCAGTTGACAAATAGAATTTATAAAAAAATTGTTCCTTTATTTTTAAAAAGCTTTGAATTTTATTAAAGCAATTTTGTAATTAAAAAATAGAAATGATGCAAATTATTTTCTTATGAAAATTGAGAATTTTCTACAAAAATATTATAGAAATAAGCATATAATAAACAAAATTTGTTTGTTAATAATTTTAAAAAAAATTTTAATTAAAAATATTACTTTATTATAAATCATGAAAAAATACCTGCATATTTTCGATTTGTCAAAACAATATTTTTTAAAGGAATAAAAACAAAAGCATACAAAAAAACTAACTTCAAAGTGTGGACAGACATAATGAAAGAATGAAATACGAAGATTATTATAGTTAATTAAAGTTAATTATTTATAAAAAACTAGAGAACTCATTTTCCTCTCCATATAAAATTGTATGTCCTGCGTGTTATTTGAAAAATGATACCAGTTCTCAAGTTTCAAACCATTTTTTATAATCTAATTTTTTTTATTTACTAATTATTGTCGCACGCTTAATGAGAAAATCTATTTGATAAATAAGGAAGATTTGAATATATACGTAAAAACCGGGTCACGAGTCTGATTCGTTTTGCTTTCAACGATAAATGTGGGTTAGTGAAACCACAAGACCGTTACTGACAAAGCGTGACTCTTCTTTTGATATTTCATACAAAATTCAAAGTGTAAGTGAAAATGCACCTGAAAATTAACTATCGCGAGAATAAATTAATTCTGCAATCTTTAGTCAAACTTCCCCCGCCCAAAAAAATGATTTTTTTTACTTATATTAGAAAATAAAATTATTCTATTTACTTAGAAAAATTAAATTAATTTTTGGATTTATATTCAAAAGGTTATAAGTAAGGTATTTTTTTTAATTTCTGCGAAAATCAATTTAAGAAATTTTTACATTTTATTCTTAAATGATGAACGTTTCTTAACAATGAATATATACATTCATCGTTTGAATTCTATTTTCCTAGCATATAATATGAAACAGAATTTAAGTAAATTCCTTGTAATTCAAATATTACGTAAAAAATATATTCTTGTCACGATGTTCTGAAAAAAATAGGTTCTTTGTTATACTCGCTATAAAAAGTACTTTAACGTCATTGAACCATGTTTCATATATAAAAAAAAATTACGCTCTATGAATGGATGACTAACGTTCGAATGTCAAAAAGTAGCATCATCGCTAGGTACACGTTTTATTTAATTAGCATAATATAACGGACCTTAAAATCAGATGTAAATTTCGTTTGTCAATAAAGAAAACTTTCTATTGGTTGAGATGGAAAATTTCCAAAAATGTTTAATCAAAATTAGAACATTCGTTTATTTACACTTAATGATTTTTTAAACAAACAAAAATATAAGAAAAAAAATGAGAAGGTACAATTAGCTAATTAGTCTTTTCAGTAATTAATAATTTTTTCCTAATTTTATTATAATCATTCCTTGATAATTTTTTATTCCTCTATTTTTTAGTTTACATTTTTCTGCAATTTAAATATACTTCATTTTATATTTTTATCAGCATCTTGATATTTTTTGTCTCAATACAAAGAGATAAAATCATTTTCTAATTTTGTGAAATTTTTTTTAATATGGCATAATAATAATTTAAAACAATTTTTTTATGACTTTCGTTTTTCTTTCTTACTCGGTGTATGAAAAAAGTTTCACTTTTCTTGAAATTACACTTTTCATGAAAATATACAAAAAAGTAATATCGATAAAAATAGATTTATTTTATTAGGAATTTTTCTTCATTTTCAATTTTTTGTTTTAAAGTTGAAAGTAAATAGACTTACTTTTTCTGCGTGCATATTTATATTGATAGTAGAGTTAAAGAATGTACAAAACTTTCCATAGCAAATGAATGACAACAAATAAATTATTTACAGCTCTCGCTTTCCAGAATTTCCCTTTAATTTATAATTATAAATAATTGACGAAAGACAGGAAAGTGTTAATAAATAAAATATAGTTTATAAATAATAAATAAATAAATTGTAAAATACATAAAATATTATAACTAAAATATAAATAAAAAAAATAAAATAAATTGTAGAAATAAATAATAATTATAATAAAAATAAGTAAGAATATAACATTATGTAGAAATTGTAATAATGATTTTGATGAAACAATTCTTTTCTTGTATTTTATTATTTTCCCCCCGTGCCGCAGTAATTGGTGCAATTGCACAGTCGTAGAGGGATATGTACAATATTCCTTGGACATGAAATAATTTTTAAAACGAGAAAAGGCACATTTCAAGAGAAAGAACTTTCTTCGTTGGCTCAGAACGTTGGCTGACTATAACAAGTTTGATTCCGGTGCGACATGTCGGAACGTGATGGTGAAAGCAAACCGACAATCTCATCAAGATTCTTGTGATCTTTGGTGATCATTGATACGAATTTTCGAGCTCGTCTTCATTCAGTGTCGGTTGTTTTTCCTCCGAGAGACGAAAAATACACACGCTTTAATAATGCGCGTAAATAGGAGATATTTTTTATTTTATAATAAGTGTTGTGGTAAAGTAAAAAAATAATTTAATAAGAAATTTCTCCAGTTTTTTTTCTTTTTAAAATAAAAATAAAATTTCGTGTTTTTAGTAAAATTTTTCTGGAGAATTTTTCTTGGAGAATGAATTTGTTTAATAGAATTAGTGTTCTGATAGTTGTGTTTTCTATCTACTTCATTGTAATTGGACAAAGTCGCATAGTGAACTGGAAAGATTATGGACAAACAGAAAATGATGTTTTCGTAAGTGGAAAAAATTTTTATAAATCTCAATTTATTCGTGGTATTTCACTATTCTAACTAATATTTCAATATTGAACTTTATAAATATTTTCAATCCATTTTAGTTTGGGGAAAAAATTGTAAAAGTTAAAAAAGTAATACAATAAAAGATGCAAGTTGAAAATACAAAAAATATTAATTTTAAATAAAAAATTAAATCAATGTAGGAAAAAAGTGGATATAAGTTACATATTATTTTCTCAAAGTATATATAAAAAAATAAATTTAACACAAAATTTAATTGATCAGTGAAATTAATTATTCAAAAACCAGTTATCAAGTTTTTCTTGGAACAAAAAAAATTGTCTTATCTGGAAGTCATTAATTTTTTGCTTTATTTCCTGCATTACAATCTACAATTGTTCATTTATTCTTATATTTGTTTGATAATAAAAATAGAACTTGAAATTTAGCATGAATATTTTATGTTTATTTATTTTATTTGAAAGACTATGAAACTGATAGTTTTTAATAAAAAAAAGTTCAATAAATAACAACATGCTACAACGAAAAAATGTTGAAACCTTTTTGCAAAACAAAATTTAACCACCTGGATATTTTAAAAAAATAATTTTCATTCATTTTCTTTTCAACTCATATTCTAGTTTTCTCTCCAACTTTATTAGATTGACGCTTCAAAACTTCCATTCTTCAAATTTATTTCGCAGTAGTTCAAAAAAGATTGTACTTCATAAATAAATGTCAATTTCAAATGGTCTATGTATTCTTTTTTTTGAAAAATTGTCCCTTTGAAATAAAATGGTTGAAAATTTCTTATACACTGAGAAGGAAATATATTAATCTTCAAATTTTTAAAATATTTATAATAACGAATTTTTTTTTTGATAATATATATATATTCAATTTTATAAATTATAAAATTTAAGTAACTTTTTTTTACAGTCAAAGAAAAGCAATCGATCGGGAAAATTTCTATTTGACGAAATATTTGGATTGGATATAACAGGATCAGATTCAGATTCAGAATCAGAAGCAGAAAAATTACGAAATTGTTCCTGTGGTAAAGTATTTGATACAAGTATTAATTTGTTAGAAGTAATTAAAAGTTGTGTTGCACAAGGGTAAAATTAAATTGTTTTTAATCCCTTGCTTTCCTAAATTATTCATTTTTCTTTTAAAGAACATTTTGTATTCTAAGACTATTGATACTGAAATTTTTTCTCAAACCATTTTTTATATTGATGAAACAAAATTAATATTTTCAAAAATTTCATCGAAATAGGAAAATTATTTTTATATTAATATTCTGTACACAGTAATTTTTTCTTCAATAATTAATGCATGACAATTAAATTGAATATAAACTTAAAAGAAATTTATTTGATTGAAAAGTGAAATTAATTCAGTCTATCAATTTTGTTTATAACTCAAAATTAGTGAAAAGCGACCTCCCCTAAATCTTTGTCGATTTTTCTTTCCACACGGTAGTTGTTATGATAAATTTTTCATAATCATGTACAGAAGGATTGTGGAAAAAAAATTAGCTCCTTGAAAGTAATTTTTCTAAAGAGAATAAACAATTTACAAATTTGAGAAGAAATTCAGTGATAGAAAAATGTATCATATTTTTTTCAGAATGTGGTATTACAAATCAGGAAATTCGAATAGTGGGTGGAAGACCGACCCTTCCACATAAATATCCTTGGATAGCAAGGCTTGTTTACGATGGGAAATTTCACTGCGGTGCTAGTCTACTTACGAACGATTACGTGATAACTGCAGCTCATTGTGTCAGAAAGTAAAGTTTTATAGTGTTATTACTCCGTCAAGCTCCTTGCATATTTTATTTTACTATGTTACTCTAAATTTTACAGTAAACATATATTTGAAGTAAATATTCTAAATATTAATTTATAGATAAATCACCCGTGTCGGTGTTTCAGAATATTTACTTCAAAAATGTGTAAAATCAAAATTTTGAGTCCACCATATTGGATCAAAAATTTTGAAAAATTAATTTCTGGTATCAGATTCTTGATAAACGATCCAAAATACCCCCGAGTAAGAAAATTTGTTGAATTTCCGGGATCATTTACGTATGATAAAACGTTGCATACATTGCAGTGCATTTTTATGACCCATTTTATTTAACTTTATATAATTTTTATGTAAAAAATTAAAAAAATTATAATTTTTTTTTAAAAGTGCATTTTTTCCATGTATTTTTAATGGGAAATTTCGATCGATTACTGGCACGTGTTAATATTAATAAATCGCCTTCAGATTTTGGAAAACATTTTTTTTATTTTATTGGAACCAAACTGGGGAGTGGCGTAAACAAAATTCGAAAGTCGCACATTTACGGACACCCTATAATGTATACTCTCATATAGTTTTCCTAAAATTGTGATATACAACGTCACCAAAGAATGGACTGTCGTTAATTTGTCGATAAATTGGTTTTTGTATTACTAACAATATAATCTACTTGAAAAATTTAAGTTTTATTGTTCAATAAATTATTATTATTAAATAGTAATTGAATTATCGTGTTAGTACATTCTATAGTAACGGTTAGTATGATGCCAAACATACTATTGGTAAAGTAATCCTTACTATGCTATTTATTACTGCAGCAACAATAATTTACTTCTATTTGCAGGTTGCAGAGAACAAAAATTAGAGTAATTTTGGGAGATCATGATCAATATGTCAACAGTGACGGCATAGCAAAAATGAGAGCAGTGAGACATATAATACGTCATCGAAATTTTGATATGAATTCTTTCAATCACGATATAGCTTTACTTCGTTTACGAAAACCAGTCACTTTTTCAAAATCAATCAAACCAGTCTGTTTACCCGATCCTGGTAATCTAAATATTACATTTCTAATTAAAGTATTTATTTAATCAATTAATTAACGATTCTAACAGTTACCTAATTAACTAACTTATTCTTGGTGGACAACATTTGCTGTAGGTTGAAAAATTGTAAAGTTCTTTTATTCCATCAAAGGAATAATTAAATGTAATTATTAATGTACAGAAGAGGATCCTGGTGGTAAAGAAGGAACTGTTGTGGGATGGGGACGAACGAAAGAAGGAGGAATGCTTCCTGGCGAAGTTCACGAGGTTCAAGTTCCAATTTACTCTCTTACACAGTGTCGGAATATGAAATATCGAGCCAGCCGTATCACTGACAACATGATATGTGCCGGACGAGGATCGCAAGATTCTTGCCAAGGTGATAGTGGTGGTCCATTACTTGTGCAAGAAGGTGATAAATTAGAATTGAAAGGTAATTTTAAACTCTCTTATATATTTTATTAAATTAGTTAACATAATTTTAAAAACAAACGAAAATAAAAGTATGTAATAAAATTTATTCTAATTGTTTATTCATCAACGATAATCAAGTTTTATAATAATAAGTTAAATTATATTCGAATATATATTCATTTACGTATGTTATATTCACTAATAATTTTTCGTAGGAATAGTATCTTGGGGTGTAGGATGCGGAAGAGCAGGATATCCCGGCGTCTATACAAGAGTCTCCAAATATTTGAGTTGGATTCGTTCAAATATGAAAGATACGTGTCATTGCATTGCTTGAGTATCTTTAGTTGCATTTTACATTCAAAATTCAATCATAAAAGTCAAACATGGTCAAGTGGGACCTTACTACTTTAAGAAAAAGTTTTATTGTAAAATATTTGCAATTTATTCCTACAATTCAGTAGTATACTAAGATGTACTATGTACTCTTAGGTAATACATTTCTCAATGTATTTTTCAATCATAACCATACTGCCGTCCTTTTTAAAAAAGACACTATCTACATTTTAGCTCAATCGGAGATATTGAAGGAAACGCGTTTGCATCTGGATCTCTGAATAAAATTAAAAATTTTGTAAACAAACTTATGTTCTTGACTAATTCGGACACGCTCTTTTCATTGGTGCAAAAAAAATTATTAATTTTAATTATTTATTAATAAAACTGTAGATAGTGCACATTTTTTATCCAAAAATTGTGGAGAATACATGAAAAGTGCACTATGTGGTAGATAGTACGTTTAAAATTGCTTTGTCGGTCCACTTTCCTGTTTAAAGCGTCACTATCTACATTATTTTTCTAACACAATCCTTTATTTTTGTTATATTTTTATTATTGTTTTATATTTTTTTTTATTTATTATTATATTATATTTTTTAATTTTGAAAATACCGAACGAAAAATCACGAACAATAGAGGGGCTGATAGTAAAAATGGTTTATAATAATAATAATGGAAGCAAAAGTAGAATAAGTGACTTGAGAACAAAAACGGGTGAAAATGATTATGTAATTTCTTGATAAATTAATTATATTAATGCTTAAAAAATATTGTCAATAATAAAAAAACTTATTTTATTTGAATTAATATTTTGTAATTATTATAATTAATTTATCAAGAAATTACACAATCATTTTAATCTGTTTTTGCTTCTAAGTCACTTATTCCACTTTTGCTCCCGTTATTATTTTAAAACCATTTTTACTATCAGCCCCTCAATACATAAATTTTATTTACCATTATAACTTTATTTTATTTGATTATTATGTTCTGCATGAAATTTTTATTAAATTAAATTTTAACTTTACAAAAAGAATAATTAAAATAGCTTTTAATTTGCATTAAATATATGTGTTAATACAAAATAAAAGCTTTATTTGCAAATTATTGTATTATTTTTATTTTATTTGCATAATTAAACTTGTAGATAGTGCTCTCTCTCGCGGAAAGTTAACCAAAGTTCGAGAAAAATATGTACGAAAAACGTCACTATGTACATAGTTCTCTACTATTGTGACTTTTGAGACCAGTTTACTGACTAACCTATGTACATAGTGCTCGTGAATCAGGATTTCAGGGGTCAAGTGGGTTGAAAATCCTGAAAATTTTGTAGATAGGTCGTCTCCTTCTGCAAGATAGTGACACTAAAAAATATTTCTCAAAAATCTCTGTAGATAGTTTAATTGACCGCTAATTATCTTCTAATCTAATTAAAATTTTCAATTACGAATACGACTATTAGATTCGTCTTTTGAATACGAATCCAACGGTATAAAAAACTTATTTTTCATAAAATATGTAGATAGTGCCTTTTTTAAACTGGACGGCAGCACACTAAAGGTACATTTAGTGTCCTTTGAAATATGCTAAGTGCTACAGCTTATCAGTTGCAGATTTTATTCTAATTAATTAATAATTTGAACATATCAAACTGACAAGCAAGTACAATACTACAAAAACTATTCTAAATGTATATACTAAAAACTGAAAAGCTCAAAAATGTGTGATATTTTACAACAAATACATATATTTTTATAATTAATAAAGGAAGGAAAAGTTTAATTTACTGCAATACGAAATAAATTGTTTGTTATAGAATGACATGTTCCGTAAATGTTCAGTAAAAAATTAGTCAATAATTGTAATTAGTTAAAAGTTATTTTGTGTTTGCTATATGAAAGTAATTGTCAGTTATAATACAGGTACGACAAAATAAAAATTTAGAACAATTTGCAATTTATGATTCTTTAAAAAAGGTACCAATTAGTATAAGGATAAAGAACAAATATTAATAATAATAGTAATAAGACGTAAAAGATGTGTAAATATACAAATTGTTTATAACTTAATTTATGTTAATCCCATCGTGGTCGGATGCAGAAGTAGAATATAATGTGGTAATTTAACGGTTCTCTATCGTACCAAAGCAGAAAAATGTTATTGCAAATCAAACTTTAACAACGAATAATATGTAACAACAATTTTTACATTTGTGTAACTTGGAAAAGTAAATGATTATTTTCAAAACTGTAACAATACACTTGAAGAAAGGAATTAGTCTAACTTGTTAAAACTTTAATGTATCCTAACAGCATCACTATCATCAAGAAATTAGAATATCTTGTGACTTGTTCAGTATTACTGGCGCAATATTACGCTGGTCATAAATTTTTGCTTAAGTATTTAGAAAAACTAATAAGGCGCTAAACAGGCCCTCTAGTTAAATCCACACATTATGCTTTTATATTCAGGCAGTGACAGGGCGATCTAGTTAGAACCTCTCTATCTTTCCACATCATCACCTAATATTTCAAGCTTGAGGAAATTAGACGGGTCCTGACTAATTTTCCTAGTTTGCGCCTCACTAAACAAAAGGGCGTCTATTCAGGGCCTTACTAAGTCCTATTTTCAATTTCTACACGGGTAATTAAATTTCAGTATAAGTTTACACAATAAAGAAAATAAATCTGATTACAGTATTATTAAAGATAAAAATTGATAATTTGCGAAATTAAATCTGCTTAATCACTAAGTGTATTAATTTAAAAAATAATTGATTCTATGAATTTAAACAGTTAATATAGAGTTGCACCTCGTAGTTTTACTACGAAGCAAGAAAATTATACAGGTGCATAGAAACACGCTGTCTAAGTACATATCTGTAAGTATTCCCTAAGATTGCTTTAGTAAATTTGAAGAATACGTTTATCTCAAAGAAGGGACACCACAACTTGCACACTAAGAGGGTAAATCACCACAGATTCTCCTCACACGCGTCTATCTGAACTGTAATAGTCGATGTGCGAGGACGGATTTTAATTACAGCAGGGATTCCATGACGATACACCATTGACACATTCTACTTTCCATTTAATCGACGTATTTCTACTTCTTCCTTCACTCCTTGAATCTTCCTCCTCTGCAACATCAATACACGGTCTTGTAATTTAAACTCTTAAGGTTCTCCAGGTGTTTAAAGCGAACTGAGTCGCTTAAATCCTAACTGGACGAGGCTTAAGAGAAACCTGAGCATTAGAACCAATTCTAAGTGTGCAAATACTATCAAGATCGCCCGACTGATGAAAGACTGACAACAGCGCACAAAACTTGCGCCGCCGCCTTCTCTCCCACCACTCGCTCTCTTCGCGCTGCTACACAACGAACCTTTATAACTCGCACGCTCAGTCTCTTCAATCAGTTCGCCCAAGTTCGCCTATACCGATTTGCCTTGAAGTCAACCGCGGACAAACAGAAACCGAGCTCAAGCCTGAATGCCTTACATTAAGTATATCAGCTCTTCCCTTAAGGGAAGAGCTCCTTCTTCTTTAATTTATGTATTCGACTATATAGTTAGGCCAATTCTCGGAGGGGAATAGACTAAAAGAGAAGAATATCCTACTCTCCTATGTAGGAACCGCTGCATTGAACGAACTAGTATGCTCACACTATGCGTCTTTTAGTGGTGTTCGTCGATTAAAATCATATGCTCCATCTAATGGAAAAATTGATTGATAGACATATTTATAATTTTATATGCGAAGTAGCAGAAATAGATGTCAGACGCAAGAATATCAGAAAAGGCAGTTCAAAAAAGACAGAGGAATTGATAGAAAAACATGTTTGAAGATTATGTGACTGAACATGTGGAAATGGAAAATTATTCAAAAATAAATCCCAAAGATTATCGACAAATCATTAACTACTCACTAGATTTATTTAAAAGATATCAAGTATTGCACCACAGTAAATTGTTACAGTAAATGAATTTCACACAACTGCACGTTGCAGTAGTTGTTTGCAATTTATTGAAAAACCAATAACACATTTTACATATTGGTTTAATAAATAAAGTAATATTGACTCGATCTGGATCATACGAGAAATGTACTTTCCGATTCAATACCTAATATTAAAAAATAGGAACATGGCAGTGGTGTTTCCGGCCAAGAAAAAAATAGGATTCCCGTATATTCAACTGCATGTCGTAAGATGCGACTAAACACGGTGTTTGTATACGGAAAAAAAGTTTGCCTGATATGTCGCTAAAAACAAACTACTGGAATCTCTTCATAATGACTCCAGATGCTTGAAAATCACTCTCCAAAAATTTTATCTGATCCTTTTTTTAAGATATCATAGAAATTAGATTTTTATTTAATTTATTGAAAAATCATCATATGTGGACGTCTGCATGAAAAGGAACCACTTTGCCACTATTGGACTTATCTATATGGGCAAATTGCTTGCAAAATTTGGAAAATTTTGAGTGGTCTCAGAACCTTTTTGTAGAAAAATTCGACGAGTTACAGAATTTCAAAGTTTAGAATGTCAAAAACCTCATTTCGAGAAAATCGAAATTAAAGATTGTAATGCGAATATCTTTGGTTCTTCTAGGAAATTATTCAGATAAGAATTGTTTTTAGTCTAGTAGGGGAGAGTGGGGCAAAGGCGCTATGCGGGGCAAAGACATTTTTTTTAAATTTCTCCTTTATTTTCTGTCTATTCCAATTGGTATTAAAAATTAAGTTGCAATGCAATCAGACTAATTAATTAAAAAAAGAAAAACCTAAAAATATCAAATATTTTAAGAAATATAACAAAAAAATTGTTTTGCAAAAATAAAATGATAATTTTACTGAGCAAACTTTTATTTTTTAAAACATAAGTTTAAGTATTTAATTTTTAAAAACGTAACATGTAAATAAATTAAATATTTCTCTACACAACTGGCGTGATGTTTTAGTTTAATTTTGTATCTAAATATTTCGAATTTAAAGTAAAAAAAAAGTTTGTTATGTAAGGCAAAGGCAATATTGAACATAATTTGGTTAAAAACAATTGAATATTCGAATTTTCCAGGTATTAATTCACAATATAAGGTTAAAATCACTAAAAGTTTTTATCTTTTATTTAAATAGTTTAATTCTTTTAATAATATGTTGTTAACCTTATGTTTCGTAAATTATATATACTAATAAATATCACTTGTTTATTTTTTTAAGGCTTATAAATGATTTCTTTTAGAAATATAAGCGAAAACGTCGCTGTCCCAGCGTGCGTGAGGCAAAGGCATTTTTTGCATTGTTCTTAAATTTCATTAAATAATGTATTTATAATTATAATATACTAAATAACAACTATTAAAATTTCTGGTTGATTAGTTTTAGAATAATGAAAAACAAAGACCGCATAAATTAATTGCTGAATTTAAAAAATATACATCGATAAATGTAAACCTAGCGCCTTTGCCCCACTCTCCCCTACACCTTAAAGATGAAAAATTAATAGGTTTCGAATTCCCCCCCTCCATTTTAAAAAAATAAAAATATAACGGACATCCGACAAAGTGGTCGCTTTTCTAAAATTGCGTTTTTTAATTAATAAACCTGATTTTTTGCAAAGATAATAGTTGGACACTGCAAAAATAGGTGTCTTTTTTGATATCTTAAAATAAGATGTAAGATGGAAAAATGGTATCTTACATCTTAAAATAAGATGTTTTCTAAAGTATCTTACTGATTTTTAAGATGTTTTATACGTCTTAGATATTTTTTCTATCTTAAAAAAGTAAGATACTTCTGTAAGTTTTTTAAAGTATCTTAAATTAAGATGTTTCTGTTGGAATAAGATGTTTATAGCGATAAGTTACTTGAGAATCGTAAGATGCGCCATAAGTGTAAGTTACTAAAAACTAAGATACATAAAGTGTTTTCCATAAGAGCCCATAGTTAACCTCAAAACTTTTTACCCCAAAAATATACAGAAAATGAGTACAAAGATACTTTTAACATTTTAAATTAAGATGTTTCAAGTAACTAAAAAGTGTCTACCAAAACATCTTAGAAATGACTACCAAAACATCTTAAATTAAGATACTTCTTTTTGCAGTGGATATTATTTTATTCAGTTATTTAAAGCAAAAAAGAGAAAGTAGGCATAAACATATTTTTCAGGGACTTTATTATGAATAATCTAAGGAAATGTCGAAATTTTCATTTGTAAAAAAACTAAATTAAAAATTGTAACGCAAATTTCTCTGGTTCTTCTGAGAAGTTATTCATATGAGAATTCTTTAAAGTTTAGTATACCCTTAAGATGAAAAATCAAAAGATTTTGAATTTTTTCGCCCCCTCCAGTTTGAAACCGAAACAACTTTTGCAATAGATCGACAAAGTGGTCCCTTTTCATTTTTTATCTAACAACGAAATAAAATACTTAAACTATCAATAAATTAATGAAAAATCCATGAATCGATGTGTGAGACCTTGTAGATTAAGAAAAAATAATAAAAAAAGATTCGATATTATTTTCAAAATTATTAAATTACGATTATCTCGTAATCTAGAACTTTGAAATTCTATAACTCGTCAAATTTTTCACCAAAAAGGTTCTAAGACCACTCAAAACTTTCCAAATTTTGCATGCAATTTGCCCATATACACTACCGGTCAAAATTAAAAAACCACCCATTTTCAGGCGAATGAAAAACGTTTTAAAACATAAGATTTATTGAAACTAAAATTTTTTTCTGTTTATTTTTTGATAGATGATAAAATTTGGAAAAGAACAAGATATTTTAGAAGTCGTTTGGCCAATAATTCATTTAGATATTTTTAAAAAATCGTCATTTTCAATGTTTTACAAAAATTTAAATAAATTCTAAAATAATGAACGCTTTTCAATGACCTTAGGTTTATTGTAAAGGTCATTTGTTACACTATAAGAATTACTTATAGGCATTAGCGTGTAATTTTTTTCTTAGAACATGCAGGCCGTCAAACTTGGACCAAAAAAATTCAAAAAATTTGGAACAATTTTTCTGTACTAAAAACTATTCTAGAAAATATATAAAACATCATATAGTGTAGATTTTTCAAGAAAATTTAATAAAAAAAAAATACGTTTGAATTTTAAAAATTATTTTTCTGTTAATAAATATGTTCCAAATTTTTTGAACTTTTTTGGTCCAAGTTTGATGGCCTGCATTTTCTAAGGAAAGAATTACACGTTAAAGCCTATAAGTAATTCTTATAGTGTAACAAATGACCTTTAAAATAGGGGAGAGTGGGTCAAACCGGCCATACCTACGGTTTTTTTTACTCTTGTGACTAAAGGAATCAACCGATTTCAGTTTTCGAGGTCTTGTTTGAAAGATAATTTAATTGCGCAACTTTTTCCCAGAGACACCTATACTTTATCTTTTATTGTTTAGTTGCTGTGTTAACTTTAAAAAAATTTGCAAACGGGCCGGTTTGCCCCACTCCCATGGGCAAACCGGTCCGTTTGGTTTTTTATTTATAATATTGCATTTACATAATCTACAATAATAAAAAACATAAAGAATCATGTAAACAATGTTTGTAGTAATGAAAATAATAATACGGGATTGAAATTTAATTAAATAAAAATTTTTTTAATAAAAAAATAAAAATGTTTGTCATTATCAGAGAAACAATATTAAAGGGTCCAATTCTCATTGGAAGACAATTATTTTTCATTGTAAGTAAATATTTTAATGAAAGAAACATTTTATTTAAAAATAATTTTTATGAAACTTTAATTCAATGGAAATATCCTATGGCCGGTTTGCCCCACCGAAAACAGTCCGGTTTGCCCCACAGGCCCATTTTGAGAATAAATGTTTGTCAAAAAGAAACGCTTTGCAAATTCATCAGAGTTTTTGGTGGTAAATATTCCTGAGGTGTGTACCTTCAAAACCTAAGACCTAATATTTGGAAACATTACACGATTTTCTCAAAATTTCCTTAAGAAAAAATTCGTAAAAGTGTAGAAAAAAACTAAAAAAAAACTTTTGCTCCCTTCGTTGCACAAACACAAGTTAAAACTGTCAGATTGAAAAAATAATGTATACTACATATGGTTGTTTCAAATTTCTAAATAGCACTTCTGACAATTTCGCCATTTCGGAGATATTGACCCCTGACCGGTATACCCACCGGGCCGGTTTGCCCCACTCTCCCCTAAGCCTAAGATAATTGAAAAGCGTCCATTATTTTAGAAGTTATTCAAATTTTTGTAAAACATTGAAAATTACGATTTTTTAAAAATGTCGAAATAAAGTATTGGCCAAATGACTTCTAAAAGATCTTGTTCTTTTCAAAATTTTAACATCTTTCAAAAAATAAAAAAAAATTTTAGTTTCCCTACATTTTATGTTTTAAAATGTTTTTCAATCATCTGAAAATGGGTGGTCTCTTAATTTTGACCGGTAGTGTAGATAAGTCCAATAGTGCCAAAGTGGTCTCTTGTCATGCGGACGTTCACATATGATGATTTTTCAATAAATTGAATAAAAATCTTATTTCTATGATATCTTAAAAAAGGATCAGATCAGATTTTTGGAGAGTGATTTTCAAGCATCTGGAGTCATTATAAAGAGATTCCAGTAGTTTGTTTTTAGCGACATTTCAGGCAAACTTTTTTTCTGTATACAAACACCGTGTGTAACAACTGCACAGCGTAACAACCGCACCTAGTCTCCCCTACTATGGCATGTTTGCAACTTTTTGGAGAAGCTTAACAAATTCTTGTTAGGCGTCAACAAAATGTTTCAAATTTAATTACGGAACAATTATTAAATTTTAAACAAAGTAATCAAAACTCATGGACCACGTTGGAATGCTGCACTCAGAGTCAAGGCAGGCGGTAGCTCCATGTCGTCCACCGTTGAAAAAAAGGGTGAAAATATTACAAAGGATAATGAGTAAAAAAGCTTAAATAATGGATGAACATTGGAAAGTGTAATATAACGAAGAGTAAAACACTTACTTGAATGCGTCGCTGAAAAAAATTTGATGTTGTTTTTCTAACATTAACAAAAAAATTAAATATTAGATTCATATTTTCATTAAACAAATTTCTATCAATAATGTCAAAAACAAAATTAAATAAACATAATTGTTATTACGGTGTATTTAGCGTAATTTAAGTATTTTATTAAGTATGCTCTATTCGGTTACAAAAAAATAATTTGGCATCTATTGTACCCGTAGCAGAATATCTAGTATAAAATATAACTTGACATTGAAGTCTATACAGAAAACTTGCTAAAAAATTCTCGTTCTATCCAAGTATCAATCATTCCTATTTTGTTTAATTTATTTTATTGTATTTTATTGTAATCAATAAATGCTCTAATTTTTAAATAGTTTTAAAAAATTGAATTCATTTTAAAAATAAGAAGCAATACAGTAAAATTATTTGTTCTTTTAATAGTCTCCATGCAAGGAAATGTTTAAATTGTATTAATAATAAAATAAAATAATTAATAGTCACTATGTAAAAAAAGTCACAAAAAGTGGAGAATCCTATATAAATGTCTGTGATCGCGCGGTCAGTGACAGTGGTAAATGTGTCCATGACCGTGATCGTGAATGGTCAGATACTGTCCGGTTGGCTAGCAGCCGTTGACTCCTTTCCTTTTAAATAACAAGTAACACTTTTGTGAATGCATCATCAGTATTCTTGGGACCTTGATAGAAAACACTTGTACACTTATCTTTAGCATAAGAAGACGAACAATATATTTGTGTCAGTCAAATGTTAAAAAATTATTTAAATATATAAACAATATATTAAAAGTAAAATTTCTATGTTTTAATTCACTAAGAACGTTCGGTTTCATATTTAGCTATGTCTTTAATAAAAGTTAGCAAATTTCTCATTTTTGTAAATTTGTTTGTGTTAACTGTATTAGCAGAGGATGATAATGTGAGTAAATTTTAAGTAATTAATCTTTATAGTGTTCTAAGAGATAATTAATGACTGTAAATGAATCTACTAATAATCATAGGTACTACAATTTATCTGAAAATGTTTAGAATATAATAAATAATTCTTTTATTATTATAATTTTATTTATTTTTTATTTAAGAGCAAATTATTAATTTAATTTGCTGATAATAGTAAAAAAAATTTTACCTCTAAAAAGATACTAGTGATAGCAACAATATTTTACTTTACAAAAATTGTAACCTTACAGGGCACAGAAAAAACTATAATAAAAACTATTATGGGGGCTTTTGGAAATAAGCCACCCTCAACAAAATCACCTCCAACATCTTGTTTTTGTAGTAAGTATAGAAGTAAATTTTGCTTACGTAATGATAAAACTAAAATTGATTTAATTATACCAAATTTTTTATTTCAGGTTGTGGAGTAAGAAATGATGAAACTCGAATCGTAGGGGGTCAGACAACTCAATTAAATGAATTCCCCTGGATGGCAAGACTCTCATACCTAAATAAATTTTACTGTGGAGGAACACTAATTAATGATCGTTATGTTTTAACAGCAGCTCATTGCGTCAAGGGGTAAGAAATAGAAAATATTTTTCCCAATAAATTTTAGCTTGAGGAAAAAGCAACTTAATACAAGATTTTGTATATTATCTACATTTAATATTTTCTCAAGTTTTAAGATTATGAGAAATCAGCTAGTAAAAGTTATTTTAATTTAAGAAAAGTAATTAATTTCTTATGAGAATAATTATTCTTATTATAAAACGTGTATTTACACGTTATGCAAATTGTTTAAAGCAAGAAAGAAGAATAATGTGGAATAATAGAAAAATCGTTTAAAGTAATTTCTTTAGATTTACTGATGGCAAAATTATAAACATATTTAAAAATAAAATTAACATATCGCAATATTTCTTTTGTGGAACTGTGATTATAACACTTGAGAATTGTTATTTTAATAATAACAATTAACAACAATAATAATAAACAACTATTAGGGTTGGAACTTTCAAGTTTTTATTGAATTAAATTATATATAATCAGCTTTAAAAATATATATTATATTTTCAAAAAAATTGAAAATAATAGAGATACAGAATTTTTCGAGAGGCACTTGTCGCTTGACATGCCTTGATGGTGTACAAATTTAGAGGAGGTCAGTTGGTTAAAATCTGTTGGAGTTATCGTGCCCACCGACTTGAAAAATGTAGTTTTGAGAAAAACCCAAAAAAAGTTAAAAAAAAGCACTTTACAAATGTATAATTGAGAAATTTTTCAACTTACTTTTTAGACAGCTATTCCTGAGCTATTCGAGCAGCTGTGAGCTGTTTTCGAGTCTTTACGGTTAAAGGTGTCCACCTTAAAGTTACAAATGGTGTATTTTCATTAGACTTTGCACAACACATAGTAATTTAAAAAAATTTTTAAATATTTATTGTTAGTTTTTTTTATAGAAAAAGAAGCAAACTTTATAGTAAATAATTAATAAATGATTTAATTTTTAAACAAAGTTATACGTAACGTATACTAATAAAAGGATATCAATAAAAAATAAAACTAAAAGAAAAAGTATATGGAATGAAAAACAGAAATGTTTCTAAAACGTCAATGTTATAAGACAATTTTCTATTAAATCTTTCTGAGAAACTCAATTTTGCAGAATTCAATGAAACTTCTGTTCTATATAAATCAGTTTAAGTTGAAATTCGATTTTACTTATTGGAAAAGCAGTTGCACTGTTTCTAGTAGTAATAAATCAAGTGCTCGTTTTGATATTATTAATTTGTTTCCTTATTAGCAAAAGTCATTTGTCAATTAATTATTATTATACACTAGTCTTTATTTCTATAACGCGTTTATAATTATATTCTGATAAAATTCTTATACATAGGTAGTCTTAAAGTTGCATGAATTAATTTTCCATTTATTGAAACTGACGGTTACTATTAGTAGGGTAGTGCGCGGAGTAAAATTTAAAAATAATTCAGTAAATTAAATTACAGTACATTATTGGGTTGCAGTACCCAATATCGATCGGTGACTTTAGGTCAAGATCCCAAACACTGTTCACGCACCGAAAACTCGTTCTACTCATAAAACTGAAGTTACCAACGTTGATTTAACGAAAAAATTTTTTAAGAAATGTTCTCTAAAAAGTTCAGGATAAAAATTTTTCTTGTTTATTTTTAAACCAAGTAAACCCTCCAAACCCTAAAATAAAAAAAGGTGAGGAAAAATAAGTTATTTTTTTCTCACAGATTTTCCAAAAATCACCAATTGTCAAGTAAATTAATAATTCCTCGGCTTGGTAGCAATTTTTTTCTTCTGATAATTACTTATTCTAATGTGATAAGCCCTTTAAAAAAAATTTCAAAAGGTTCCAAGTCGGGGAAGACAGTGATTTTGGTTTTTCTGTCATGGATTTTCAGAAAATTCGAGAATTTCAAGTAAATTAATAATTCCTTTCCTTAGTAGTAATTTTTTTCTTTTGATAATTGTTTATTTTAATATTAGACGCTATTTAAAATAGATTCCAAGAGGATCCAAGTCGAGGAAAGCAGTGATTTTTATTTTTTTTTGCGTATTTTTTCCAAAAATCACCAATTTTCAAGAAAATTAATAATTCCTCGCCTTGGTAGCAATTTTTTTCTTCTGACGCTATCTAAAAAAAATTCCAAGTGGTTCCAAGTCAGGGAAAGCAATGATTATGATTTTTTTAAATGAAATTCCGGGATTTTTGGAAGATCTACGACAGAAAAATTCAAAATCACTGCTTTCCCCGAATTGAAATCACTTGGAATTATTTTTAAATGGCGTGTGATATGTAAATAAATAATTATCAAAAGAAAAAAATTGCTACCGAGTCGAGGAATTATTAATGAAGTTGAAATTTCGAAATTTTTGAAAAACTCGTATCACGACAAAATTCAAAATCACTGCTTTCCTTGACTTGGAATCTATTTTAAATAGCGTCTAATATTAAAATAAACAATTATCAAAAGAAAAAAATTACTACCCAGACGAGGAATTATTAATTTATTTGAAATTCTCGGATTTTCGGAAAATCCGTGAAAAAAAACCAAAACCAAAACCGTTCATCCCCTTATTTTATGTAGCCCTTCAATTATTAATTTAGTTGAAATTTTGTGATTTTTGGAAAATCTGTGAGAAAAAAATAACAACTTCTGTTTTCCCACCTTTTTTTATTTTAGGGTTCGGAGGGTTTACTTGGGTTAAAAATAAACAAGAAAATATTTGTATCCTTAACTTTTTAGAAAAAATTTTTTTTAATTTTTTCGTTGAATCAACGTTGGTAACTTTAGTTTCATTTCTACTCTTGGTGTTGGGTACCCGAACCTAAACAAGGTTTAATAAATACTGTACTCTCTACCCTATTGAAAATACCCACATGGGATCTTACGTGGGTTCTTATACAAAAACCTGTATAAAATCCCAGATCCCACGTAAGAATCCACATGGGATCCCATGTAAAAGCACATGTATATTTAGGACACGATTTGAAGCAGAAATTCATGTGGGAATTTGAGTTTGTGTATCTACATAAAAATCCACATGAATTCCTATGTGAGAATACATAAAGGATTCCATAAAGGATTTCATATGGGATTTCATATGGGTTCTCATGTTTTATATATAAGATTTCACATAGGATTTCACAAAAGATTTGATATGTGTTTACATTAGGGATCCATTGTGAGAATTTTCAAAGGATTAAAAATTATTTAATTAAAAATTAAATAATAAATTGTATTATCATTTCAAATCATCAGTAAGAAAAAAAATTCGATAATTTGAAACACTTCTTCTGAGCTATAAACTCTCAGTTATATAGTGTTAAAAAATCATGTTAACAAGGGGAGAAGTCGCTCTCGCCACCTGGCGGTGAAAGTATATGAACTGTGGTATTCTGTATCATTAATAAAACCACATGGGATCTTACAAAGGATCTCACGTGGTTTTTTTATTAATGATACAGAATACCACAGTTCATATACTTTCACCGCCAGGTGGCGAGAGCGACTTCTCCCCTTCTTAACATGATTTTTTAACACTATATAACTGAGAGTTTATAGCTCAGAAGAAGTGTTTCAAATTATCGAATTTTTTTTCTTACTGATGATTTGAAATGATAATACAATTTATTATTTAATTTTTAATTAAATAATTTTTAATCCTTTGAAAATTCTCACAATGGATCCCTAATGTAAACACATATCAAATCTTTTGTGAAATCCTATGTGAAATCTTATATATGAAACATGAGAACCCATATGAAATCCTTTATGGAATCCTTTATGTATTCTCACATAGGAATTCATGTGGATTTTTATGTAGATACACAAACTCAAATTCCCACATGAATTCCTGCTTCAAATCGTGTCCCAAATATACATGTGCTTTTACATGGTATCCCATGTGGATTCTTACGTGGGATCTGGGATTTTATACAGGTTTTTGTATAAGAACCTACGTAAGATCTTATGTAGGATCCCATGTGGGTATTTTCAATAGGGTAGCCAATTGTCTGTCACTCTTGAAGCCTAATAAAAACGAATTATTCCTTAGGCTGGTAACTACTCTTGAAAGGGACAAGATACCTTTCATTGATGTATGTTAAAACGTTAAAAATTTTGTCCTAGAAAGGATAGATAGTTTGGTACATTTTGTGATGATGATTAAGAATATCTTTCTTCAATTCTAATGCACCTGTTTCTTTCTTTCGTCTACATAAATGACAAGAGTATCTCCCTACCTAATTTACGTATTTACTCGTTTAATTATAGGATAATTTACAAACTTAAGAAAACTAATTGAAAGCTACTTCAATAGGACAATTCGAACACTCGAATTATTATTTTATTTATTTCAAGTTATTCATTTTGTCATCATTCGTTTCTATTCTTGTGATTTTCATGTAGATTTAATCCGAATATCTATTACATTTACCTTATGAGCCTGTTTACACCGCGTCGCATAAATGTATTCCTCCGCGCGCATAAACGTATATTCCTCCAGGAGAATAAACTCGCGTCTGCGCAAAGTGCTTCCCAGCTGTGTTGTGAAGAGTTAGAAACCGCTGGGAAGCACTTTGCGCAGACGCGAGTTTATTCTCCTGGAGGAATATACGTTTATGCGCGGAGGAATACATTTATGCGACGCGGTGTAAACAGGCTCTATGTTGATATACGTTACAGTACAATGTAATTTAAAGCGTGACTGAAGAGCCGCACTTATCTCAAAATACGAGAGTTTGAGCATTGTCTGGGATTAAACAATTAAAGAGAGAACAATTTAGTTGATATAAATTATTTCCATTTCCAATTTAACGTCTGCTCGAATCTCAAAGACGAATTTCACTTGTTTCTATTTTAACCGATTTTAAGGCAGAAGTCTCCTTTAGAAGGCGAAAAAAATGCGTTTTTTCAGGAATTTTTTTTATAGGGAAGGAAATGATTGCGGTAAACGAAATTTTTGGGTGATATTCTACTATATTTGAGCTTCAAAAACCAACTTTTATTTTTAAAAAATATTTAAATTCTTCTTATTAACAACGATTTTTGTGGAGCGCTGCAGTCTGTATTTTTAAAACAGTGCCGGTGATAGAGGTCGCACGATGCATCTGAAACAGTCAAACCAAATTTTTTTTACTTTTTATAAGTGTCTTTTCTATTTAAACTAAAAAAATACCGAAGAAATTAAAAAATTCCAAATTTTTTCGAAGTTTGAAGAAAAAATTAACTTTAAAAAAAAAATCCACTTTAAGGTGCAAAAAAAAGTTTAAATAATATTTTTGTCCAACTATTTTAGTTCAAATAGAAGATAATTTAATACTGAAGCGAGAACACTTTGATTTTTTTGAATCGGACAAAAATTCTTTTTGCTATTACCGGCACCGTTTTCTATGACTTGTGAAAATGAAAATTCGAGAAAAAGCGATTTGAAGTTTTAGGTCCAAAAAATACAATTTTAAGGATACTTACACTAATTAAATTTTAATCAGCTATTCCTGGCCCATATAGTAGTCCTTCCTCTTTTTCGAAGAACTCATTTTGTCGAAGATTTTCTTCTCGTCGAGCTGTCCGAGCCTCCTTGCTCGAAAATGACGAGCGCCGGCTTTCCCTCGTTAGGGACCATTCAAGTATTACGTAAGCATTTAAGGATGGGGTCTAGCTATTGCTTATTTCCATTAGAAAAAAGGCGCTAATACATATAAAAAATCTTACATGGGGGAGGGGGGGTCTAAAAATCTGAAAAATATGCTTACGTAATACTTGAATGGCCCCTTATGCGCTCCGCATCGATATTATCGGCAAAATTTTTGCATTGCTGCCCGATAACAATATCGAGCAGCTGCATAGTGGTCAGCACAGATGCATAGGCCTTGTTAAAAATGCCTGCAGCCAAATTTGCCGCTATTTCGACGATTTTAGAAGTTGGGGTCTGCCCGAGCATTCACACGTGCTCGAAGATTGGTTACAAAATCTGATCTATCTTCGAAAATATGTCAAATTGGCCTCTAAAATTTTAAAGATAAATTCTTGGATAGTTTTGGAATAGATTTTTAAGACAAAATAAAAAAGTCGATTTTTTTAAGCTTATAAAGGAGACTACTGCCTTAACACAAGTTGAAGTCTTTGAGTGTGAAATTCTGTCAATTTTTGGGTGTGGAATTGTGGTCACTGAAGTTATAATAGTTCCCTATTAAAAAATTTGTTCAGCATTCTCTTAAATCTAGGTTTATTGGACAATAATACTGAATTCTGAGCTGTACTAAAACTATTGTACTTTTGTAAGAATAAATATGTATTACTCGGTTTCGTTACAATAAAAATTTTACACCTTAATTCCTCAGTGTTATAAACAATGAGAAAGGTATCCGTAGGAAGTGTTTTGGTAAAAAAGGACTTTACACTCATAAACTCAAAATGCAATTTATTATAAATCAGAACTTGTTACAAGAATTTACGTCTCACTTAGAGCCCGGTCAAATGACTACTAATTCAATAATGTCTCTTGAAATGATAGGTAGGGAACCGCCCCCTTTTTATATACGTCACAATTATTAAAGCTAATTCCCATTAAAATTTAAAACTCTACTAGCAATTATAACATTCTCCCACCTTTTGAGTTGTCAAACTCAAAACACACTTCTTTCCTAATAGAACTCTAAAAAATTCAATCTTTTTTCACAATTTTTAAAGTCCAAAACAAAGTCACATATATATATTTTTTAAAACTTGAAACGATCAGGAACTTTTATCATACGTCCGCTCCTGGTACGTTTTTCAACATTTGAATTTTCATTTTCGACATTATTATTTTTCTTCGGTTTTACATTTCTCAAGTCGTCACACGCAATCGGTGATTTACTGACACATTCTTCGCTCATCACTTTCACAGAATTTATTGCCGGTATCGGACCGGCTACTTCCAGAGGGAATAAACGCTGTACAGGCCTTATCAACTCACCGGTTGCTGTTTTCAATTTTACTACGCGCATTTTTCCATCTCTTCCCGGCAAAACCTCGAGTACTCTAGCCAAAGGCCAATTTAACCTTTTCTGATTCTCATAGCCTACCAACACAATTTCCCCACTTTCACTTCACGGTCGTTCGATGCTTGACGGATTCTCCCAGACAGCTGACCGAGATATTCCGCTCTGAACCGTTGACGTAAGTCATCCCTGACTCTTTGGCGATACTCGAATCTTCTTCCTAAGTCTATCCTGTCAATTTGATCCAGGTCCATCACTCCCGTCTCGGTGACCTCCTGCAGGAACATGGGCGGTGTCAAGCAAGATATTTCCGAAGCATCGGCAGATAGGTAAGTAATGGGTCGACCATTGATTACTGCTTCACAGTAATCTGTTTTTCTTAAAACTCTTTTCAAGAGGTCTTTTAAAATTCTGATGAGCCTCTCCCACCATCCTCCCCACCAGGCTGCGGAGGGAGGATTGAATCGCCACTCGATTTCGCGAATCACACTGAATTTCTCGATCTCTTGCCAATTTACCTTTTTTAGAAGATTGTTGGTGCCCTCAAAATTAGTGCCATTGTCCGAATAGACAATACTCGGACGCCCTCTTCTGGAAATGAATCTTTGTAGAGCCTCCAAAAATCCAGCCGTTGTTGCTCTCGTAACCAGCTCCAGATGCACTGCCCGATACACTGCACATGTGAACAAGCCGATCCATGCTTTTTGTCCTCCAACTAAATAGACAGGTCCCGCGTAGTCGACTCCCACAATCTCGAATACTTTTGCATCGCGAACGCGAGCCTCAGGTAACGGAGCCAGCGCGGCCTCCAAATGTTTGGTTTTGTATCTTTTGCAGATCACACACTTATTTATCACAGAAAGGATTGCACGTCTTCCCGCGAGAACCCAAAATCTTTCTCTTAAATTCGTTAATGTCCCCTGAACACCAACTTGTTGCAACTGTGCATGATGGAATTCAATCAATTTTTTTACAATATCGTGACCAGGATCCAACACTGCCGGGTACCGAAAATTTTCCGTATCTTTTCGATTGGAAATGAGCGACTCTCACTATACATTGTTTTTCACCGTTGTTTAACTTCACTTTTAACGTCTGTAAGAAAATTTCGGGATTTCTCACTTTTGGTTATACTTGCACCTTCGAAAATGATGTCCAGTTTTTAAGCAATTGAAACAGCCGTTTTTACTTTTTACAATTTTCTGTCGTTCCTCAAGAGACATGTTCTTTGCAAAACTACACTCAGCACTTTTATGTTCTTGATCTCAGAAAATACAATTCGTTTTCTCTTTAACCGAAACCAATCCGGCTGCAGTCGGTATTTCCTCACTGCTAGGTTTTGATTTTCTTTTCACGAATTTTTCGTCACGCGCGACACTCTCGGCGGAAGTACTCGGAAATCCTCGCACTGCCAACAAAATTCTTTCCTCATTCTCTACTTCGGAACGTAGAAACTTCATGAGGTTGGTTAATCGATCCTTCGCAACATTTTTTTCATCTGATGACGAATATCTCTGCCAAGCGCGGAGTAGCTCTTCAGGTAACGAGGACTCGACTAATGGATATAGAATCCATCAACGCTATCAACCTCTGCTGCGATCTCACTTTCAGCCATCTTGGCTTTGATCATATGCTCGAAAATGAATTTGTTGTAGGATTCTAATTTTCGGATTTTTTCTTCCAATAGGTCTAAACATGACTTCATCTCACCAGGTTGGATATTTTCCGCTTAAAGATGTCGTTCTAGAGTAGTCATATTTCTTGTAAATGATGCGCGTATCACTGCACGTGCCGCTTTGTGTTCGTCCATTTTGGATAGTTACCTTTTTGAAACCGTTTCACAAATTTACACCACAGATACACTCAGGGTCCTGTCACGGTCGCCACTAATGTAATAATCAATGAGAAAGGTTTCCGTAGGAAGTGTTTTGGTAAAAAAGGACTTTACACTCATAAACTCAAAATGCAATTTATTATAAATCAGAACTTGTTACAAGAATTTACGTCTCACTTGGAGCCCGGTCAAATGACTACTAATTCAATAATGTCTCTTGAAATGATAGGTAGGGAACCGCCCCCTTTTTATATACGTCACAATTATCGAAGCTAATTCCCATTAAAATTTAAAACTCTACTAGCAATCATAACACTCAGAGTCAATATTTCTTCGAATGCTGATCCGAACAATTTGGTAATTATTGAATCTTCGTTTGCAATTACAAACTTTTAATACTCGCGTTTTAAGAGTACTTTGGTATTATTCACTTAATAAAGCAGTTTGAACATGAAATTATTTGATATATTCTTTTTGAGACGGATTTGTGACAAAGAAAAATACCCTCCCTTGAAGGCTTAACTTTCAGGACGGTTTGAGGGTAGATAAAGGACACCAAAAAAGGGTTGTGGGTTTAGTGTGTCAGGATCCCCACTTGAAAATAAGTACATACTATAGTACATACTATAGTATGTCTTAAAGTGTGTCCGTAAGTACGTCCCAAAGTATATACTACAGTATGTCCGAAAGTATATCCGAATTTGGGATACGAAAGTACATACTTTAGGACGTCATTTAGGACATACTTTAGTACAGTTTTATATGCGATTTTGCAATTACATAAATTAGTTATTCCACATTAATACTTACATATGAAATAATTGTTCATGTGATGTTTAATAATTACTTTACATTGTATTTAGTATATATAATTTTTAAATGTACACTATTACCTACCTACTTTCTCTAAAGAACCTTTGTGAATGATTATGAATATATCAAATAATTTCATGTTCAAACTGCTTTATTAAGTGATTAATACCAAAGTACTCTTAAAACGCGAGTATTAAAAGTTTGTAATTGCAAACGAAGATTCAATAATTACCAAATTGTTCGGATCAGCATTCGAAGAAAATTTGACTCTGAGTGTTATGATTGCTAGTAGAGTTTTAAATTTTAATGGGAATTAGCTTCGATAATTGTGACGTATATAACAATACGACTCAAATTACTTTTTTATATACCTATCTAACATAATCTTAAAATGTGGAATCCAAGGTATCTGTAATAGTGTAATCAAATTTCCCAAAATTTTCTAATCAATAATAAATTATTGAATATTATATAAAATAACACTTACGAATATTTACATGCAGCCATAAGTAGAGAGAGATCGATTTTTCTAGTTTTATTTTCAGATTCATGTGGTTCATGATCAAGGTGACATTTGGAGAGCACGACAGGTGTTTCGATAAAGTTCAACCGGAAACTAGATATGTTGTAAGAACACTAAGTGGAGATTTCAGTTTTTTGAATTTTGACAATGACATTGCTCTACTTAGACTCAATGACAGGGTACCACTTTCCGAAACAATTCGACCAATTTGTCTACCAACGACAAAAGGTGAGTAACATATGGAATTCATTACATAATTAACCAAATCTTTATAAAATACTGGAGAATTAATAATTTTTTTAATTTTCTTAATTTTTCTCTAATTTCTAAATATTTTTCTAATATTTCATATTATAAAATATATTTAAAATTTTTTCTATCTTATCATAGAATTCTAATTAATATTCTCAGCCAATTGTTACTGAACATTGTTTTATCTCATTTTATAAATAATGTATAAATATTTATACGGGCTCTTGTAACAATATAGATAATGACTACATTGGTATCCAAGCCATGGCTTCCGGATGGGGAACCTTACACGAGGAAGGAAAACCTTCTTGTTTATTGCAAAAAGTAGAAATTCCTGTAATGAGCCTTCAAGATTGTCGAAACACCAGTTACAGTCCACGAATGATTTCCGATAATATGCTCTGTGCAGGATATCCACAAGGTCTCAAGGATTCTTGTCAGGTAATAAAAAAAATTGTAACAATTTTCACACAAAGAAAAATAAATAATATACATATAACACAGCAATATTACGACATTGCTCAAATATCACATTACTTAAAAATAATTTCAAAAATTATTATTACAAAGAATATTTTTAAAGAGATATACCAACATTATACCTTGACAGTAACAATCAATTTAATAAATAAAACAATAATTTTACCTGTCTACTTAATAGAATAGAATTTATACGCATAATAAATGTAATTGATGATAATATCATATTATTTTGACAATTAAGGTTAATATTTTATTTTTAGGGTGATAGTGGAGGACCTCTGATTGCCGAGAGGGAAGATAAAAAATATGAAATAATTGGAGTCGTATCCTGGGGAAATGGATGCGCTCGGCCTGGTTATCCTGGAGTTTACACACGAGTTACGAGGTATCTAGACTGGATTCTGGAAAATACAAAAGAAAGCTGCTTTTGTGACACATAGTACCTATTGTTTCGTATATTTAAAACAGCTATTTTTTGATGAAAAAAGTGAGGAAAAAAATTGAAGTTTAAAAACAAAAATATTCAATTTAAATGTGATTTATTTGGGGCAACTAATTTTAATTTTTAATAAAAATTCTATATACATAAGCATCTAAGAATTTTGACTGAATAATAAAAATATAAATAATTAAGTTATTCTTAAACTTAAAACAACGAAAAATTGTAATATTTATTAATATTATTCTTAAATAAATTGTCATTAGTAAAAAATTAAACAAAGATGATTGTATTTTTATATCATTTGTATAAATTGGATATTATTTAATTATAATAAATTATTTAATAATTAATAAAGAAGTTTACTCTCGTAATTAAAAAATCCCCTTAAAATTAAAATTTCTTTAGAAATAATTGTGTCATATTTTATATTATTCGAGAATAATTTTATTAAACAAAAATTACATTTATATCTCGCTTTGATAATTTATAAGAAAGTGACTAATTTTTTGCATTAGAAAAATTGACATAAAATTTAAATCTATATTTATAATGGAATCTTATAATTAAGAATAAGAAAAAAAATAAGAAAAATGTATTTTAAACGCCTACTGATGTTGGGTAACGGGACAAACGGTCCATAAGGTCAGCGACTGGCCGCAATAGATGCAAAACGAAATCGCAAAATATAAATGGTGTCAGTTATATTATAAATATGAAATAAGTGTCAGTTTATATCATCACGAAAGCGGAACCTCGATTATGTGCAAAGAACTCATCAAAGTTTTTACGCTATAATATGCGGGCTAAACAAACTTTTTCCACGGCGCCAGTATTCATCAAGCAGTCAAGAGAAAAGTCATGACATTACAAGACATTATTAAGTTTCTTCTTTGTATCATTTTATTTCATCAATTTGAATCATTTGCGAAAGAAAATTTTCCCAATGGAATAGTAAGTTTATTGAATAAATAATACTAAAAAATTTTAATATAAAAAATCTTTTCTCTAATTTTTAAATGTATTTTAATTTCAAAATTTTTTTATATTAACATTGATATTTAAATATCTCACGCACACAATTTTTATTTAACATTTAAAAAATTCTAACCGAATAATTTAATAGCGAATCTTTTTTGACGTTTCCGCTTTATATTAAGTGTATAAAATGTTTTTTAATTTTAAGAAAAAGGAAATAGCTTCAGTAAGAGCAGATCGGGCTTTTCTTGATTTCTTACTGGGAAGAGCTAATTTATGCGGAGTTTGTTGTAAGTAATTGAAAATTTCACTAACTGAAAATGGAAATATCGGGATTTTTTTCAATTTAAATTCTCATTTCAGTATGTGGACGCTCCAATAAATATGGTGCAAGGTTTTTGGGCGGTGAATATACAGAATCACACGAATTTCCCTGGCTTGCAAATATTCTAATTAAATCAAACATTCTCATCAGTGGAGTTTTGATTAATAATCACTATGTTTTAACCGCAGCCAGTCCGCTTATTGAGTATGTTGAAAACTTAATATTCCCATTAATTAATTATGAAAATATTTAGTAAAATGATATTTTACTAAATAAATGTTTTTTCTTTAAAAAGAAACTATTTTTCATAAAAAAAAACAAATTTTCAAAATACAAAAACATTTTAGTTCTACACCACCGGAAGTAAAAGTCTCTTTAGGAGAATATGATCGATGCAACTTGGATATTTCATCAATAAATATAAGTGTTGAACACATATACATACATCCGCAATTTAATCTTGAGTCAAAAGCTCATGATTTGGCTTTAATTCGATTTAGTCGTTCTATTAAATTTGAGAAGAGAATCTCTCCTGTTTGCTTACCAAATGCAGGTTTGTTTTCTTATAACACTATATACAAATAAGAATAGTTTTAGGAAAGAATAAAATATTTATTTTTTTAGAAAAAGTAAATTATTAACAATACACTGCAAAAACTAGTATCTCACTCGTCTCTTAAAATGAGTTGCTTTAAGTGTTTAAACCATTGAGATACAAAATCTGTTTTATATTGAGACATTTAACTTCATCTCGTGTCTCATTTTAAAACATTAAAGGTGACTCAATGCGTATAAGACACATAAAATGTCTTCTTACTCTGAGACGGATACTCAAAACACGTGTCTCAAAATGAAGTGCTAAAAGTGTGAAACATTTTATAACGTTTTAAAGTGAGACACATAATATCTGTTTCAAATATATATAATATTTAAAGACATCTATGTGTTTCAAATATGAGGACAAAACGTCTCAAAATGAGACACTTGTTTTTGCAGTGTAATAGTTATGGTCCAATATGTAAGAATCATTTTATTTTCATAGCACTTCTATGGTATATTATTATATATTATTTACTTCTTGTTATCTTGCACCGCACTTAAATCAAGCAGCCGATTCCCTGGACTTCGGCATTCTCAGTAAGGCAATTCAGTTCGCGGATCTCCAGTATTAGGGGAGCGTGGGGTAATGGGAGGTTTTAAATTTCACGTACTTAAAAGCCTTCAAATTCGCTGCAATGTTTAGAAAATCTTCTACAACCTTTGTTTATATCATTCCAAAACAAACGATTACATTCTTGACAAATTATTAGTAAAGACAAGGGAAAATGTATTTTTTGAGTTTTCGTTGTAAAATGCAAAATATTTCTAAACATCACCATAAGTAGTTAAAATCGTATAATTTAGTTCTGTTTTTTCATTATATTATAGGTGAATATGTGTAGATATGTATACTTGTATAAAAATCGAGATAATAATAAAATTTGTTTATGTTTTTATTCAAATTTTGGCCTGTAAGAATTCTGTGGGGTAATGGGAGAATTAGTGTCAGACCAAAGAATTTTCGTTACTATGTTGCGTCTTTCGTTATTTCTTTCAAAATTGTAAAAGATATCACCTTATGAAAAAACTTTTAATTAAAAAATAATTTTTGGTGGGAAAAATGAAAAATTTAATATTTTTTCAGAAAATTTTTTATTCAATTATAATTTAGGAAAAAATGTATTCTAAGTCTAAAGTTTTGGCTTCATTGTAACTATTACCACTTTTTTCTATTAGTAAACAAAAAATATTCCTAAAATATAGAAATTTTTTAAATTTCAAGTGAAAGCTAATAAGTCGTTAATGCTTTGAGACTTACCTAAATCTTAAGAAATGTTTTAGAACAATGTAAGGTCATAAGCAAAGTTAAATCTCTAGATAAGCCTTAAACAAGTTTTACATCTTAGACCAATCTGAAATCTTGCGGACGATATTTCAGGTTCAAGCAACTCTCTATCCTTAATCTAGTCTTAAGCCTTAGACGAATGTTTTAGCTTCAAAAAATGTTTAGCCTTAAGTGAGCCTTAAGGGAGCCTCATCTTTTAGTTTAGTCATAAGTCTTAGATGAATTTTTATTTTTTAGCTTCAAACAAGTCTTGAGCTTCAAGTGAGCCTTGAGCCTTATGCCTAAGTTCAGTTTTTAGTTTTAGACGAGATTTTAACTTCAAACAAGACTTAAGGGTTAAGTGAGCCTTACATCTAAGTACAGTCCTAAGTTTTAGACGAGCTTCAAACAAGCCTTCAGCCTTAAGCAAGCCTTATGTCTAAGTTCAGTCCCAAGTTTTAGACAATTTTTTAGCATCAAACAAGACTTAAGTGAGCTTTGAGCGAGCCTTATGTCTAAGTTTAGTCTTAAGTTTTAGACGAGTTTTTAACTTCAAACAAGTCTTGAGCATTAAGTGAGCCTTGAGGTATCCTTGAGGTATCCTTCAGTTAGCCTTGTGGTAGCTTTGAGGAAGCCAACATTTTTTTACGTGGGAGGTTTCTTCTCCTGCTTCGTCATCAAGTCCTCTCTTGTCTAAGAACTGCTTCTTCTTCTCTTTTGAGACACCAAAACGATGTTTCTCATCGCAATTGCGTTAAAATGGTACTTTCTGACTCTCCTGTTCGTGCTTATTTAGACCAGACCAATCCTTGATAGATACGTCCGTCTTTCTCCTTCGCTTCCACGTACTTGGGTCTTATTTCCTGAATGAGCGCTATAAGTCTTTTAAGACCCTCCATAATTGTCATGTTGACATTCTTCTGCACTTCGCAGGACTTCAGCATTTTGCTAACCTCCTCTGCAATTCTACAAATAGATCCTGCCTCTTCATCCCACAGCTTAATGCGTTTATCATTATCTTCGTTGCAGCTTGCGATATCAAGTTCAGATGCATTACTGAATACAGACCTGCAAGTGTCCTAACTCGTTACACTACTTGCACTTCCTCGTTTTTCTACCCTCTCCAAGATAATTCTTGGAATTAACAATGCGTTGTTGCCATCCTGTATCATTGAGCCACTGCACTGGCCACCGCTCTCGCGCTAAGCACTTGACAATTAGAACCAATGAGGAATTCAGCCAAAGCATTACTCCGCAGGAACTCCTCACTTTTACAATCGCTTATTATCATCCTCTGGTTTTATGTTGTCCTTTAGTGCAATGCTCCGTTACCACGAGAAGGTCTACCGAACATATCCATTATGTTAGTCATATTTGTCAGTGAACAAGCACTGCCCAACATATCGATGACATCTATGATGTCATGATTTTAGTCCATCTTTGATTGTCATATTGAAATTCTTCTGGACTTTACAAGATTTTAGCCTTTTGCTGAGCTCTTCTTCTAATTGCAATATGCATGCTGCCTCCTCCTCCTACAGCTTTATTGAGCTGTTCCAGTCTTTATTTCTAGAAGCGATATCTGCTTCAGAAGAGTTACTGAAAACAGAAGTACAGCTGGCTCGATTCGTCACTCAGCTCGTCTTCCTGGTCTCTCTATCTTATCAACAATGATCTGTCTTACTACCAAAGCGTTGTTGCAGGTACTTTTCTATGTTTTTACAATCGCTCATAATTTATGCGTTTGTTCCATATCAAGGGCCGATTAAGCCTTAACAGGCAACCTGGCAAGATAAGTCCTGAATCGTCTCGGCGTAGTTTAATAGGGTGTATTAACCTGTTATTTCATTTGTATTCTAATTATATATGATTAGAACGAGATGTATTTTTATTTTTTTACATTATCTTTCTGTTTTACTAATCGTTTTAAAGACTAATCGTCGTTCTAACGGTAGCGTTAATTGTTCCGATAATGCCAGTATAGGTGTTATATCAGAAACTTGTTAATCGTACATCTTCTGACTACGCCTACGCAGATCCAAACTGCAGTACACGGAAAAACCTTTAAGCAGTCTGCTCACCCAAAACTTATGCGTCAGCTCCACCACTAAACTTGTTCATCTGCACTCCCAAACTGGGTGACCCACGTACCCTGTTGTCATTTTCTAAACTTTTTGGGTAGTTTGTCTATCGAAACCGGTAACGCTACGCACCTATAGTGGCGGGCGATCAGACTTTCCGCTTCACTGACGTCCAATATCCAGAAATTGACGAGATTTATGTTGGATCGTTTCTCAATGTCACTCCTCATCATCGTTGACAAAACATCTGCAAAATCCGCAAAAAATTACAAGTCTGGTTATTTAAATGTCCGCATCGTAAACAATTCCTTTTTTGTCGTTTCCTGTCCATTACATAATTATCAATAATGCAATATTTCATGAATTGAAATGTTTTAACTACGAAATAACTCATTTTCTAGCATCAACGTACACGAATCAGGTTGGAACAGTGAGTGGATGGACTGTGAGTACAACATTGGAGGAATCGAATAATCGAACTTGTAGACCCCGGAAAATGGGTCTTCCGATAATGGGAAACAATGAATGCATAAAATCTGGAATTAATTTTACAAGGTTTCATGATGATTCGGGTTGTATTGGAATAGTTGGAGGAAATTCAATAATCTGCAATGTAAGAATGTATTATTCTGCTTTATTAATTTTTATATTCACAATTCAATAATAATAAGTATCCTTTAAAATTTAAATAATAATAATAATAATGAAAATAATAATAAAAATTTTCAATAATTCCTTTCCTAGAATGATGCCGGAACTTCTGTGCTTTATAAATCTTATTTCCAGACTTATGATATTATTGGTAAGTCTATATATACCCCCTTAATTAAAGAATTTTGCATATATTTTATTGAAAACAATTTTTTATAAATCAGAGCATGTATTTATTAATCAATTTAGAAACTTTCAAAATATCCTGTATCTGTATTATAAATTATTTTACAAAAAAGAAATTATCTGTTTATATATCTAACAGGTATTTTTTCTGATGTGAATGAATGCAATGGTGCACCGAGAGCAGGAGTTTACACAAGAATAGGCCCGCATCTGGATTGGATTTTGCAACAAACGAAAGATGCATGTTATTGTTTAAGATAATACAATTACAATTTTTATAAACAATTTTCATTATTTTAATAATTAAATTGGGGTTTAACATAATTTATAAACAAAAACATTTTCTGTATCAAAAATTGTAAACAACAATATAAAAACAAACATGTAATAAAATTATAAGTATAAAGTATAAAACACCAAATTTCTATTCTTATAATTCTAATTTAAATTTACCAAAACAATTTAAAAATATACATCTGTATATTTAACCTGATTTCTTATATTATACAACATCTATAAATATTATCAATTTTCTATATCAAGTCTTGTTATGAAGATAAAGTACCGAAATATGTATTTATGCAGAGGTATAACGTTAACTTGCATTGACATTGGAGTGCGTTTACTAAGAACCTACGCAGAATCCAATTGAGTAACCTGAATGTAGTGATATGCAGGGAGGCCAAGCTGCAATGCAATTGTCAGATATACTAAGTTGCGTCGTCTCGCTACCGAGGCGCTGCTGTAGTCACATATACTATCAAACATTCCTGTCTATGAAGCGTTTAAAATTGTTTTCAGATTTCAAATGTTAAAATATGTCAAATTGTGATAAACAAATTTCTTAAAATGCTTAAAATTAATACTTTTTTTAATTAATTGTGTATCTTATTAAATGTTTAATTTTATTGAATAAGCTATTTCTTCTTTTTAATTCTAAAGTAAGTATTAAATACATACAAATAATATAATTATTTTATTTAATTAATTTCAATAATTAACCTTATAAGATAAATTTTTATATAAATAAATTATTATTAAATTCAGGGAAATGTTATATATATATTATATATTTATGTAATAAACTCATTTATTTATGAATTAATTTTTTTGTAGAAGTGGAGTGTTTTGGGGAAAATGTCTCGCAAAATTCAAAGACACAAATGCAGCATACCAACGTGTAAAAGTGATATCGGCCCTTCATACAGATATCCAAAGCCACATTCTTCTTCGGATGCTTTTCGGTGTCTGCAATGGATTAAAGCTAGTGGAAATATGACGTTACTAACACTTTCGAAAGAAAGTATAATAAATAAACGAATTTGTCATCGTCATTTTCCAATCGAATTTCGAATGGCATCCAAGCTTACTAAATGGGCTCTTCCGACCATAGATTTAGGGGAGCGTGGGGGAATTGGAGCCCCTTAAGGAAAGTTATTAAAAAACCAACTTATCTTTACAATAATACATTGTTTTGTCATTTTCTACTCATTTCGTTATTCATCTTTAATTATGTTTAATTAGAAACTTAAAAAGAGAAAGTAAATTGTAAAAAAAAATTTTCAAAAAAAAAATACATTTTTTGCGATCACCCAATTTGTGGGGTATTGGGAGCTTTCACTTGAAATTTAAAAAATTCCTATTTTTTAGGAATATTTTTTGTTTTCTAATAGAAAAAAGTGGTAATACTTACAATGAAGCCAAAACTTTAGACTTAAAATACATTTTTTCCTAAATTATAATTCAATACAAAATTTTTGAAAAAAAATTAAATTTTTCATTTTTTTCACCAAAAATTATTTTTTAATTAAAAGTTTCTTCATAAGGTGATATCTTTTACAATTTTCAAAGAAATAACGAAATCCGCAACATAGTAACGAACATTCTTTGGGCTGACACTATTTCTCCCATTACCCCACAGAATTCTTACAGGCCAAAATTTGAATAAAAAATAAAAACATAAACAAATTTTATTATTATATCGATTTTTATACAAGTATACATATCTACACATATTCACCTATAATATAATGAAAAAACAGAACTAAATAATACGATTTTAACTACTTATGGTGATGTTTAGAAATATTTGTCATTTTACAAAGAAAACTAAAAAAATACATTTTCCCTTGTCTTTACTAAAAATTTGTCAAGAATGTAATCGATTGTTTTGGAATGATATAAACAAAGGTTGTAGAAGATTTTCTAAACATTGCAGCGAATTTGAAGGCATTTAAGTACGTGAAATTTAAAAGCTCCCATTACCCGCAAGCTCCCATTACCCCACGCTCCCCTACCTGATCCATTAAGTGAAAAATGTTTCTAAAAACTTATTTTATGACTAATTCACTTTTTTTATTTTTAATTACCGTCCAGTAAATTTAAATAGGCGTTGTCATAATGATTATTGGACATTAACACGGATAAAACTTTTGTCAATCTGATTACACTTAAACAATTAAAAATTATAAAAATAACTATATAAAATTATTTTATTTATTACACCTTTCTTCATTCCCTAAATGTAAAACATTTTATATTTTACGGTATTAATAATATATATTGGTTAAACAGTTTACTTGAAAAATTTATAATTATTATTTAGGTTTAGAAGACGTCATGATGTCTAAATTTGCAAATGAATGTAATGTTAACTGGGAAGCAGATGAATTAAATTCAGTACCTAGAAATGATCATTCTTGTACAAATTCAAAAATTATTCAGGCAGATCAAGTGTCACAAAATGATTTATTAAGTTCAACGCCTGACAATAACCCTTCATGTTTAAATTTAAAAAATATACCGTCAGCAGATCTATTGTCTGAAAATAATCTGTCAAGTTCAAATTTACAAAATATACCTTCAAACTTGATGTCGCAAAAAGATCAATCGTGTTCAAAAACACAACAGGATAAGACTTGTTCAATTTCGGAAAATATTCAAACACGTTCATTGTCGGAAACGAATCGTTCACACTTAATATCAGAAAATATTCCATCGCGTTTACTATCACAAAATATTCCGTCATTTTCGATTTCACAAAATACTCAGCCATGTTTAATGTCATAAAATTTGTTGGAAAGAGAATCAAATACTTTAAACGAGATAAATTCTAATTCAATTATAAAAGATGTCTCAACTACTGAAATTTTAAATAATGTAAATGAAGGTCAAGAAAAATTAAACGTACCTCAAATTTCTAAAAAGAAAAGAAAAGTTAATCATGCGAAAAATCTAAAAAAGAAAACAGCTTTGAAAAGAAGTACGATTTATTATATTATTATACGCTCATTTGACAATTTTATTTACTATAGATATTTGTGATGCAATATTTTCAATTTTATTTTCAGGATCTATATTATCGATATTTAAAGTTTACCAAGTGCTGAAACAATCAGAAAATTATCATCGGAATTATCAATACAACCGGGCATTTCTGATGCTATATTTGAAAGTTTAAAATCTTTTGGAGCTAAAAGAAATGAAGACGATAGATTGTGTATGATAATAATGGATGACGTTGAGATCGATTCAACTATTTTCTATAATGAATCTCAATCAACTGTAGAAGGGTTTGTAGATGATGGAATTGAACGGAAATTTGAAATAGCTGATTATGCGACCGTGTGGATGCTAAAAGGAATACCAAAAGAGTCTACAGAAAAGCCTTGGAAACTACTAATAGTATTCACCCTCTGTAAAGCATGTTCACCAGTTGCAGAGATTATGCGAATGTGAAAGGAAATTGTACATAGAGTTTTTGAGGCAGGTTTTAAAGTAATTGCTTCTATATGTGACCAAGGTAGGACAAATGAGTCAGCTATGAAAAAATTAATAGCTGATACAAAAACCAATGAAGCTAGAGCTGAGAGATATAACGTGAATGAAACAATTATTATAAATGGTGAAGAAATAATCCCCATCTTTGATCCTCCACATCTGTTAAAATGCATGCGAAACAACCTTTTAAAAAAGAATTTAAAGTTCTCTTTAGATAATAAGAAGAGAGTAGCATCTTGGAGACACATTGAGATCCCTTCTAGAAAAAATCGATTGGAAACAATTGAAAACAATTAAAAAGAATTGTCTATTCTGCCGTACTAAGGAAGAACTTAGGTAAGCGCCATTTCGATCAAACTGAGAAAATCAAGGAAAACTGTTTGTATTAAGAACCCTAATATAAACTAAAAAATTGTTTAATTTAACTTCACATACTGGGTAAAGTGATAGTGCTCTATTTATTTATGTAATAAAAAGTTCATTGTTTAAACAAATTATATGAAAAAATGGACATACGTGTTTTTCTGAATGCAAATACGAAGTAAAAAGTTAAGGAAAGTCCTTTGCGTAGTTTCTACCAAATAGGTAGGCGAGCTCGGACCGCTGATCAGATGGAAGAACCACGTAAACGCCATTGACGTCACATGGTAGGGGAGCAGTTTTTCATGATGGTAAAAATATAATTTGGTCGCAGTAAAAAAGATATAAAAACATTTAATATCTCAGTTAATTATTTTTAAAATAATTATTATTATTAATTATGCGTTTTTGATTATCATTATAATAAATTAAAAATATAATTATAATTAATTAATTATCATAATTCATTAAAAATTATTCAATTTTTGTATTACTGAATATTATTATTAATAATAATATTATATTAAATAATATAATAATTAAAAAATAATAAATAAAATATATAATGATTATAATTAATTTTCATTATGTTAACATACTTTTTAAATAAATAATTAAGATGTAGGTAAGATAACAGATAAAAATATACTGTTTATGAGACGAAAAATATTGATTTATTTAACAAGTATAATAATATAACTATTTTCTTTTGATATTGAGACAAATTACAAATAGCTTATTTTTAATTAATTTTACATCTAAATTAACATTTTATTAATTAAAAGACATAACTTTTAGAACAATCAAATTTTCTATATAATTTTAAAAATTCTTTAACTATATTAAGAAGTTATCACTCAATGAAAACCAGAAAACAATAAACGTAAACTTTGAATAATATTATATTTTTAAAGTGTCAAATGTTTAACCTTAAAACTAATGTTTATTGAATAAGAACCTAAGATATCCTATTAATTTTATAACACTTTAATAATAGAATTTTTGTCAGGGAAAAGTTTTTTATTATAAAAATTTAATATATATCAAAAATATTTAAAAATTTTTTTAAAATATTAAATCACAAATAATATTTTTTTTGTATTTGCTGGTAATACTTAATTATTTGTTTCAAAATATTTTTCTGTAATAACTAGCTTTAATAATTATCTTAAAAATAATAAATAGCAATAATCTAATTGAATAAACGATATTCATTGAATCAGAACGCAATACTGTATATTTGTACTTGAAATCACTGCACAGTCGTAAAGTACGTGTCTGTCATTCTCGAGTTTTAATAATTATAATACAACGTATTACTACAATGCCATAAACAATACTTATCAAGTAGAAATGCATATTAAATATTAATAATACTGTTGTTTTTATAATACTTCAAATCACAGTATTTTTCTTCATAAGGTTTTTAACAAAACTTATATATGACGACATTAAATATCAATTTTTAAGTATTTAAAAATTTTTAAATATTTAAATATTCATTTTTGGACGTTTCAACTTTTTAATAAACAATTTTATATCAAAATCTTAAAATTACCAGAGTGTAAAAAATAATTTTTTTTATAAAAATAATACATATAAAAGAGTTCTCTTCGAGTAATATACCTACGCTCTAACATTAGCGAATGTAAGTCGATTTAAAAATCAGGAATATTTTCTAATCTCCATTCTCATAATTATCAATTAAATCGATACTGTCGGAGACTTTTAGATTCTTCCAAAACGAATGTCTACTTTGTGGCATTAGAGGAAGAAGTTTTTGAATAATATCTTCTTTCTTTTTTTCTGGAATGCCACGAGCAGTATTGTACGGCTCCGAAACAGGAATACCATTCTTCAAAATTTTGACCTTTAAAAAATCGAATTGAGGTAGGTCATGTTTTTCTTCATAAGTTAAGTTGTAACCTAAATTGAAACTTCCACGAGTTACCCTAACTTGTTTTATGTCATGAAGATACGGCCTGTTCTTATTTTTCAATTTGCTCTGAGAAAAATGATCTTCCCACTTACGAAAATCGTAAGGAGTTAGAGCTTGAACCAAAACTTTACTGGAATTACAATTTCTCACGGCATTTAAAAAGTCCTCAAAGTCATACACATTTTTTATTTTTTTTAGAGAAGATTCGACTTGGTGATGGAACGAATCGGCCGACATAAACGTGTGTCCCGTTTCGAAATAGTTCAATTCAATAGAATTTGTTTCAATTTCAGAGGAATTAATAATATATACAAGATAAGTAAACAGGCACCAATTTTTATTCTGGCCTGCACAATTATCTAGCCAAAGAACAATTTTCTTGGTGTCTCATAGCTTTAGAAAAAACGCGTTATAGGCACTCACAATGTCCTCTTTTTTGCGTCCCGAAACCTCTTCATTCCAAATGGCTGCAAAAGGGACATGATTTTTTTGATTTGATCCGATCGGGACGAAACTTTGGTTTAAAGTCACTATTCGACGAGTGAATACAGCCATTTTAAATTGTTCCAACCTGGGTAACATAATTACTTTTTCGAGATCAGCAGAAAAATAAGAAGTGTCGGATGGAGTGTAAGATTTTTCTACATCTTGGTTGTATTTCGAACGGGCTTGTATAGAATTTTTATGGTGAATATTCCAGTTGCAACATACGGAACAGTCGGCATTTAAGTTCTCCTTTGTGTGGTCTTTGTCATGAACTAGGAAGTTTTCACATAATTCACATTCTTCATGACCAAGTTTTGCGAATGAAATATTCATTTCTTGTACAATTGACCTATACAAATCGTAAGAACAAGATTGAGAAGGATTGGTTTCGACAAAATCTTTGTGCATTTCGGATATAGTTAAAGTGTCCGGCAAGTAGCGTCTGTTCGGAGCATGCTCTCGGCGATAGTGTGACACATTTGGATTAAATGATTCAATGTATTTTTTTATTAAGTCGTGGCGAACAATCTTCCCTGCATCTGTAGCTTTTCCTCGACCATCTGGATTTGGTTGCATGGTAATAGGTTCAACATTCGTTAGCGCACTTTTTACTATAAAGTCGTTGTTACCTTTAAAACCCAATGTCGTTAAAAAAAATACTTTGCACACTTGTCTTTCGCAACTGCACTTTTCACTGAAAAGAAAATAATTGTAATTGTGACTACGTACAGTTTTTGATTCACTTCTCCTTCGTTTAATAGGGATATTTTTAACGTGTTTAAGAATAAACTGTTTCCTGTCTAAAAAATTTAATTTCCAAAACATTGAATTAATTTTTTCTCTTTCTTGAGGTGATACATTTTCAGAGTACTGCAGTCGACAATTTGACAAGGCGGAAGGATACTATGGTTCTGAAACCGTTTTACTTTAGATGTTTTTTGAGTGTTTTTCTGCTCATTATTTTTCTGTGTATTGTCATTGACCTGACGAACAATAACTTGACCTGGATCATAATTGATATTAGTCCCTGAACAAGATGCAATAGGTTCTTTACTGGACTCAGTTACATTCTCTTTACTTTTAAAGGATAAATCAATGACTTCCAAATCAAGTCCATTACTATTAACCGCTGGAAAGTTACATTTGTCCGGTTCGTACCCGCCAACGACTGTCGATTCTTGTAAACAATTATCTTCATTAACATATTTATTAAAGGATGAATCGATGAATGCATTATCATTTACCGCCGGAATCTCATGTTTGTCCCATTGACACCAGGAATTTGAACATTGTGTTTGCATAGAAAAATCTGAACTAAGACTTCCAATTTCTTGCATAACGTAGTCTCCTGAACCTTCATATTGTACTCAGCTGCTGGTGAACTGATGTTGGCTGACAAAAATGTAGTTGCAACTGATATGCATGTCGATTCATCTTGGAAGTTTCCATCATACGGCGGTTCTAAATAGAAATGATTAACCTTAATTAATAATGATAAAAATATAATTTTATGCGAGTTAATGGTTTAAGAATGGCGAAATAAATCAGACATTTGAAACCATTATTCTAAATTTATTAACGTTTTAAGTAACAATAAAATTCTCCTCACAATTAGCCTGACTTAAAATTTTTATTTTGTTTTTGAATAACAATCATTACATCGGTCAAAGTTTTATTCTATATAAGTTGTTCTTTTGTATATTTTAAAATAAACAAGAAAAAAAATTTTCTAATAAAAATAAACAAGTATAAAAAAAGTATTTTCAAAAATAACAATAATTGTTATTTAATAAAAAAATGAAATTTTTTAATTTTATAAATAATATTTATTTAGTATTTAATATTCGAATCAAACAATTTTTCAAAAGTTACTATAATTCTAGTATGATATTTAGTAACTAAATAGACTGCTTTTTAAATTAAATCATTGAGATTGAATAAATAATTTAAAAATTTTATACTCAAACGCTTTTAGTAGTATATGATATTATTACATTTATTTATAAATTTATTTTATAGTTTCTGAATTTTATTATTATCACTATAAAATCATGGAATTAGTTACTTATTTATTTGTTAAATTTTATTAATTATTGTTAGTAAAAAATTATTTAATAAATTAATAAAAAGAATTATATGTTTTAGTCAATAAATTTATAAGTACATTTCAGTTAAGTTTAACCAAAGAATTGATATAGTATTGAAAATATTTAAAACATAAATGTTTATTTTTTCTTAAAATTTCTCTCCTTTTTTATTAAAACGACAAAGCAAACAAATTGAGACAAATTCTAAATTACATAGTCGTAGATTTTTATAAAGTTTAATTTATTAATTAATTAATTAATTAAAAAATTATTAATAATCATTTATCTAAATATACTACATTAGTAAATACTTAACAAAACAATTAAAAAAAATACACTATTTTCTCAGTGAATAAACGTAACCTAAAAGTGTTTATTTACATCAGGTTTTTAAAGTAAAATAAATAAATGAGTAAACTGTAATCGCTTTCTTTTAAATTAATAATTTTATACTTAATACAATTTAGACATAAATAGTAAAATTTAAATTAAACATTAGTATATCAGATTTTTAGTGTTTATAAAGTACTTGTTTCTTTTCGATAATTTTAGTCTTATTTAAAGAGAAATCATTACTTACCACTTTGAAAATCTTGCCACATTGTTGCAATGATCTTATTAATTCACATTAAATAATTATACATACTCTAAAAATTAAATACTTAAATCCCCAAATTAATTTTACTTGACACACGTGTTGTACATGAAACGCCGGCCAGGTTACTTCGTGCTACAAATCACCTGACCCGAAGGCAATCCGAGTTTAGCCGAATGGCGCTTACATAGTGCGCTCGACTCACTTTTTGATGGAAGAACTTCGGTATATCCAAGCAAATCAAATCCGAGGTTTTTATCTCGTAGCCAGCGCTCAGCTTCGACCACGTTTTCGATAGAAAAACTACGTAAGTGTAGCAATGGCCCACTGAAAGTTTCATTTTGAAACTTTCAGCGGAAACTTTCAAAATAATGAAACTTATAATAGCGTGAAACTTTCCCACTGAAACTATAACTATTGAAAGTATGAAATGTTGGTATTTTTGGTCCCTAGCCTAGTAAATTATTATTAAGTTGGCAAAATTTATCCTTTTGAATACGATCGTCATTTATTTTATTACTTGTCAAAATGTGTAAAATGTGTAATACATTGTAAGCAGAAATAATCAAAAGTGTCAACAAAAATGGGAAAAACTAAGTCAAGTATTTGGCAATACTTTAAACTAGTTAGGAAAGGAACAGCTGACAAAATTCAAGAGTACGTCATTTGCAATTTTTGTAAAAAAGAATTTTATAAAAACCCGACACGTATGTTGGAACATTTAGGGAAAAAATGTAAACAATGTGATCGAAAAGTTAAACAAGAAATGAAAAATTTTTTCAAAAAAAAGGAAAAGTCTAATAAGGTAAATATCAAATTCAAATATTTAATTTATAACAAATATAACAAATATTTTTTAATAATTGAAATGCATAGAGTGTTGGAAGAAATGTTCCAAATGATAGCGACGATGATTCTGATGTAACTGTGAATAACCTCTCTACAAGTTTGGAAGAAATGAATATCAGCAGCAGTCAATCTTTTTCTAAAGACAATAATTTCCGCGTGGAAAAGCCAATTACCAGATTTCTAGATATCGTTGACGGCAAAGAACAAGTATTTAATTTTTTAACTCAAATTTAAATATATAATTAAATTTTATTGAATTAAGCCATAAATTCAAAATAAATAAAAACCAAATGCAATTTATAGATTTTCTTACCATTTTAATTTAAAATTATTATTTGCTTAGATATTATATTTCAGTTAAGTTTTTATTATACAGTTTTTTTATGTAATGTATTTTAATTGTGCTGCTTTTCGTTTACAGGAAAGTTTTGAGAAGTTAATTGCAAAAGCAATTTTTGTAACCGGGGGAACATTTAACTTATTAGAACATCCATTATGGAAAGACGTGTTCAAAAAAATCAGGCCCGGATTGAAATTACCCAGTCGAAAAATTTTATCAGGAAGACTTTTAGACGAGGAATATAATGTAACTCATTTAAAAGTTTTAGAGCTTTTAAATAATGCCAAAAATTTCGCTTTACAATTGGATGGATGGAGCAATATTAGGTATATTTATAAGTGATGCGACAATTCTATTGACTGAATTTTCATGTAACAATTTTTTTATAAGTTCTATTCGATTAAATTAAATTTTTCTTAGAAGTTTCATTTACTAATTAATTAATTAAAAATCGTTAAATTATCATTAAATTAATTATGTGTAATAATAATAAATTACTTACACTACTAAATAAAAAAGAAATTTAAAAAATAAATTCTGCTTCATCATCTTCACTAATAATAAAATGTATTGATCAAATGTTCACTTTGACATGAAAAATTCCATGAAATAGGAATTATTGTTAAAATTTGTTACATAGTTTTATAAATTTTATTAAAAATATTTGTATCTAAAATAAAAAATTAACTAAAGATAATTTATTGTTACAGAAAGGAAGGGGTAATAAATATTATTATCAATACTCCTGAACCTCTTTTTTTTGAATCGATAGCTACGAAGGGCAATAGCCACACAGGCGAATTTATCTCTTCTATAATCAACAATATATTACACGGAAAAAAAAAGTACGTGAATTTTTCATTGACTCGGTACTTGACTTTTGGATACGACACAAAATACTAAAAACAGTCTAGTACTTTTGCATGAGAGTTTCAAAAGCAGTCAATGAAAATTTCTAGTACCTTGCTTGAGAATTTCATTGACTTTCAAAAAAACTGTAAAATAAAAAAATAATTTCCACTTGTTCGCACCGTTTTTCTGAAATTCACTCATTCATTCACATATTTGGATAATTAATCACACAAACAAAGAACAATTATTGTATCACTTTTCGACGTTCGTCAACACTTATGAACTAACCTATAACACACACATATATTCGCGTATAACTTAAATATGAACACATACTTAACACTTAAAAGTACGTATCGAATTGTTCTTATATACCACATGGTGAAATTTTTCACGACTTCTGAGACATGCTATTTCACTGAAAACTGAGACTTACATAACATTCTGTTTTGTGAGAAACACAAAACAAAAAATATTTTTTTGAAAGTCAATTCTTGAAGACAAATTTTATATATTAACACTATTTGTTTTTCATAAAATAATAGTATATTCACATCTGAAATTAACACAAACGGAAACAGACGATCAGCTGGCATTTACCTTGGGTAGAAACGCGCAACGCACACTGCGCATGCTCTACAGAATTTTCAAGCGCAGTCAACTAATCTTTCACGTACTTTATAAAACTGAACAAATGACTTTTCGTTAAAATTTAGAAAACACTGTTGCCCATACTAGTACTAAAATAACTCTAGGACTTTTCTATATTTTCTAATAAAAAGTATATGATACAGCCTTGTACTTTGTGTTCTATCCAAAAGTCAAGCACTTTCAAGGAAGGATTCACGTACTTTTTTTTTCCGTGTAGAAGAATATGGCCCAGAAAATTTTTTATTAATTGTAGCTGATAACGCAGCTAATATGCAAAAAGCATGCCGATTAGTGCAAAATATCCATCCTCATTTAAATTCGATTGGTTGTGCGGCTCATACCTTCCAATTATTAATTGGAGACATTGCGAATTGTATTTCGGTAAAGGAATTGTTCCAAGATGTAACGTATATCGTGTCGACAGTAAAAAATTCAGAACGTCTAAGTGCGAAATTGAAAAGCATTGACTTAGCCCAACCAATCGAAATGCAAGCGAAATCTGTTCTTCAGCATCCGGGAAAGACACGATGGGGTTCACATTTAAGGTCAGCAGACAGTTTGTTAAAAAACAAGTCAAATCTTCAAATGCTGGCTGTTGATGTGAATGCCTAAGTGCCAGAAGCACTACAAGATTTGATACTGTCTAACAGCTTCTGGAAAAATCTTGAAGATATTAGCAAAATTTTGAGACCCATTGTCAAATGGATTTATACTTTGGAGGGAGACGAGCCAAAATTGCACAAAGTGTATGTAGCTTTCCACGACATCAAAATTATGTTAGAACAAATTCTGACAAATTGTTTTCTCCACCAGGAAGAAAAAGAGTATATTCTCGAGTCGGTTCAATATCGAAATAAATTCGCTCTAAAGGAGGTTCACTTTGCTGCATTTTTATTAGATCCAACTAATATTGAAAATGATTTTGATGATGGCAGCTTATTATCTAAACCACTTCTGTCAGTTGATGAAAATGCCAAAGCAATTGAATTTATTACTAAAGTTGCAGCTTATTTGGATAATGTCGACGCTGCTCAAACACTTATTCAAGTAACAGAGTATACTTGTAAATGAGGTGCTTGGGCAACAATTTACCCTTGGGGCGTAATTAATAAAATTCATCCGATTTAATGGTGGAAAACCTTTTTTAAGGGAACAGAAATCTCAAAAGTTGCTCCTCGAATCTTGAGTATGCCAGCAACGTCTGCTGCTACTGAACGATCATTCAGTACGTTCGGTAGAATTCATACTAAAGCGAGAAATAGGCTAAATTTCTCAACAGCAAAAAAACTTTGCTATATAGCACATAATTGGAAGCTCACACATAAAGAAAAAATTATTGTTCCCTCGACATCAACAGAAGATAGAACTGAATCAGAAGAAGATTCAGATTCTTCTTAGTTATTCATTTTCTAAACATTATTCTCTTGTTAAATTAAAAAAATAAATTGAAATAAAAATGTTTTATTATTTCTAAATAAGAAATTGATTTAAATTATTTAACCTTTGAAAAATACTATTAATATGAAGTTTGAATTTGGCGCGATTTTAGACGTCACAGAAAAATTATTTTAGGCTAAAGGGGCTTGTATACCTCCTCCGTTCTAAGTATATCAGAAACGTCCAGCGTTTTGATTGGCTATGCTCATAGAGAATTTCCAAAAAATTTAATGTTTTGGAAATTCTCTATGAACATAGCCAATCAAAACGCTGGACGTTTCTGAATATACTCAGAACGGAGGAGGTATACAAGCCCCTTTATAATTTTTTTATTTTAAAAAGAAAATGATAAAAAATTTATACATTCATACGAATTTCTTTTTATTATGTAGAGTAATATTTTATTTATTTATTTCTATAATAAAAATGTACGTAAAATTATTTAAAAAGTCAAAGTTTCATTATTATTGAAAGTTTCAATTGAAAGTTTCCATTGAAACTTTCAAAAGAATAAGTTTCGGAAATTTGCCATTGCTACGTAAGTGACTTTGGCGGAGTTTTTCCTTTTTATCTTATATTCGAGCTCAAAGCCTCGTACGATTTTTAGACTACGTAAAGTACTTTCCTTAAGTTTTTGTCATTTATTCTTTTATTTTCTGGAGTTTCTAAGATTTTAATAACAATTTTTTTACAACAAATAATTTTTAAAAATAATTTAAACTATATCTATCAGATGCAGTTTTTTTCAACGAATCCATTGATATTAAAAACTCATTTTTTGTCAAAATGTCGCTTACCTAAGTTTTTCCTTAGTACGGCAGTATTACTAATAATATTTCTCATCAACACTTTAAATCAATACAAATTATAAATATTATATAAATTTAAAACTGTTTCTGTGTTTTAAATAATTAAAATAAGTATTTCTGAACGTTTTTAATTTGTTTATATTTTCGGAGCAGCATTTTGACATTTGAAATTTGAAAACAATTTCAAACGCTTCATAGACAGGAATGTTTGATAGTATATGTGACTACAGCAGCGCCTTGGTAGCGAGACGACGCAACTAAGTATATCTGACAATTGCATTGCAGCTTGGCCTCCCTGGTGATATGATTGAATATGAGATATTTCACGCCAAACGAACATATCGTCAAAAATCATATTTTTTATTTGGATCAAACATTTTTTATCTTTTAGTACTAGTTGAAAAAGAGCTTCATGATTTTTTTCAAATTTTTTTACCCAGCCGTTTACAAGATACGAATTTTTCAAAATTTTACGTTTTGAAAAAAAAAATTTTTTGAATGCTCATAACTTCTACTAGAGTTCCTATAAGGAGAGTTGAGACATATTTCCCCCTCCACTACGTTTTCGCCTAACCGGAATCGGAAGTTTCGTAGATCGCGGTAAAATTTGAATGGACAGCTGTAAAAATAGGTTAAGTTAAATGTGCTTTAAATTTCGTGTTTCACTGTGTTTCACATATATGTACTGCTCAGTAATTATGCCATTCAGTGTTCAACGTTTTTTTATGTGAATTGATTTTTTAAAAATGTCGGAAAGTGTTGCATATTGTATTGTAAAAGCACTTAAGACAACGGATCTCAAAAATGTTTTCCAAAAATCAAACTTTGAGAAATTTGTGGATAAAAAATATTAATCGACCGGATTGAAAAACGAAATTAGAAAAGTTGGATTTTTAGCATTTTTGGCGAAAGTTTCGGACAATACGACGGCGAGCACACACACAAGTGGATCTTTTGTGGATGTCAGTGGTCAAGGAGGTGGCGCCAATTCTCGGAAGTGGTCGCGACTTGAACTAAGGAAATGTATTAATCTCAAATTACTCCACTTTCAATCGTTAATAAAATAATTTCCTCGCAAAATAATTGTAAAAACGGAGTCTTCCTCTATCACCCTTCCAAATATGAACCTGAAATATTTTATTCTCTCAAAATAAGACGTCTATACCAAACCGTTCATAACCCCCTTTTTCCGTATATTTAAACAATTTTTTTCAATAATTATTTATCAAAATTTGTCTAAATTCCGAGAGCAGCGCTGGTCCCAGAGCATTTCTCTATATTTACCAAAAAATCCCGACTCAAAATATTCTTTTCTTTTTAAAATGAGACGTCTATCACGAAACTATTATTTTTTCCCGGATGCTCTTAATTTACTATTCGAATTTTATTTGATTTCCAGCGCAAATTCAAAAACTTCCGATTCCGGTTAGCCGGAGCCAATCAAATTTTATGGGTCGTTTGTCTCAACTCTCCTTATAGGAACTCTAACTTCTACAAATGTGGATCGATTTTAAACTTTCTTATATGAAAATTTTTTTTTTTCATGAGCTTTTCAAAAATTTTATGAAAAATATTTTTCAAAAATTTTTTATTGCATTTTTAAAAATTTCAAGATTAAAATTTAATTTTTAAATCTGTTTGTATCCTTCCATTTTCTTTAAAAAAATTCCAAAAAAATTACTTCCCTTTACAATTTTAAGCCTTGTCCCGTCGTGGGTATATGATTTTTACTATTTTCTCAGAATATTTCTAAATTATGGAAATTCAGTATTTACTCATTCAGCCGCTGCATTGTGCAACAAACTGATTTTACACGATTCAGTTTTGCCTAAACTGAGAGAAATTTCTACATAAAATAGTATTGAAATACTCAACGCGCTTTGCATGCCCTGTGTCGTGATTTTTTGTTATGAAAACTTAGTGAATTCGCTCAGCAATCATACGAATGGCGTATGTGATATGTATAGACAAGAAATTTATTTTTTATTTATTTATTTAATAACATAACGGGACATGACCTTTCGTACATTACGTACTCCCTAATTCTAAGAGTTACATTTGTAACATATAAAAATAAATACAATATGAAGGTTGGCGTTTCAAAAGTTTAAGTTCGGTATAAATGTAAACACCGTTGTAATGTAATAATGAAAATAAAGTAATATAATTAGACATTTTTGTTTTTCCACTGAGTCCATTAGAAAGTTAGTTATTGTAGTGAATCTTACAGTTTAATAGAAGAATATCAAAATAATATTAATAAATGACAAATTTGTATCTCTATCCGAATTAGTTTTAAACAATTAGTAAAAATTATATGAAAAATAAAATTAAAAATTCTAAATGAAATAAGATGTTTAAAACGGTCTAGAAACTGTAAGAATATATAGAAATTCAAAGAGTAACATAAAAAATGAGGAGGATATTATACACATTTTTTGCTTAACAAAATGTCATTTTGAGAAATAAATCACAATACTCTAAAGGAGTTTAACTCAAAAAAAAACCATACACAAAAAGTTTGCTGAATACATTTAAACACTGAAGAGAATGATGACAGAAGAATTAATCCAAAACCAGGTGCTGGAGTTGGATTGGCTAACTGTTTACCCGCCTATCTGAAGTGTGAGAGTATAAGTACGTTTACAGGGAGGGATTTTAATAATTGTGGGGACTCCACGACGAAAAACCAAAAAAATGTTTGCTTCTCCCTCTCGTCGACGCACGGCTAACTGATCCTTCACTCTCCTAATCTCGGCCCTCTGCATCTTCGTTTTGTCATTCGACAACCATAGATTCTCCAAGTCCGATGAATTTACAGAGTCTCTTTTAGCAGCCACGAACGATCGCAAAATCGCTTGTGCCCTCTCCTCCGTCGCACATACGGTTTTCACCGGGCGTGACTTTTGAGAGACCTGCGCACTAGCACCAATTCTGAATGTTCGAATTCCATCAAGATCAGCTGATTTAGTAAACTTTTTAAAGTTGCTGACAACTGCTTTCAAGGTGTTAGAGTCTGTGTTAGCTGGTTTATCTTCAGGAAGATTAAATAGAACTAAGTTACACTTTCTTTCTGACCGATCCACTATTTCATTATTACAGGCATTAATCTTGACTGTTGGATTGTCCAACATTGAACATCCCGCCTCAATCTTGTCAATTCTTTCCTCAACCAAAGCAAGACGATTCGTCAAATTAACCACTCTACTCTCCATATTTATTACTCTGGAAAGTGTCTCATCCAATTTGACATTTACTTCCTTATAATTCTCATTACAGCGTCGCGCTCAATTTGAAGATACGACCCATCATTTAATCTCAAATAAAAATCAAACGTCCTCCGAGAAAAAACCTTTGAATTCGCGTTCGAATAAAAAATCTCAACAATCCTTTGCCACGGCTACAACAAAAAATGCTTGTGCTCACTGTCAGGGTGAACAAGTAATTTATTCGTGCGAAACTTTCAAAAGTTTATCCCCTTCAGAGTGTTTTAAAGCAGCAAAAAAGGCGAAATTATGCATAAATTGTTTACGGTCAAATCATCGAGTTTTAGATTGTACCGGATCTTCATGTCGTAAGTGCAATAAAAAGCACAATGCTCTTCTACATTTCGATAAATCGAATCAGGAAACAATTATTTCGTCACCTGCGATTTCAAATAACATTTCTCAATCATGCCATGTTCATAATTCTTCTGAAGGTTTACTTGCTACGGCTATCGTGGACATTGTGAATGCTAAAGGAGAATCTAAAACATATAGAGCATTTTTAGATGCAGGTTCACAAGCAAATTTTATAACAGAAGCTGTTGCTTCTCATTTAAATTTGCCCAGAAAGACAGTTGACATCTCTGTCTCAGGAGTAGATAGTATAGCTACGGAGATAAAAAATTCCGTCTCAGACACTTTAAAATCTCGTTTCAGCAATTATTCAAAAATTCTGAATTTTCTCGTTCTTAACAATATCACTAATGTAATGCCTTCGATCACTATCAATCGTGATAATTTAGACATTCCAAAAAATATTACTTTAGCTGATCCCGAATTTTACAAGCCTTTCAGTATTGACGTACTTATCGGCGTTCAATTATTCTTTAAATTGTTGTCCATAGGCCAATTTTCGTTAAAAAATCATCCGGAAGCTGTGTTACAAAAAACTCAGCTTGGCTGGATAGTCGCAGGTGAATTAAGAGAATCGTTTTCAAAGGGTACAACTCATTGTCATCTTATAATGCATTCAACTCCTATCGACACTAATCTCACTAGGTTCTGGAAGATAGAAGAATTTCCACCTTCAAAATTTCTCTCTAAAGAAGAGCAAGCTTGTGAAAATCATTTCAAGGAAAATACACGTCGTAAGTCTACGGGTCAGTATGAGGTTAGGTTGCCATTTAATGAGAAAAAAGAAAATTTAGGAGATTCGCGTTCTATTGCTCTTCGTCGCTTTCATTTTTTAGAGAATTGATTTGCCAAGGATCCGAAATTAAAGCATGATTATTGTGAATTTATCGATGAGTACGAAAGGCTCAATCACATGTCACGTGAAACAAATAAAGAAAATTCAAATTCAGGACTTTACCTTCCTCATCATGCAGTGATAAAGGAAGACAGTACTACCACCAAAACTCGCGTTGTTGCCGATGGATCGTCAAAAACATCAACAGGTGTTTCTTTAAATGAGGCGTTAATGATTGGACCTCCCTTGCAAAAGGATTTAATTTCAATTATAACACGTTTTCGCTCTCATCCTGTCGTTTTAACTGCTGAAATTGAAAAAATGTATAGGCAAATTCTTGTACATCCTGATGACACTCAATATCAAAAAATTCTATTTAGAAAAAATACCGATCAAGAAGTACAAGAATTCACGTTAAATACTGTCACATATGGTACTTCATGTGCACCGTTTTTAGCAATACGAGTCTTGCAACAATTATCTGAGGACGAAAATATCGATCATCCTATTAGCTCAATTGTATTAAAGGAAGATTTTTTCGTGGATGATTGTTTGACAGGTGCGAAATCTTGCAATGAAGCATTGTTCCTTCGTGATGATCTAACATTGCTCTTGAAAAAAGGTGGATTTAATTTGAGAAAATGGGCTTCAAACGATCCAACTTTAATACCTGAAAATTCTGAGAGCAATTTAGATCACCACCTATCAATCGATTCAAACTGCACAATAAAAAACATTAGGTATTCATTGGGACCCTCGCAAAAACTTAATAATGTACAAAATAGACATTTCGAATTTTCCAAAAACAATCACAAAAAGAACAATTCTCTCCTTGATTGACAAATTATTTGACACTTTAGGATTGTTAGCTCCAGTGATTGTAATGGGTAAAATAATTATTCAACTTTTATGGAAAGCAGGAATTTCCTGGGATAGCTCTGTCTCAACGCATATTTATTCAATGTGGCTTTCATTCAAAGATCAATTACATTGTTTGGAAAAGATCACTTTCAATCGTTTTCTTCTAACCTCAAATCCTGTTGAAATCCAAATACATAGGTTTTGCGATGCAAGCGAAAGTGCTTACGGAGCATGCATTTATTTGCGTTCAACAGATCCAACAGGAAAAATCAACACTTCTTTAGTGTGTGCAAAATCAAGAGTAGCTCCTGTAATACCTTTAACCATACCTCGTTTAGAATTATGTTCTGCTCTTCTTCTCGCCCGTTTGTGCAACACTACACAACAATCGCTAAAATTAAAAATTGACAAGGTCTACTTGTGGTCAGATTCTATGATTACTTTACATTGGATCAATACAGAACCACATTTATTAAAGACTTTCTCCGAGTGGGAGGTAGATTAGAAAATGCCGATTTACTTTTTGAACAAAAACATCAAATATTATTGCCTTCTAATCATCACGTGACGCGTTTAATTATTCGTGATGAGCATGAAAAACTCAAGCATGCAGGAACCCAAGCGACTTTGTTTTCCGTGCGAGAATTATTTTAGGCAATAAATGCTAAAAACACAATTAGAAAAATTATTCACAACTGCGTACGATGTTTTCGCGCGAAACCTAGAAGTGTCGAGTATGTCATGGGAAATTTGACGAAAGAACGTATATCTTATACTCGGCCTTTTCTTGATGTCGGGGTCGATTATTGTGGGCCTTTCTACATTAAGGAAAAGCGCTTCCGAAATAAGAATAAAATTAAAACATACGTTGCATTATTTATCTGTCTAAGTACCAAAGCTGTACATTTAGAATTGGTAAGTGATCTTACCACAGAAGCATTCTTGGCATCATTAAAAAGACTTTTCTCTAGGAGAGGGATTTCAAAAACTATTAGTTCTGATAATGGAACAAATGTTGTTGGTGCTAGCCGCGAGTTGATCGAATTGTATAATTTATTTGAGTCTAAAGAACATAACGAAATAGTGCAAGAATTTCTTGCTAAACAAAGAATCGAGTGGAATTTTAATCCTCCACGCTCTCCTCATTTTGGCGGTTTATGGGAAGCTGCAGTTAAATCCTGCAAGCACTACCTTGTTCGCACAGTAGGCGATACTCTATTAACATATGAGCAATTAGAAACCTGCCTTATTGAAATCGAAGCCATCCTTAGCTCCCGCCCACTTACACCTCTATCCTCGGATCCTACAGATTTGCAACCCTTGACTCCTGGGCATTTTCTTATTGGTGGCCCACTAATGAGCTTTCCGCAAGAAGACTTCACTGATACTCCCTCCAAACGTCTATCAGCATGGCAGCATGGTTTGTTTTTTAAAAATTCAAAATGGCGGATCCAATATGGCGGACGACAAATTTAAAAAATGATTGTATTCTCTTGAAACTTGTCACTTGGGGTTTTTGGGGTCGTTGATTACGAATATAACTTTATATTTTAAAAATTCAAAATGGCGGATCCAATATGGCGGACTAATTTTTAAAAATCATACAAATTCTCATGAAACTTCTTACTCGGGGGTTTTTGGGGTCGCTAATGACGAATATGACCTTGTTTTTTAAAAATTCAAAATGGCGGATCCAATATGGCGGACGACAAATTTAAAAAATGATTGTATTCTCTTGAAACTTGTCACTTGGGGGTTTTTGGGGTCGCTGATTACGAATATAACCTTATATTTTGAAAATTTAAAATGGCGGATTCAATATGGCGGACTTATTTTTAAGAATCATACAAATTCTCATGAAACTTCTTACTCGGGGGTTTTTGGGTTCGCTGGTTACGAATATAACCTTAGATTTCAAAAATTCAAAATGGCGTATCCAATATGGCGGACGAAAAACTTTTTAAATCATTGTATTCTCACTGCGTGGAGTTAAACCGTTTTTTAAAGAATCTTTTTTTTATTTTTAAAATTTTTTTTAATATTTTTGTTGCCTTTTATATTTTTTAAACATTATTTAGAAAATTTTTAATCTACTTTTACTTTAATTATTTTTTTTCGTGTGATTCTGAAAAACACTGTTTGCAAAAATATTGATTGCATTGCTGACAATAAATACGTTGAAAATTTTCGTCAAATTATATATATTTTCATAATTATGAATTAATTTTGATTTTTATATAATAAATAATTTCGAAAATTAATTTAATTACTTTTAATAAATAATATATTATCATAATTAATGTATTAAATATAGTATGTATTTAAAACGTACTCTTTGAAAATTCCTACAAATTATTTTATATTCGAATATTAATAATTATGAACTTATTAAATAATCAAGAAATTAAATTGGATTAGTTCTTTAAAAATAATGAATCAATGTAATGGATATAGATAGTATATTGTATTTTCAAAATTCACTGATTTATAATTTCCCGCCAAATTACACTACCGTTCAAAATTGAAAGACCACCCATTTTCAGGTAATTAAAAAACATTTTAAAACATAAAAAACATGGAATCTAAAAAATTGTTCTTTTTATTTTTGGAAAGATGATATAATTTTGAAAAGAACAAGATCTTTTAGAAGTAATTTTGACATTATTTTATTTAGATATTTTTAAAAAATCGACATTTTTAATGTTTTACAAAAATTTAAATAACTTTTAAAATAATGAACGCTTGTTAATGGTGTTAGGCTTATTTTACAGGTAATTTGCTACACTATAAGAATCACTTATAGTCATTAACGAGTAATTTTTTTCTTAGAAAGTGTAGACCGTCAAACTTGGACCAAGAAAATTCAAAAAATTTGAAACATTTTTTCTGTACTAAAAACTATTTTAAACTTTTTTATTTAAACTATTTTTAACTATTTTATTTTTAACTATTTTTTAGAAAATATATTTAAAAATTAATTAAATTTGTATAAAACATTGAAAATGACGATTTTTTTAAAAATATTTAAATGAATTATTGGCCAAACGACTTCTAAAATATTTTGTTCTTTCCAAAATTTTATCAACTTTCAGAAAATAAACAAAAAAAATTTTAGTGTCAGTAAATTTTATGTTTTAATACGATTTTCATTCGTCTGAAAATGGGTGGTCTCTCAATTTTGACCGCTAGTGTAGTTCAATTTCGTACGTCATTTTTGATACACCATTTTGAATTTTTGTAAAAATGAGGTCAAATTCATCATCAGCGACCCCAAAAACCTCCGAGTGACAAGTTTCAAGAGAATACTATCGTTTTTTAAATTTGTCGTCCGCCATATTGGATCCGCCATTTTGAATTTTTAAAAAACAAGGTCATATTCGTCATTAGCGACCCCAAAAACCCCCGAGTAAGAAGTTTCATGAGAATTTGTATGATTTTTAAAAATTAGTCCGCCATATTGGATGCGCCATTTTGAATTTTTAAAATATAAAGTTATATTCGTAATCAACGACCCCAAAAACCCCCAAGTGACAAGTTTCAAGAGAATACAATCATTTTTTAAATTTGTCGTCCGCCATATTGGATCCGCCATTTTGAATTTTAAAAAACAAGGTCATATTCGTCATCAGCGACCCCAAAAACCCCCGAGTGACAAGTTTCAAGCAAAGTTAACTATTTTTGAAAATTTCCTCCATTTCTTTATAATATTGTTCAAAAAAAGTAACTTTGGTCGCCATTTTGTGGCAGCCATTTAAAAATTAAATCCCCAAAATAGTCCTATCTTGTAGCCCAACTATTTTTGACGCGATATTTATAACAGTAGAAGGTATGCTGAAGGGTTAAGCTATAAAAAAATTAAAAAAACCAATTTAAAATTGTTAAAAAATCGTGTTTTTTGTTATAAATTGTTAAATAAATTGTTTATTTAACATTTTTTAGTCTTTTTGAGCACGCCATTCGAAAGAGGGACTCTTGACACATAAGAAATGTGTACTCAAAAAATTTTCTCGTAGCATTTTATTATTGAAATATGTCCTCAAACATTGTGTACAAATTTTGTACATCCCGTCCTTAATGGGTTAAAATAAATGTGTGGAATTAACAGGAAGTTTACATTTAGAACAAAACGTAGGAATAGCACGTGCAATATCTTTACCACACTTTGTACACTTCTAAATATTTACTGCAGATGCCATTATTAATTTACTAGAAAGTACCAATTAGTAAAAATGAGAAGTTCACAAAAAAGAATTGCAAATTGCAAACTCACTTTAATGAAAGAAAACCTTGTGAATGAACGAATGTCCTAAATGAGGTTAGGATATGTAGACCCAAGTTTACAATAAATATTGCAGGATTTAAGTGAAAAAGTCACAAAATATAAAATCAGGGGAGCACCACAATATAAAGACACTCCACCAAAAAATTAAACCGAACTTATAAACCGGTTAAACTATATAAAAAAGCCGAGACACGCACAAACATGTGCTCAAAAGCCGCCACCTACCGGCGAAATATGTAAATATGGCTAAAGTTCAGTGTAATATCAATTAAAATACGATTCCTTCAAAAGTTTAGTGATCCAAAAGAATAAATTTTTTAAAAAGTTATTTTATTGTTTTATGCTATTAAATTTTAACAAATCTTAAATATAGGTTCTCAATCATAAATATAAGAATCTTCGTAAATTATTTTTTTGTCTTCTAAATATTTCGCAAACTGTTTGAGCCTTTGAACATCGAATATTAAGAGCTTCAATTATTTTTTCATAATTTTGAATAGTTGAAAATTTAGCTACAACGTTTGGTAAATTTTTGGCTACAATAACCCATTTGTATAACTCTTGGCGGTTGAAATTTGTTGGTTCAATGGAAATTAAAGACTAGCTCGAGCGGCTGCATTTTGTAGCGTACTTCCAACGCCGTTGCAAGAATGGATGAAGAAGAAGAAAGGATTTAGAGTTTAGAAAATCTTTTAAAATAGAGTTATGAGGATTATAAAATAACATAAAAATGCAAAAAAATGTTACATTTTTTTGGAAAATATTAATTTTTCAATGTAAGAAAAATAAAAAAACAAATATCTATTAATTAAGGGGAAAACCTTAATCATAAAGAATAAATTATATTAATTTAATAACAAAAAAATAATTTAAGATGATTCTTATATTTATGATCAAGTACCTCCCTGTAAAAAAAGAAGAATTGAGTGGTCCGGGATTTCGAATTGGGATGTCGTTTCTTGAATTCGAGAAAACGACTTTTTCGAATTGAACTGATTTCTGAATTCAGAAATGTATGGCTCCGCGATCAACCCAATTCGACAGATATTTTAAAGATGAAAATAAAGAGTTTTACAATTCACAGGACTTTGAACAGTAGTTAATTGAGACGATGCACGTTATTCACGTAGGTGAATACATTTCTTTAAGCAATAATGTTAATTTTCAGTAAAATAGAGATAATTAAAAATTTGATGTGGTCTTTGTTTACAATAGAAAAAGTTTTCTACTTTGAGGGTTATTAAAACAGCTCACTTACCGACAGATGAGAAGCTTATGATAACAAATCAAATGGTGATTCTATACGAAAAGTATCAATTACGTCGATAATTGAATATTAATAAATTAATTTTAAATTTTTGTTTTTCAAATGTATTTAAAAATTAATTGTAGAGAAATACTATAAAATTTTTAAAAAAATTAATTTAATTTTCTTTATTTATAATTACAAATTAATTCAATATTTTTTGTCTTGTTTTGATAAAATATGCAAATAAAAATTGGTAATTAATATTGCACTCATTTATTAATAGCATTACAAAATTAATAAAATTTTAACATTAATTTGTTAAATTATAATTAAAAAAACCAATATTCTAACTACTTTTAACATTTTTAAATCCTACTTTTAATTTAATAGCAATTGTCAGTTTTTTTAACTCACTTTCTTTTATTTAATTTCAATTAAATTAAAATTTACTTCAAATTAAAAAATTTTTAATTAATATTAAGAGCATTAATAATTAAGAAAAACTATGTTCAATAAATCTACTATGTTTTAAAATAATACAACTGCAAATGAAATTAATTCCAAGTTTGATTACAAAATTAAATACTTAAAATCATTAAAGACTGAAATCAAGTTTTTAATTATATTTTTTAAAATATAATATAATTCTCTACAATTAATTTTTAAATACATTTGAAAAACAAAAATTTTAAATTAATTTATTAATATTCAATTATCGACGTAATTGATACTTTTCGTATAGAATCACCATTTGATTTGTTATCATAAGCTTCTCATCTGTCGGTAAGTGAGCTGTTTTAATAACCCTCAAAGTAGAAAACTTTTTCTATTGTAAACAAAGACCACATCAAATTTTTAATTCTCTCTATTTTACTGAAAATTAACATTATTGCTTAAAGAAATGTATTCACCTACGTGAATAACGTGCATCGTCTCAATTAACTACTGTTCAAAGTCCTGTGAAGCGTAAAACTCTTTATTTTCATCTTTTAACTACAGTGAGTTCTCGCGAGTCGTTCAATTCTCGAAAATTTTCAAGATCATAAAACTCACGAGTCGTTCAACGCATAAGCCACGCCTCCAAGGCGATTTTAGGGATGTATGAAAACTATTTATCGCCCCGAAAGACAAAATATTCAATGACTTTGGTCCGTTTAAACTACACAGCACTGAGCACCGGCGCGCGCATGCTAGAAATTGAACGACTCGTGAATCGGACACTGATCAGCTGTTGAACGACTGGCGAGTTTGAACGACTCGTGAGTTGAACGACTCGCGAGAACTCACTGTATCTGTCGAATTGGGTTGATCGCGGGATCATACATTTCTGAATTCAGAAATCAGTCCAATTCGAAAAAGTCGTTTCCTCGAATTCAAGAAGCGACATCCCAATTCGAAATCCCAGACCACCCAATTCTTCTTTTTTTACAGGGCTATATTTGAGATTTGTTATTTAATTTTTTAAAACAATAAAATAACATTTTAAAAAATTTATTCTTTTGGATCACTAAACTTTTGAAGGAATCGTATTTTAATTGATATTACACTAAGGTAATTTCTGCATAGTATAGTATGAACTTTAGCCATACTTTTTTCTCGTCTATATCACATATACGCCATTGGTATGATTGCTGAGCTAATTTACTAAGTTTTCATAACAAAAACTCACGACACAGGGCATGCAAAGCGCGTTGAGTATTTCAATACTATTTTATGTAGAAATTTCTTTCAGTTTAGGCAAAACTGAATCGTGTAAAATCAGTTTGTTGCAAAATGCAGCGGCTGAATGAGTAAATACTGAATTTACATAATTTAAAAAAATTCTGAGAAAATAGTAAAAATCATATACCCACACCGGACAAGGCTTAAAATTTGCGTAAAGGGTAGTTGTTTTTTTTTGGAATTTTTTTAAAGAAAATCGAAGGATACAAACAGATTTAAAAATTAAAAAATTTTTGAAAAATATTTTTCACAAATTTTTTGAAAAGCTCATGAAAAAAACAAAAAATTTTCATATAAGAAAGATTAAAATCGATCCACATTTGTGACTGTCCACGAGAAAACACGACTTAGGTCCAAAAAATCAATTTTGATTTTTTTTATGGTAATCGACAGATATTATGTTGCTTTTTCAAATGCAAAAGTCAAAAGTTAAAAATATCAATTATTTTCGACAATATATCGTTTTAAAGATGGGTATGTCAAGTGTAGTTAACTTCAATCGTCGACTGTCCACGACAAAACACGGCTTAGGTCCAAAAAATCAATTTGAGTTTTTTATGGTAATCGACAAATTTTATGTTGCTTTTTCAGATGCAAAAGTCAAAAGTTAAAAATATCAACTACTTTCGACAATATATCGTTTTAAAGATGGGTATGTCAAGCGTAGTTAACTTCAAATCGTAGTACTTCAATCGCTCGCCCTGTGAAATTCACGTTTGGGAGCTAAGCCGTGTTTTCTCGTGGACAGTCACATTTGTAGAAGTTATGAGCATTCAAAAAAATTTTTTTTCAAAACGTAAAATTTTGAAAAATTCGTATCTTGTAAACGGCTGGGTAAAAAAATTTGAAAAAAATCATGAAGCTCTTTTTCAACTAGTACTAAAAGATAAAAAATGTTTGATCCAAGTAAAAAATGTGATTTTTGACGATATGTTGGTTTGGCGTGGAATGTTCATATGCATTAAACATACAAGTAACTTCTAAAATGCTGTTTTTCCAGTTTGTGCTCCTTTTTGACAATCATTGCATTTCTACTATAATGTCATTTGTTTATGTTCATATTAGTCATAAACTAATAATATTGTGATAGAAATGCGAAGGTATTAAAAAAATTTACAAACTGAATGACAGCAAAAAAGCATTATATTTTTGCTTTCTCTTTGCAGATCCACAAATGTATTAAGCAAAAGAACAACTGGTTTGCAATGTTCGTTTCCTCAAAAAATTGCATGATTACACTCCGAAAAAAAATTTGTTCGAAACAACCAAATTTTGGTTGAATCAACCAAATAAATGCATTGCTATACAGTCAACCAAACGTTTGTTTGATTCAACCAAAAAATTTCTTCCAATACGTTTATTTGTATTAACCAAATCGTTATTACACTTAACCAAAAAATTTTATTTAATATAACTAAAAAATTTGTTCATTTCAAGAGAAAAGATTTGTTTGATTCAAATAAATAGTTTTAGTAAACGTATTTGGTTCATTTAAATAAATATTTTTGTTTACTTAATTTTGTTATTTATTTTCTTCTAATAATATTTGAATTTCCTATTTTAATATTTTCTAGTACATATTATTGGTTAATTTATAATTTATTGTATAATTATTGATATTTTAAAATTATACATGTAATAAATTATAAATTAACCAATAATATGTATACTAGAAAATATTAAATTAGGAAATTTAAGCATTATTAGAGGAAAATAAATAACAATTAAGTAAAATATTATATATATATGTATTTCTTCATATAAACAAAATTACTCAATTATAAAAAAACATTTGAAATATTACAATTAAACATATTATATGATTTTTATACGTGCACTCAGAAAAAAGTTTATTCGAAACAACCAACTGAAAACTTCACAAAACCTTTTTGTAAATATTCTTCTCAATGGTACAAATTAAATATGCAGTAAGTCAATGAACACAATGTATTTAATATTTATTTAACCGACACTTATAATTTTTTTTTTCTTTGATTTACCAATTTAACTAATAAATTTGACGCGAACGCGGATTGTAGACAAGTAAGATCGCCATTTTTAAATTCACCCTACTAAAAATAAAGTTCACAAGAACGACAAAAAAATCATCAGAATTTCTGACGTTCTGAGACTGCATTTGTTACGATTGCAGCCACATAAGCGTCAGGCTTGTGTCATTTTT